>OU343218.1:25502045-25589113 GCA_910596185.1 Chrysanthemum makinoi | reverse complement strand
AATGGGTTTATTAACGAAGAAGTGTATGTTGAAACAAACCTCCCGTTATTAACGATTTGAGAAAATAAAACAACATCAAGTCTTCAAACTCAAAGAAAGCATTATAACGGTCCTAAAACAAGCACCTAAAAGATGGTACCAACCCGTCTTAAGACTTTTCTTATTGATAACAAATATACTATGGGATTAGTAGATAATTACTCTTTTACTAAGAAAAAGGAATACAAATTATTATTGTTCAATATACGTGATGACATTATATCGGATCAACTTGTCAAGAACTATGTAATGATTTCTCTAAAATCATGCATGACGAGTTTGAAATGAGTATGATGGGTGAGTTAAACTGCTTTCTAGGACTTCAAATTAAACAACTAGAAGATGGTATTTTCTTTAATCAATCTAAAATATATAAAAGACATGCTTAAGAAATTTGGTCTTGAAGATTCCAAACCAACTAAAACACCCATGTCCTCGGACACTAAACTCATCCAGGACGAAGAAGGTGAATCCGTAGATAACACTAAATATAGAGGAATGATTGGTAGCCTACTCTATCTTACGGCTAGTAGACCCCACATTATGTTTAGTGTTTGTCTATGTGCTCGCTTTCAAGAAAACCCAAAGGCATCACACTTAGAAGCATTAAAAAGGATTTTTAGATATAGTAAGGGAACAACGTGTTTAGGATTATGGTATCCCAAAGGAAAGGGAATATAAACCATAGTGTTGCGACTCGACGGATCATGCCGGTGATTATGTCGATAGAAAAAGTACAAGTGGTATTTGCACTTTTGTTGGACATTGTCTCACCTCATGGTTTGCAAAGAAGCATACGGCTTTAGCCATCTTACTACTGAGCCGATACTCCGTCACCGAAAAGCATGTCAACAAGCTCTTTGGATGAAGCAAGCTCTGTAGACTACGGAATTCATCTCAACGACATTGTGATACTTTGCGACAACAAAGGAGCCATCGATCTCAGCATGAATCCCGTTCAACATGCGTACAAACATATTGAAATCCGTCATCACTTTCTTCGCGACAATGTTCAAAAAGGAAACATTTCAATCGAGAAAGTATCCTCCGAAGACAACATTGCCGACATCTTTACTAAACCTCTTAAACGAGAACCTTTTAATCTTCTTAGACTTGGTTTAGGGTTAATGGAACCAAACATGTAGGATAAACATAGCCTAAAACATTAGAATAGTCAAACCAAAACAATTGTCTTGTTTCTGCTACTGTAGCCACGGCACCCAACGACAACACGGACGGAACCAAAAATTTGGTGCCGTCTGGTCCGTGGTGTCTACAGAAGCAAAACTGCTATATACTAAACATCCTCTTCCTCCACCCACTTTACCAAAACGTGTAAAACTTAAACCAAGCTCATTATTGTCATCTTTCCACTCACTAATCACTGAAGATAACATCATTGTAAGTATCCTAACTACATTTCATCTCTTAATTCTGAGTCTAGGATTCTTATTTATGCACAAAACTATCACAAATCATTACATGGGGTTTTATGTATGCTTTTATACCAAATATGAATTCAATTGGCAAATTGCATAACTAGTCATTCAAATTAGGTACTACATTATCATATTGCATAAACAAATCATGCTTCCCACTAATTGATAGATAATAAATAGAAGGCCTTATTCAAACAACAAAACACCCCATGTCAAAAGTTTTGAAAAGCTTCTCACTTGTAGGAAAACATTTTTCATTGCTAATACAAATAGAAACGTTAGAATTTTCATCACTTGCATGCTCTTGAATACTAAAGGTATTGCATAACTAATATGCACTCCCGGGTATATTCAAATATAGCCACATTGAATTAGGAGCATTTGGGTTATCTCATGGTATTTGCCAAACACTCCACTAAAACCATTTTGTGCATAAAATGAGTCGAGATAACCGCAACTCCAAATTGTTTTCATATAGGCACACACTAGAATCAAAAACGTTAAAATTTATCTTAATTTTTTTTTTAACATGTTAACTCTTGTCCTTAGGAATAACCATGGTAGCCGCAAGATTCTATGATCACAAAGACACTCTTAACTACATTCCCAAACACCACAAAACCAAAGGACTCACCAAGGAACAAATAGAAATATTTAGGGGTCTAGAATCAAGGTATTTCCATGAGGGTAGAACCATTCACTCATCCTTCCTTGAAAATACCAATCTTCGTGAAGAACTAGCCGCCATTCAATTCGGTTGTCTTCTTGACATCGATGAACCAATTTGTCCTAGGTTTGTGTTAGAATTCTATGCTAGTGTGACCGGTTTTAGTGATGAAGATGATGAATTTTGTCTTAGCTTTAGAATCAACCAAAATGACTACACCATCACCTTAAGCAAATTTGCTAGAGTACTAGGAATTCCCACCGAGGAACTTGTGTCTACACGGATAATGGTCACACCGCCTTGATGCAATCAATGACCGCTCTTTTCCCTACCAAACCCGTTTGGCCGATAAGGATGTCATCCGTGAACACCTTTTACCCAAAACGGATACAACCCGAGTTACCCGAAAGGGAAAAGAGGTAAACCGAGATCCATATGGAATGGAGCTAAATGAACTTAAGCACGAATTTAAGAAATGGGAGGAGTTACTTAGAGCAAACGTCATTAGCACCATAGGGAATAGGGATCACATAAACGCTTGTCTTTGCCACATGCTCTACAACTTGTCACCGACAACCATTCAACTTAGCCTACTACATAGCTAGGAGAATGATTGATATTCCAACTCAAGGATCCGTTGCTCTTCCATACAGGATGCTTCTCACCCGTCTCTATAGAAACTTCGCTCCAATTCCACCAACCCCAAGAGGAATGCACCTTCACTATGAACTCATTCCTCACATCTTTGTACCTTTGAGTGATGAACGAGTTGCTAAGACTAAAGGCAAGAGAGCTAAACCTCCAACTCCTTCATCTTCATCATCAAATAGCTGGAGGATGGTCTTCCAAGCTCTCATCTTCCACCTCATGAGTATTACGCATCTCTTCCCGAGATAGAGAATGAATCAGCAGAATTCAAGCAAACTAAGGGAATGTTCAAGTGCCTTGGTAGGATGATGAACAAGATTTACAAGAAATTGGACAAATAAGGGTACTTTAAGGAGTGTTTGGAACAATGCTTTATCATTAATGTTTGATACTATTTAGTTGTTTTATTATGTAGGATGATAATATAACTTAAAACAATGGTGTATGCTAACAAACTCATGCAAGGGGATAGCACAAGTTATGCTATCAATTTTACCCATTTTCACTATATTGTGAAAATCAATAAGCCTTGCTCTTAATCTATGCTCCATTATGTTTACATATGTTTATTTCCTTTCCTAACTAGAAATGTTTAGTATAACATGTTTTGAGAAAAATTTCAGGTTTCGAAATTTCAGGTTTTAAAAAACATTCTGTCCAATTTCAGACTCCACGGATCAGACGGCACCATTTTTGGTACCGTCCTTTATGCAAAATTTGGTACCGCCCATATCTGACAGGCGGAACAGAACGGCACCCTTTTTGGGTACCGTCGTGTATGATTTTGGTGCCGTGGATCCTCCAGGTAATTTTCTGAATTTAGACTCTTTCGTGATTCCAAATTATCTTCCATCACTTATAAATCAACCTTAACTAGTTTATACTGTTATTAGAACTAGTATTATTCACTAAGGGATGTAAGAAATCCATTTCCCAAAATTCAAAATTTGAAAATCCACCCAAGGAGCCCTTTGGCATAAAGGAAGGAACCAAAATTTTGGTACCTTCAAATCCGTGGGTACTCTGAATATTAGGAAATTCCACTCACTAGAACACATTTATTGCATTCTTTTCTTCTTTCACTCCATCTTCTTTTGTATGGATTGACTTGGGTGATATGACTAGCATTCAACCCACTTCCAAAATCATTAGGAACCTCATCTCTTCAATGGTTCAACATCAAATCAAACCTTTTCTCAACAATTTTCACCCTATAAATTGAAAGGCTTTACCATGATCATCCTCACACCTTCTTCATTCTCATTACTATCTAGCAAATCAAAACCCAAGTTAAAATGACTAAATCATCACCAAAACCTTGCAAGAAAACCGCTAGAATGGCGTAGGCCTTGTTGCTTTGTCAATCTTAGCTCATCATTCGAATCTTCACCACTCACAATCTCATCTCCCATTAGAGATGATACACACCTTCCTTAGCTACACCTACTTCATCACACATTGTGATCACCACTCCACCACCAACAAAAACACATACTTCACCTCCACGGCACCCATCCAAACATCCAAAACACCCTCACCACCTTCACCAAGGTCTCCCCCTCTCACTCCCATGGAGTTATTTTCAACTCCACCAACATCACCAAATCCTTTCCTAGAGGACTTGGAAGACTTGGCTCCTAGGCCAAGTCATCCACCACCATTGCCATCCTTTGGCACCATTGAGCGACTCGCTCATGAATCACCTCGGTCATCCATTGACCCAAACGCCCATTAGGCCAAGACCTCTCCTTTTCACACTATTTACAAGGACATTCATGGTCCTTTATACGGGGATCATCCACTTCCATCATCAATGTTCCCTCATATTGAGGACATTCCGGAGTGCATGTGGGATGACAATCCCACTAGAGAGGAGATTCAAGCCGAACTTCACAACCTCCACCAATTCAAAGGCATGGTGGATTCTCACTTAAGTGAGACAATGCCAATGCAAAGTGCTTTGCTTGCATCCATCATGACCACTCCAAACATCCCCAACACCACCAACACATCCACCATTCCACCACCACAACCTCCTTAAACTTTCTACCCTCCAAGCATGGTTGCTCTACTTGTGAGCAAACGGGTCAAACCGTGGATCGGACCCGGATTATGGTCCATGACTTCCACGAAGAAATGAGGTTCATCCTCAACCACATTCTTGAGCGTCTCAACGCTCTTTCCCATCCACCATCACTTTAGGATGGTTTTAAAATAGTCTTTCTTTTATTTGCTCTTTTAGGATAATTCTCATTTTCTTGTACTAGAAACACATCATTGTGTTCTCTTTTCATGATCTTTACTCATGAAAAAATTTTAACTAATGAATGTTGTTTCTTATATTGTTGGTCATTCATAGTGTTTGGAAATACTTGTGAATGATCATTATTACTAACAATTTTTTATTTTCACAATCCATGTATCTTCCCACAAAAGCACCCAATTTAGGGGAGCTTGAACAAGGGGGAGATAATAGCTCGGCTCATTACATTCCGATAGCCTCTTCTTTTTGTTGAGACAAAAGGGGAGAAAATATAGAACTTGAAATTATTTATATTTGACTTTTGAAAAAAGTCCAACTGCATACTTTGACTTTTCTGAAAAAGTCAACATCATGCATCAACTAGTGAATTCTTTGACTTTCATAAAAAGTCAAATTTCATACACTTGCATTATCATTTCCTTTTCAAGCTCTAAAACTAATATTTTATAACTCTTGTACAAACTTTGTTTCTTTTATAAAATAAAATTTTATTTTGTCCTCAACAAAAAGGGGGAGATTGTTAATACAAATATCGTCATTAAACGTTATTTATATTTTTGATCTTGGCCTAAGTTTTGTTAACGACAAAAGTAAATTTAATTTATAAAAGCTTAAAGCTTGTCAAGTTTATTAGATATTAAAACAAGCTTTCTTAAACAATATATTCATCATTCAAGCATTTACATTTATGATTAGTAACATCTTGATATGACTCTAATCATTATGTATGATAATAGTTTGTAGAATGTGACACTACTTAAGCATTTGCATATTTCTATTAATAGTAATACAACATTTGACATCATGTATTACATCATGGAGATCATTGGAAGATTCCATTAGATATTTTGTGAAGATTTGTACTCTTCATATCTTGCACAATCTTACTTAGATAGAGTTGACTTTAGACACGATTTGATATCTTGACGTCGACCGGCGGTACCAATTTGGTACACGGGCGGAACCCTTTTAGGGGTCGCGGTCGTGGACGCCCTGTCCAATTGGCTATAAATAGCAATGCCAAGCCAAGTAGTTTCTCATCCCTTTCTAACATACTCTCATACATATCTTCTCTCTAACCCTTCTAACTCAGTTTCATATCATATTAGTGATCTTTTTGTAGCAAAGAAGATCAAGTCATATTCAAGCTTCAACGAGAAGTTGGAAGTCTTGTTTGTTTAGTGTTGTATGATCTAGTGATGATTCATACTTCATTGTTGTATCAAACCATCATAATCTTGTGAGTGTGAGTGGTTATTATTTTAGTCCTCAAATACATTGTGGTGGGAGTAGTTGTACCCTTGGAAAGAACTCGACATCTAGCTTAGTGTCGGAAATAGTGTAAGCGAAGTGTAAAGGTTTTCTCGCCGGTGAAAGGAGCTTGTTGACTAGTGAAGTTAAACTCTCGAGTGTGAGACTCGGGAGGGAGTAGGGCAAGGAAAAGAGTCCTTGTAGGCCGAACCACTATAAACAACTTGTTGTGGTTTGATCATTTCTTTCCTTATTTACTCATTACATATTGCTTGCATATTTCATTAACATACTCAAGATCAAAATCAATTGATCTTTCAATAAGTTTCAAAACAAAGTTTTTAATCGGTAAACTATTCAACCCCCCCTTCTAGTTTTCTACATCATCAATAAATACAAAAAAGTATAACATCTACCTCTTTTAACCTTTTGTTTATAAAAAACACAATTTTTTATCAGTTTATGTTTCGTACTTTTTGACAGTTTAATTATTTTAACTTGTTAAACTTTATATTTTTGTTCCGCACTTTCTGTATCACAGTTTTATAATATAAACAAAATTATAAAAATAAAAAAATAATAATAAATAAAAAATAAAAAATAAAAACATAAAAGGTATCACTTGTAGTTTTGGGAGGGTCTTTATAACCTACCATTTTTTCAAATGTAATTTTAGAGTAAAATTTTAATATGTACATAAACACCCTCTTAAACTTGATAACAATACATAGAATCTCATAAAATTATCATCTTTTAAAATAACCCCCTTAAGTTTACATATAACGAGCGGGTGATCCCGCGCGTTGCTGCGAGAGTGCTATGAACTCGTTATATCTTTTATAAATGTATATACGTATTTATGTATCGGTCCTTAAAAGTTCAATTCTATTACATCGTTAGTACTCGAAGGACAAAGTTTGCAAAAGCAGTTAAACCTTAGGGAATAGTTTCAAACTATTCCCTAAGGTTTAAGCCTTTGCATATTTTGCCCTTCCCTTTTTTTGTATGTAGCACAGTTGCTACAGTGCTTTGCACTATTCATACCCCACTTTTAGGGTGCGTTTGGTATGCTGCCATAAATGACAATGGGTATGAGTTTGATAGTAGTGGTGGGTCCCTCATCTATGAAAAATTCATACCTAGCTCGCTTAATGTATATGAGTATGTATTATATCTATAATTCATTACCATAGTGGTGGGCCATTCATCTTAAACAAACACATTTAATTACTTTCATAGTCGTAGTCTCATTCCCATAGTGGGATACCAAACACACCCTTAGTATATATGATAATGGCTTATAAATTCAATAAGTTTTATAGTTTACTATCCCTTTAAATTTGGAAATATAACAAATGGACGTTTAAACCCACTGAACTTTATATTTTCAAAACTTTGTTTTGTAGCTACAAAATAAATAGTTTTGCTCATAAAACCTTTGATCTAGTAGTATGTATGTGACACATCAATCTAGAGGTTGTGGTTTCAAGTCTCGTTAGAGACATTATAAGGTATTATGCGTGAGTGATAAGGATTTAAAACGTACACTTTTAAGGGGTCATTTAAGCCCTTAATCGCCGACTTTTATATCCGTTACTGCTTAATTTCGTTCCTTTTCACTTTTTAGGTCTCTTGGAAGCAAAATGTTGGAATGATGCATATTTGGACGAAAAGGAGTGAATATATGAAGAAAATGGCTAAGTCAAGATCAAAGCCTCTCAAGCTGCTGGAATTGAAGCTGACGGCGTCACAATCCAAGGGCGTCGCCGTCCCTCTCAACATAACTAAATTTGTGACGACTCAGTAGACTTTTTGCTAATTTACACCTGACGGCGTCAGTCTTTGAAGAGGAAGGGCGTCACGAAGACTTTTCTTCTCAGACGACCTAGATCCAGATTCAGACGACGTCACTACTGAAGACTGACGGCGTCACAACCACAACGTGACGCCGTCCCAACTATTACTTTGCCAAGACGAAACCCTAATGACGGCGATCTGACGGCGTCCCAACTATAAGGCGACACCGTCGCAGTTGTAAAACTATATATAGAAATCGAATTTTCAGAATTTTAAAGAGGTAGACTTGTGGAGTAAAAACCTAAAACGACTTTAGTCCGGTTTGGACAATATCTTAGGGTTCTCATACCCTATTTTACATCAAGATAAGTGTTTTACTTCATTGATTTCATTATGTTTTCGATTGTATGTGTGTATGCTTGCGTGTTTAACATGTCCGGCTAATTTCTTGTGTGTTTGCTTAGATCTATGAAACCTAGTTATTAATTATTGATTGGTTGTCTCTTATCTTAATTGTAATAGGAGTGCATTAAGCCATCGTTGTGTTTGAATGCTTGAGTAATCTTTGTGAACCTTAGCCTATAGATCACTTAGCAGAATTGTAGGCTAAACATCCAAAGATAACCTTAGAGTTAGTTTATGAAACCTAGAGATTTCGTAGGCAATAACCTTACGGTAGTCTCAAAGAGTTAGGAAAAAACGCATACCCTACGACCTTAGAAACCACAACGCGTTAAGAATAAGGACGTGACAATTCAACCACCAGTAAAAGATAAATAGGGAGTAATAGTATCTAGGTAAGCACATTTTTAATCATCATACGAGCACACATGAATAGACATAAGACTACCATAGTTTAGATAATTAGATAGTAGAAGTAGAAGTAATCGGGTAGAAGTACCAAACCCCGAGATCCAAACCCCGAGATTTTACCCTTAGCTTTCTAAAAATATAAAAAAGATAAAAAATATCTTCCTCAACCCCAACCTAGCGTAGTAGTAGTACACTTCTTACTAGCATTCCTATTCCCCTAGAGAACGATATCAAAACCCGAGGCTTACCCAATACTACACTACAACGATTAGGTTCACTGCTAGGGTGTTGAAAAACTTGCTCGACGAAAAGGAAGTTTCTTTGACCCCGAACGCGTTATACGCGCATCAAGTTTTTGGCGCCGCTGCCGGGGAATAGAATAGCTAGTTAGATTTCTATCTCGTTTAGGTTCCCTTGCTTGATTCCTATCAAGTAAGATTTTTTCTTATTTTTAGCTTCCTCGTAGTCTATCCCCCTTCTTCGTGCATTTGTTAGTAATCCCATCACTTTTCATCATGGAAGGTGATAATCCACCCAACAACAACCCACCACCAAATAAAACACTTCCACTCAAACCAGAACCCATTGACCAACACCCCTTAACAATCGTCGCAATCGATATGTTAGTAGAAACAACGATCTTCAAGATTTGCATAGGGTATTTGAGAGTACAATTAGGGACGCTGTTGAAAAAGCGGTTAGCGCCTCAGTTGTTGGCTCTATGATTAGCAGTAGTTTGGGTAATGATTTAGTGAATGAAAATGTGAATGAGGAAAATAGTGCTTACTTCAATCTTTACGCCACTAAGGAAGAAGTTGCTTACCACCAATACATAATCAATAATCCTCGATTACCCATCATTAGGATATGCCCAAAGATTAGGAGAAGAAATCCTTGGAATATCAAAATCCCTTGTATGATTGGATATAGGAATGTCGAGCACGCCTACATAGATACGAAATCTCCCATTAATGTGATGTCATCAGCAGTTTACAATGACATAATGAATGAGCGGCTTAAAATTAGGAGAGACCCTAAGTATCCTGGTGGGGTTTGCAATTTTGTGGGAAGAGTCAAGGATGTACACGTCTTTATAGGAAACTTCACCTACTTAGTTGATTTTATGGTCCTAGAAGACATAGGATGTGTCATTGACTATAGCTTGTCCCAAGTTGTGCTAGGAAAACCGTTTGTTGAAAAGTCTAAAATTAGCTATAACAAATCCGATGGAATGGTTAGGTTTATGGAAGGGGACGATGAGATCACTTATAGGATGCCTTGGAAGATGAATGGATATGGCCCTTTATCCCTTTATGAGCGAGATAACATTAGAGCTTTTGAGGAAAAGAGCGAGGACGATGTTGAAAAAGGTTTGAACTTCATGTGAGAGAAAAGGAGGCTTTACTATAGGGGTTGCTTGACCCTAGGACCTAGGTATAGAGTAGATGAGAATTTTTTCAATATGATATAGTTTTCATTGAGGATGAAAAACGAGACAACGTAGGAGCACGACTTCGAGTCTAGCTACAAGACTCATAAATAAAGAAAAGCGCTTCGTGGGAGGCAACCCATGCTTAATTGTTTGCTTGTTTGTGTATCATATATCTTTTCATTATTGTATGCTCTCATGTTTGAATTTGTGAAAATGTTTTATTTTGTCTTTAACCTCGTCTTAATTATATATAAAGGTATTTTACAAAAAGGATAAGTGTAGGGAAGATTACACACGTTTTTAAAAGAACGTGAACATGAGAACTACGATTATTGAAAATGATATATATGTTTGTTTGTTAGAGTCAAATGCTTGTATCGAGTCATAATGGATGTTTTGCATGAATTTTTCCAGATTTTAAAGGTGTAATTTTTCCAGAATTTTTCCAGAAAAACGCAGCATACCAGTTTCTGTCAGGATAACCTGACGGCGTCAGGATCATAACCTGGCGGCGTCAGGAGGAGCAGAAACAACTTGTAACTTTCTCTCGTTTTCTGTGCTAATTATAAATTTTTGGAAATTCTCAGATCTTAATTTTCTAGAAAATCTGCAAACATCCATTCCACAAGCATTATATCCTAGTGTAGTAGAGTCATATATAGTTTTACCGCTGATTTTACATGAAGGTTTCGTCTATTTTCTTAAAGTGTGCAGGTTTTATTTATCAAGAAGAAGAAACATAAGATTGGATGGAGATTATCACGCACAAATTATTCTTGGAAAGAATTTAACCACTACTTCACACGGATCCTATCGAGCTAATCAGGGGAGTACTAGTTTCTTTCTCTTTTAATTACCTTCCATTATCATAACTTTGATACTTTCGGGGAACATTGGGGACAATGTTCAGTTTAAGTGTAGGGAGGGAGAATAAAACGGGAACTTTGAAACTATGCTTATCCTTGATCATTTGTCTTGTCCTATTTCATTTGTGTAATAAACCATGAGAAATATTTATTAGGGAAATTTTAGCACCAAATTTAAAAAATTTCATGACATGTACGGGTGGGACTTTAGTCTTAATAAAGCGTCTCATGGATAGGAGTTATATGACTGGCACAAAAACCCTTTACCACTCAAATTTCACCCCAAAAATGTGAGGTTCGCCCCTAGATCTATAGGAATTAAAGCATTCACCTTTAATGCTTCGAGTGTGTACCGGTAGTATAATAGATTCTAGAACTTGTTTTGTGATGTATTCCGAGATCGCTAGTGAGACTACATTTGTGTAGTTAGGAATAACTAAATGATAAGAGGCATTAGGATAACCCTTGTTTGATAACCGTATTATAATTACTTCTTCCACATCGGATCGAGTAATTCCCTCACACCTTGCGATGTACTCATCTTTAGTACACGATACCCCTAGTTAACCCCTCAGAGCCTATCCTTTTCGAGGTTCTCGTGATGTTTCGGTTTTCCGGAATATCAATGAGAGCATTGTTTACAATCCACCCCCAAATGTACACCCAAATTGCCTTAGCCTACCTTGTATGCACTCACCTTTATTGCATTATTGTTATCATACTAAACCCTTAGTTCAATTATCTAGTTACTTGTATGGTTGCCAGTGTTGTAAAAATCGGCCATGGCGGATATCGGCGGTCCACCGCCACGATATTTCCCAAATCGGTCTAACATGGCGTTTTGGTCAAAATCGGAGCTTGGCGGTCAAAATCGGTCTTGGCGGCGGTTTGGTCAACGCCGGTCAACGCCGGTCAACTCCAGATCTAGGGTTTTTTTTTTTTTTTTCAAATTCACGGCAATTAACTTCGATTTTATTGATTTTGTTCTAATTTAAGCTAGTTTTTATAATTAATCTTGCTAATATTTATTTCTTTAATAAATTCCTTTATAATTTAGGGTCACCGCCATGGCGCCGCCATGGCGGCTATGGCGCTTGGCGGGGGTCAACCGCCACGGTACCGCCGAGCGATTTTTACAACCTTGATGGTTGCTAAGTCGAGTCATATCTTTTGTACACAGTTTTGGAATGATTAGGACTCATGGGTAAAGTAAAATTTTATGGAGTGATGGGAAAGAACGTTAAATTTTAATTCCCTTTATTTATGTAATAAGGTACTCCAAGTGTTTTGATCTTTTCAATTCGGGTCAAATTAGTGATTAGAGTAATAAAAACTCAAGTGTAGGGATGCTCCTATAAATCCCTTATAGTTTGATGTTATCGTAGAGGATAGTAGAGTAAAAGTGTATGCCAAAAAAAAAAAAAAAAACATACAGGCTACCATCCTACATCTATCTTTATATTTATGTTTGTTTGTTTCAAAGTTATCTAGAGTTTAGTGAGTCGAGTCTTGGCTTAGCAATGCCATTCTTTTCATGCTTGTAACATAAGATTTTTGACTTGCCACTACTAAATCGCCTATCCAACCAAACCATTTGTTTCCCTACCGTAAGCCTAACGTTACAACCCTTTAAAAGACCTCTTAGATAGTTGTTCCTAGGTGCTTACGCCAAAGCGATGGAGGTTTGATCTAGTCTCAAGCCTATGGTAATCTATGTACTATGACCGGTTAATGAGTGTTTATCTTCCATTTCCAGTTACTATATTTCATATACACCCGAGAGATGAGAGAATCCAAACACCCCTTGTGAGGTGCTAGTATATAATTTTCGTGCTTGTTATGACTATTGCGGTGCTTTTACTTGTTATGAATTATGTTAAACTAATGCTTCATGCCCCCTAACTTATAAATTGATTGGCCAAAAGCACATTTGCTTGAGGACAAGCAAATACCAAGTGTAGGGATATTTGATAAGGATTTAAAACGTACACTTTTAAGGGGTCATTTTAGCCCTTAATCGCCCACTTTTATATTCGTTACTGCTTAATTTCGTTCCTTATCACTTTTAGGTCTCTGGAAGCAAAATACTGGAATGATGCATATTTGGACGAAAAGGAGTGAATATATGAAGAAAATGGCTAAGTCAAGATCAAAGACTCTCAAGTTGCTGGAATTGAAGCTGACGGCGTCACAATCTAAGGGCGACGCTGTCTTTGAAGAGGAAGGCCGTAATTAAATTTGTGACGACTCAGTAGACTTTTTGCTAATTTACACCTGACGGCGTCAGTCTTTGAAGAGGAAGGGCGTCACGAAGACTTTTCTTCTCATACGACCTAGATCCAGATTCAGACGACGTCACTACTGAATACTGACGGCGTCACAACCACAACGTGACGCCGTCCCAACTATTACTTGGCCAAGACGAAACCCTAATGACGGCGATCTGACGGCGTCCCAACTATAAGGCGACGCCGTCGCAGTTGTAAAACTATATATAGAAATCGAATTTTCAGAATTTTAAAGAGGTAGACTTGTGGAGTAAAAACCTAAAATGACTTTAGTCCGGTTTGGACAGTATCTTAGGGTTCTCATACCCTATTTTACATCAAGATAAGTGTTTTACTTCATTGATTTCATTATGCCTTCGATTTTATGTGTGTATGCTTACGTGTTTAACATGTCCGGCTAAATTTCTTGTGTGTTTGCTTAGATCTATGAAACCTAGTTATTAATATTGATTGGTTGTCTCTTATCTTAATTGTAATTAGCTTAGGAGTGCATTAGGCCATCGTTGTGTTTGAATGCTTGAGTAATCTTTGTGAACCTTAGCTTATATATCACTTAGCGGAATTGTAGGCTAAACATCCAAAGATAACCTTAGAGTTAGTTTATGAAACCTAGGATTTGTAGGCCATACCTTAAGGTAGTCTCAAAGAGTTAGGGAAAAACGCTTATCCTACGACCTTAGAAAACACAACACGTTAAGAATAAGGACGTGACAATTCAACCACCAGTAAAAGATAACTAGGGAGTAATAGTATCTAGGTAAGCACATTTTTAATCATCATACGAGCACACATCAATAGACATAAGACTACCCTTAGTTTAGATAATTAGATAGTAGAAGTAATCGGTAGAAGTACCAAACCCCCAAATCCAAACCCCGAGATTTTACCCTTAGCTTTCTAAAAATATGAAAAGATAAAAAATAATCTTCCTCAGCCCCAACCTTAGGCGTAGTACCTTCTTACTAGCATTCCTATTCCCCTAGAGAACGATATCAATACCGAGGCTTACCCAATACTACACTACAACGATTAGGTTCACTGCCTAGGGTGTTGAAAAACTTGCTCGACGAAAAGGAAGTTCCTTTGACCCCGAACGTGTTATACGCGCATTAGTGAGCTAGGTGGGATAGGAGTATATGTCTTTCTAAAATAAATGGTTTTGCACTTTTGCAACACAATTTATTTTTTGAAACAATTATAAGTGTAAAACATCTCATGATTTATTATATAATGTCTAGGTACATTGCATCTTGATGTGTATCGATAATCCATTACCCATAACCCATGGTTCATAACCCATAACCCGTTTTGCAACCCGAAATCCTGACTAAACTGACCCAATAGCCGGATCCCTAGGTTTGCACTAGCCGGATCCCTCTGGGGAGGGATCCATGGGACAGTAGACAAGTTTTTATCTATAAATAGTGAGCCAGTTATCTCTTGCTCACTACAACTTCACACATACTTTCTCCCAGTATTCTAACATCTCTAACCTCTGATCCAAAGGATCATCCTATGTAGTTTTATGTTTGTGTGATTCTCTAGGTTCCTCTTAAAGGCGAGATCACCAACTCTTGAAGACGTGCAAGCTCAAGTTCATGAGTTGCTAAGCTTCATTATCATCAAGACCACTGAAGTGTATCTTGTTGATAGTTCTTTCCTCCCTCCATAGAAGTGTTGTGTTAAAGGCATTAGTGAAACGTGCCGAAGGGTTGTGTTGAAGGCATTAGTGAAAGGTAACGAAGGGTCATGTCGAATGCATTAGTGAAAGGTGCCAAGGGTGTACATTCGATATGGTGCATCGATGTACAAGTTAGATAGTTTGGGTTAAAGTATGTTGATATCCTTTTAGTATTGTAACAAGGAGTGTGTCTCCTTTGGGGTAGTTGTGTTGTGGTGTAGTGTTGGGTAGTAGTTCCTCCTTTGTAATGGAACTCGGTATCTAGCCTGGTATAGTTTTCCACAGGTTTCTTGCTTTGTTGTGCAGCTTGTCCAAGTGTGCCTTTTGCGGCCTTCCAAACCTTTTCCCTTTCAACTGATTTGTATCTTTTGTTGTTTTTTTGTAGTTATAACCCTGGCTGACCTTATGATGTGCCAGGATAACTAGCATTTGAATGTTGCTAGTTATCTAGTTATCTCTTTTACTGATCCTTGGGTGGATGCTCTTATGGATGTCTCCTCTGTTAGAGGACCTTAGGCTAGTGATCATGCTCCTGAACCCGTTGCTCCCCAGGTGGTGCATCGGTCTGTTGCTCATCTTGGTCCTCTTCCTGATCCTAGCCTTTTTCAGTTTGGATCTTCATGACCTAGTGTTGGTGTTCTACCTGATGTTTTAGATAAAGGGAAAATTATTGCTCATGTTGATGATGACGATGAGGTTGAGTGTCCTTTGACTCGTAGAAAGAGGTAAGAGCCTATTACAACGCCTTTTTTTGTTCAAGCCAGGCTTTGTCTTCGTTTTGGCATTGATGATGATGCTAGCAGCCTGGAGGAGCGGGGGTGATGTTCAAGCTTATAAGTTGTCAAGGGTTGATTATTTTGTGTCTTAAGGTATTCCTTGATACCTATATTTTCTTGATTTATATGTTATCGTATCATGAGAAATATTTTTTGTAGGTGCTTCTGATTTGGAGATGGTTGTTGCTTCTGAAGACCCTGGTCTTGCTATTGAGACATCTTTGGATGTTGATGATCCTTTAACTGATCCCTCCTCTCATCGATCATTCTTGTCCCCCATTGTTTCACGAGTTAGGAGGTATGGGGAGTTAGTGATGCTTCTGTTGTTTATCAGTCTTTGGAAAGTACTATAACCAATCTCGTTTGCGGTTATCATTCTTTGTCTGAGGCTGTTAAAGTTTCTTTAGATCTGATTAAAGATTTGGAGCATTCACTTCAAGAGGCTAAGTTCTTGAAGTGGAAAGCGTTTCTTGGGCTCAGGAAATGGCTTCCTTGGTTTCTTCTAGGGAAGATCGACATCTGTAAGCTTTACATGTTAAAAAAAGGTTGCTCTATAACAAGACAAGATTTTGCTTATTTCTGAGAAGAGTGGCAGAATTCTTGAGGCTCAGTCCCTTGAAAGACGCTTGAAGGCTGCTAAGCAGGCATGTTCTTTTCAAGTTGCAGCATTGAATAATAATTTAGCTAGGGCAATGACTGATAAGGATGTTGGTACTCAGGAATTTGAGTGTTTAAAGGAGCTTAATTCCAAGCTTATGTCTGAGTTGTCTCAACTTTGAGAGAATTCTTAGGCAAGGGAGGGGCAAATTGATCTTTTAACGAGAGAGAATGGGTGTTTTGCTACTTTTCTCCTTTTGTTTATTCATCGATTTCTTGGTTGTTGCGAATTTAGTAAGGCTTTCCTGACGATAGGGCCTTTTTCTAGCCATTATGATGTGTGTTCTTCCCTTAGCAGTAGGGACTGATCTTATTTGAAGGTTCTTGCTGGTTTACCTGATCCCTCATTTGATGCATTGTGGGCTATCGTTCTTGAGAGTTGTCAGACTTCTTTGTCTGCTACACCTTATTCAGACCAGGCTAACGCTTGATGTTTTTGTTATTTTTAAGGATATCTCCTTTGATGCCTGTTATGTTATCAGGGCTTTTGTTTATTCGTTCATTTGACTTTGGTTGCCTTGATGGCCGTTTTGTTTGATGGCATGTATAGTTGTAAGGAAATGGATTCCTTTCTGATTGAAATACTATATTTCATTTTTATTTGTTTGTTTTCCCCTTTTGGCGAGATTTGTGGCCCATAGAATTATCATCCAGGTGGATCTCATTAGTAAAAAACTTAGGTTGGTATATCTATTGATCATATAGATATGTCTGGCCTTTATTTGATGCAATGATTTGTTCTCCTTTAGGATAGGTGAAACTCAGACTATTTGTTTATTGTCTGGTTGACTGTCCCAAGTATCTATAAGGTACCAGTTACTGGTGTACATACTTAATTTCATGTATTGCCACTATCTTGTAAACAATCTTTCACTTTATAGTTACTTTATAGGTTAACTAATTGTGAGGATACGAGAGTTAGAACGCGTTTTTCCTGTCATTCTTTGATGAACGTAACATGTTACAAACACATTAGTTATGAATTACTAAGGAAAAATTTTCATTAATTCTTTTGATAAGTCTTACATATTTTCCTCACTATAATCTCTTTAAGGGAAAACTTTAGAATTTTGAAAATGATAAGATAGTAAAATAACTATCTAAGGAGATACTCCTTAGGTTGAGTATTTTTCAGGGGAATAGTCGACATGTGTTATGTTTTGATAGTTTTCTAAGGAGAAGTTCCTCAGGCTAGATATTTCCCAGGGGAGTAGTTGATTCGCTAAAAATCAATAATAAGAGAAGTGTAGTATTACGGGGTAACTCAAACGTGTTAGGTTTGAGCACCGAGATCGTTCCGAACGAGGGTTGAATGGAATTTCCAACTCACGTCGCGATTATCGGGATTTGAATGGGTTAAAAAGGATTTTGAGGATTTCTAAACTACGGGGAAAGCAATAATAATAAAAGGCATATAAATCGACTAATCCTAAGGTGCAAACAAGTAATCTCAATTAAGTACGCAAATAGAACTAAAGACGCAAATTACTTTATGCCAAAAAAAACGTATTCTAAAATGCAAATTAATCTATTTTAACCACTAAAAGTGATCTAATATTTTTCTAGAACTAAAAATGATATTTAAAAAATTATCTAAAATTTTAAACTAATTTTTTTTGGTTTTTGATTTTTGATTTTTGAAAAAAAACGGAATTTTTTTATTTTTTTTTGACTTTTTTTTTTTTTTTAAGAGATTTTTTTTTTTTTTTTTTTTTTTTTTTTTTTTTTTTTTTTTTTTTTTTTAAAACTAATTTAACTAATTAAAGTTTAAACTAAAATTTAAATGACAAACTACAACTAGTGACGATGAATATTAAGCTAAGAGAATGATACTAAAAAGACTTAACAAGCATCATACGAAAAATTAAACGTAACGGTAAACGAAGAATCTAATCTAAAAAAAGAAGTAAGAGAATAGAACCCGATGATTAAACGAGAGGAATAAAACCACCCGATCTTATAAGCACAAATTAATACAAAAGTTTACAACTTTATTAATCTTATCCACTAATTAGTAAGTAAAGTTTAAAACTTTATTCACCAACAAGCTTAAAAATTACTAAAGCTTCAAACTTTATGTATTAAAAATGCTTAAAGACCCGTAAGCTCCACGCCTTATGAGGTAGGATGGGATTACACAAACAAAATCAAAACTTTAAGGGTTAGCACAAATATATAAATATAAGATTTTTATAATAAAAAGCTAAAATAAAAGATAAACTAATTTTAATAAATCAAATCTTAACCACCAAACTCTCTCAAGGAGATATGTTTCCACAAAAACTAAGATTTAAAATATAAGATTTTTTTTTTTTTTTTTTTTAAAAGAAAGGAAATAAATCAAGGAAAAATATTAAATGAACTCCGAAAATTACAAATAATTTTTTAGCAATGTAAGAAAAGTGATAAAAGCTCACAGAAAAATTTTTAGAATTTTCGGAATTAAATAAGTGTTTTTTTCGATTTTTATCTTTAAAATAGCAAATAAATCAAAATAAATAGTAAACTAGTTCAAAAAAATATGAAAAATTCACACTATCTTAAGAAAACTATGAGAAGTTACCAGAAAATCTAAAAATATTTTTTTACGTTTTTTACTATTTTTAAAAATAAAATACGAAAACAGTTTTTTAAAAGAAAAGAACAGAAACAGTTTTGATTTTTTTAAAAATACTAAAACAGCTCAGAAAATTACGAAAATTTTATGACGAAAATAAAATATATTTTTGGATTTTTGTGAAAAGGACAAGATTTTTAGAGACTTTTTACTATTTTTAAGCTAAATAAAACAATAAAAACGTGAGCTTTAATAAAAAAAAAAAAACTAAACTTTTATAAAAATATAAATATGATATGTTGAGCGTGTGCACGGAGCGTATAAAATACACTCACACAATCTTACTATAACTCAACTCTTCATGGCATATTTTTATAAAAAGTTTTATAAAAATAAAATGAAATAAAAAGGATTAAGAGATGAGAAGAATATAGAGATGCAAGAAATAAATAAAACTTTTATAAAACTAAAGAGCATAAAAATAAAATACAAGAGTTTGAGTACAAAATACAAATAAAGATGATAAAATGAGGTAAGGGAGGTGGGTATTTATAGACCCACTAGTTACAATTGACCCTAATAATTTTTCATAAAAGTCTCTAAACTATCTAGCCTTGGCACAAAAAATCCTCAAAACTTGGTCCCAAGTTGAATTTTTCTTTTTCTTTTCTTTCTTCTATTTTTCTTTTTCTTCTTAATTAATTAATTCTTCGTTTGGTCTTTATATTTTTCTTCTCTTTCTCGATGCTTCAAATAAAATTATCATTGGTCCCGTAACTTCGTGCTCCTTCCCTTCTCGTGCTCGTTTTTGTCCACTTGTCTTCTTTTTGTCCATTTTACAATATCCGTTACCTGCACATACATAAACACAAAACACAAATATTTATGGCTTTAGGGGTTAGTTTTGGTCTTTTTGGTCCGGTTTTGATAACGAAAAGGTATATGGTTTTACATATACCAAAATACCCCAGACGAGAAGATTGCCGTGTCCTCACGCAATGTAATCAACTCACGCTTCTAAAAACAAAGATTTCAATCTCTTTCTACTAAACCTATGAAAAGTAGCAAAGATTCCTCAAAAGAGATTAAGAAACCCTTATTTCTAAAAACGCCCCGTTTACCTTTTAATTCACATATAGATATTACGGTTAAGCACATTCCAATTATGAGTGACGGTTTGTTGAACTTTCATGTCGATCAATAACTCCAACATTTTTCAAACGACACGTTAGGATCACGGAGTAAGAAACACAACACAGCGTGAAGTGACCATACGGATAGAATACATCGTCCCTGATTTTTCACAAGTCCCCAAACTAAGCGTAAAATCGAAATCATTGTTAAATATGACTTTAGATGCTAACACTACCCATGGAAGTTACTTGTGTAATTACCGTTTGCTCCCATTTTCCTATTTTCCTCTATTTATTTTATTTTTGTGAGAAATGAATTTCTTCAAGTTTCTCGTTTCGATAATTTTTATTCGATAAAGATATGAAGCTAAGTCGCTAATTAGTTATCCACCTTCCCTCGAAAACCGTTACACACAAGAATGAGGTCCACATCAAGGTCCTAATTTCGCATGATTTAGGGAGATATCTCCCGGATTCAAAGTTTGGCTTAACAATATTTCAAAGACATTTGCATTTTTGCAATTTAGGCCCTTGGTCTTTTCAACCACTAACTCAACGGGATTACCGTTTAATCAGAAGTCTTATTACGACTTTGGATTTTCCTCTGCCTTTTTAGAAGTCTATGACAACTTTTATGGCTTTGGATTTTTCAACTTTAATACATTTGGGCTTTATTTCATGTTAATTTTTGTGCCAAACTCCGAATCCTACGGCTTTTAAAACAATAGAAACAATAGCAAAGAACTATCGGAATCAGTTGTCTATTACACCGCAACATGACAGTACTTGATGTGTACCCAACTCTCATGGGCAAGGATTCTCTAAAGAAGAATAAAGAACTAACTATCGCCAAAAACTCAACATCTTTAATTATTATATCACAGATATGGGGTGAAACAATCTTGTAGGAACAAAAAGCCATAAGTACCTTCGATGGGCTCTAAAGAGAACCATCTACTCCACGCTTAGCATCTAAACTCATAAGTAACTCTATCATTCCTCGATCTCCGCAAATTTAAAATCCCAAATAATGAGATCCGCGGATGCTTAGCCGATAATTTTTAGATTATCTATGGTTAAGGGAACAAGCTAGGGCTCAACACGCCCGGTCAAGTCAGAATTCTATTCCTACCCTCACCAGCGGAAAGTCAACAAGGTGTCAAAACATATATTAATTTAGCAAATGCTTCGTCTAATGAAATTAAGTCATGCATATTTAAAGTCACTCAGGGAAACTTGCAAATTCTTGGCCTTGTGAGCTAGAATTCGCATTTTATAGCTTCTTGTCTAAGAGACTAGCAAACTTTTCAATCAAAAAGACTTAACAAAAGCTTCAAAATTTTTAAATTTTTCACAATTTTTGCACAATTTTTTTTCAATTTCTAAGGAAAAACGGGGTTGCGAGAGTACACGGCAAAAAACAAGCAAGTGCGGTCAAATCAAATCGAAGATTACCCACCCCAGACTAAAATCAAACATTGTCCTCAATGTTTAAAGGTAAGGGTTCTCAACGTAAATCTAAAGCCATTGGTTAGTTATGCTAATAGATAAACGATAATCGATAAAGATTTGGATATCGGATTTCCATAAGAGCGTCGATCATGAAACTCGAGAGGAGAAAAGACAAAGCTTCGAGCACGAGAGTCTTCATGTATCGAGAAAAATCCTGGACATAAACAACAACAACACGAAACAAGAGAAATGGAAGAGGCGAACCTCCTCACGTCACTTATTAGAAATAAGATAAAAGGATAAGCATGGGGTGCCTCCACGAAGCGCCATCGTTTTTGTTAAACGAGTCGCTAGCCTGACTCGCCCCCAATTCATTTGTCCTTGGGGAAGCAAGCGAAAGGGATACCCGGATCAAAGATGGTATCCTCACTCCGGAGGGAAAGAGAATGGGTGGGGTGGGAGGGGAAGAAAATGTCGGGCTCAAGCACATAAGGGATAACTTCTCCCAAACTCACATAAGGTATATCAAGAAAGAATGATCCATCATCCGGTGGTTTTGCGGGTGGACGACGGGATGACGGATCAAAGAGAAATGACTCCATAGAAGAAGGGAGTCCATGGTACAGAGAAATGTAGTTTGAAGGTTTAACAATGAAGGCATCCAAGATAGGATCCTTTTTCCGTTAACTTTGTGATATGAATATCCGCTCCGATGAGTATCCCAGGGTTAAAAATCTTGTCCTCGGAAAGGGACGAAATCAACGTATCATCTACGTGAAAATCCTCACGAGAAGAGGAATCACTCTCTGATAAAAAATAGTGTGGACCTCAGATCAATAAGCTCATCAATCGAAATCTTCACTTTCTTATCTTTCTTCGGGTAGAATGGATCATCATATTCATTTTCTTAATTCTCGGAAAGAATCGAGTCGGTGGGAGCAAGTTCATCGGTGAACTTCTCGAAGTAAATCGACGGATCTTGATATAACAAATATTCAATTTCGCGTAAGTCGGCTCTAAAATCAAAGACGTCATCCTCACTTCCCGGTGGAAGAGGATCCATGCGAGAGAGTTCATCGGCGAACTCCTCGAGAAGTAAATCAATGGAAGAATCCTTGAGCTCGGGCTCCGAAGGATTAGTAGACGGCTTGACTTCTTTAATTTCATTTTCTTTCGGAGAGAGTGAATAGAACATTTCTTCGATTAAACGAATATCTCCCTCGATGTCGATGTCAGCATTATCAATTTCCGGTGAAACTGAATCACTTTTCAAATAAGCCTCAATTTCTTTCATGATAGAATCATCCTCCTCAGATTGAGTGAGGGAAGAGGAAGAATTAGAAATGATTTGTTTAGAAGAAAGTTCCATAATTTCAGAAGAAGGAGTGGTATTGCCACTCAAAGAAAACTCGACGTTCTTAAGTTCAACACAACAAACAGAAAGCGGAGGTGGGACAAGTGGTGTGCTCTTAGAGCTAGCATTTTCCACCACAACCGTTGTAGTCTCCTTTTCTAATTTCTTCTTTTGCTCAGCACGTATCGTCGATAAACTCTTAACCGTAAAACGTGAAAGGCTCGGATCAATTCTCGATGTCTTAGGCCCAAATTTTTGAACCACCGGAGGTTGGACGTTTTTGGTACTTCCGTTATTAGTAGGAATTCCCGGGTCCTTTGTCACCTCGGTGTCATTAATTTTGGCTACATCATATTGGTAGGTTAAAGATTTAGAAGTATGGTTAACATTAAACGTGATGGCTTCTTTTCCAACTCTTAAAGTGATCTCTCCTTCATATACATCAATCAACGCATGGCCCGTCCTTAAGAAGCATCTTCCGAGAATAAGGGGTACTCGGGGGTCGGCATCAAAATCAACGACAACAAAATCCGCGGGGAAATCGAACGTCCCCACTTTAACAAAAACATCCTCGGCTATACCGATTGGTTTTGTCGTAGTACGGTCGGCTAGCTCGAGGGTCATACACGTTGGGGTAAGTGGGGGCAATGAAAGCTTTTCATAGATTGATTTCAGCATCAAATTAATACTCGCGCCAAGATCGGCCAAGGCGGAGCACTGAATAATTCCTTGAAAATCGCACGGAATGAGGAACTTGCCGGGGTCACCTAACTTTTCGGGAAGTTTCTTGAGAATAACCGCCGAACAATTCTCATTCAAAGACGTTTTTGCCAAATCTACAATTTTCTCTTTGTTACTTAATAATCCCTTTAGTGTCGAAACAAACTTAGGCATGAGAAGAAGAGCATCCGCGAAGCTAATTTCGAAGTGAAGATCTTGAAATATTTGAAAGAATTTTTCCATTTGAAGATTTGCTTGTTCGCGTTGCTTTTGATCATTCATCCTTGACGGGTACGGAAGTGTCGTTTTCCGATTAGTCTTTTCAGCACTAACCGGAGCATCCTTGGGCTCAGACGTCGGGACAACCGTGGGTTGGACATTCTCGGTACTCCCCTTATTAGTAGGAAGCACCGGGTCCTTTGTCACCCCGGTCTCACGGTCTACCACACGAGAAGGAAAAGAAGAAATAGTGGTAGGAGCCGTGGGTCCATCGTAAGCAACACCACTTCGGGTAGTGATCGCTTTCATGTCACCTCTCGGGTTAGGAATCGTATTACTCGGAAGAGTACTAGAACCCGATGGTTGAGAATAAGAAGTAGAAGCTTGATTGGCTTGAAAGAAACTAGCCATCATATTCCTCATTTCACTCATCTGCTTGTTACTCGTAGCTTCCATTTCCCTTTTGAAATCATTCCTCATGCTGGTGATTTGAGTTTGCAAATTTTTAATGGTATTATCGGAGTTCTTCATGTAAGTTAGAAAATCATTATTCGGAGCAACTTGATGAGGTGGTTGATAAGGTTGTTGATAAACTTGAGGTGGAGGAGCTTGGTAGTTTTGATTACCATGATTAAGATTAGCTCCTCGGTTTTGATTGTAAGATTGGTTTTGATAACGGTTTTGGTTTTGTTGAGGAACGGGTGCAAAACCGGGTGGTCCCATTTGGTTGGCACGGTATCCTTGGTTCTGATGTTGAACCGGATTAGCAGAGGCTACGGAAGCATTTCTGAGATCGCCATCCGTGGCTTGACAATTATAGTATGGATGAGGACCACCACAAATAACACATGTTTCGGTAACGGCTTTGACTGGCTCGGATTTCAGATTCTTAAACTCTCTCATCATAGAATTAATAGCATCAGTCAGCCCACTCAACTCACTCCTCTGAACATAGTTATCATTAGTAGCAATCTTAGAAACAACCGGTCGGTTTCTAGACGAAGAGACTTTTGACTTATTTTCGATAATCGTTCTAATATCGGCGGGCATACGACTCAAGATATTACCACCGGTGGCCGCGTTAAGCGAATCTTGATCGGACGGCGTTAAAGCATTGTAGAACGTATCAATTTGATGAAGATCGGTAAAACCGTGATTTGGGCATTTACGTAAAAGTTCCTTGAATCTATCCCATGCTTCTCCAAAACTTTCATCGAATTTTTGTTGAAAATTAATGATTTGATTTCGTAACATTGTAATTTTCGAAGGAGGAATGAATTGATTCACAAACTCTTAGAAAGATCGCCCATGTTGTAATAGATTGAGGGGGTTCTTTTTCGAGCCAAGTCCGGGCTGCCCCCTCAAGAGAAAATGGAAACAATCTCAATTTAATTGACTCATGAGTGACGCCCCGAAAGTTTATCGTAGACGCAACTTGATTAAACCAACGGAGGTGTGCGTGGGGCTCCTCATGGTCTAAACCAAAAAAAGGTTTATTTGAAACCAATTGAATTAGATTCGTTTTGAGTTCGAAATTTTCGGCATCAAGTGGTGGAACAACGATAGCATCACCGTAGCCGTCTATGGGAGCTTGAAGTAACTCGATCATCGTTCGAGTATCTGCCATGACGACGGGTTCTTCAACGATAGTACGTAACTCGGGTACGTAACTCGGGTACGTCTATTCTACGATTGCGATTACGTCGTGATTGAGAACGAGTTAGCATGCACTAAAAACTAAAAAATCAAAAAGTGAAAAATAATTTTGAAAAAGGAAAATCTTTTTGGTTTTTATATTTAGAAAACTTTGAAAACACAATATTTTTGTAACCTTCGCGTCAACCGGTGCTCGGTAGCTCCCAAAAGTACGCGCAGCGGAGCGGGAACGAAGAGTGGATCGTTCTTCAGTCTGCAATTTAATGTCAAGACTTTCCTTATACCCCGTGTATAGGTTGTACTTCTGAGGTGAGCCGACGTAACAATTAACGTTCGGGTTTGTTTTGTTGGTTTTTTTAATTTTTATGGTTTTGTAAACACTCTAGGAAGAATGTTTTGGTTTTTTAGATTTTTTTTGGGTTTTTGAAAAAGATATATATACAAAAATGACGGTAACTTCACTCGGGGAAGGATCTTCAAAAATGACGAAAACTCGCTACAAGCCCTCCCCGGCAGCGGCGCCAAAAATTGATTCGCTAAAAATCAATAATAAGAGAAGTGTAGTATTACGGGGTAACTCAAACGTGTTAGGTTTGAGCACCGAGATCGTTCCGAACGAGGGTTGAATGGAATTTCCAACTCACGTCGCGATTATCGGGATTTGAATGGGTTAAAAAGGATTTTGAGGATTTCTAAACTACGGGGAAAGCAATAATAATAAAAGGCATATAAATCGACTAATCCTAAGGTGCAAACAAGTAATCTCAATTAAGTACGCAAATAGAACTAAAGACGCAAATTACTTTATGCCAAAAAAAACGTATTCTAAAATGCAAATTAATCTATTTTAACCACTAAAAGTGATCTAATATTTTTCTAGAACTAAAAATGATATTTAAAAAATTATCTAAAATTTTAAACTAATTTTTTTTGGTTTTTGATTTTTGATTTTTGAAAAAAAACGGAATATATATATATTTTTTTGACTTTTTAATTTTTTTAAGAGATTTTTTTTTTTTATTTATTTTTTTTTTTTATTTATTTTTTTTAAACTAATTTAACTAATTAAAGTTTAAACTAAAATTTAAATGACAAACTACAACTAGTGACGATGAATATTAAGCTAAGAGAATGATACTAAAAAGACTTAACAAGCATCATACGAAAAATTAAACGTAACGGTAAACGAAGAATCTAATCTAAAAAAAGAAGTAAGAGAATAGAACCCGATGATTAAACGAGAGGAATAAAACCACCCGATCTTATAAGCACAAATTAATACAAAAGTTTACAACTTTATTAATCTTATCCACTAATTAGTAAGTAAAGTTTAAAACTTTATTCACCAACAAGCTTAAAAATTACTAAAGCTTCAAACTTTATGTATTAAAAATGCTTAAAGACCCTTAAGCTCCACGCCTTATGAGGTAGGATGGGATTACACAAACAAAATCAAAACTTTAAGGGTTAGCACAAATATATAAATATAAGATTTTTATAATAAAAAGCTAAAATAAAAGATAAACTAATTTTAATAAATCAAATCTTAACCACCAAACTCTCTCAAGGAGATATGTTTCCACAAAAACTAATTTGGGTATTAAGGTCAAAGATTTAAAACATAAGATTTTTTTTTTTTTTTTTTTTTTAAGGAAAGGAAATAAATCAAGGAAAAATATTAAATGAACTCCGAAAATTACAAATAATTTTTTAGCAATGTAAGAAAAGTGATAAAAGCTCACAAAAAAATTTTTAGAATTTTCGGAATTAAATAAGTATTTTTTTCGATTTTTATCTTTAAAATAGCAAATAAATCAAAATAAATAGTAAACTAGTTCAAAAAAATATGAAAAATTCACACTATCTTAAGAAAACTATGAGAAGTTACCAGAAAATCTAAAAATATTTTTTTACGTTTTTTACTATTTTTTAAAAATAAAATACGAAACAGTTTTTTAAAAGAAAAATAACAGAAACAGATTTTGATTTTTTAAAAATACTAAAACAGCTCAGAAAATTACGAAAATTTTATGACGAAAATAAAATATAATTTTGGATTTTTTGTGAAAAGGACAAGATTTTTAGAGACTTTTACTATTTTTAAGCTAAATAAAACAATAAAAACGTGAGCTTTAATAAAAAAAAAAAAAAAAAAACTAAACTTTTATAAAAATATAAATATGATATGTTGAGCGTGTGCACGGAGCGTATAAAATACACTCACACAATCTTACTATAACTCAACTCTTCATGGCATATTTTTATAAAAAGTTTTATAAAAATAAAATGAAATAAAAAGGATTAAGAGATGAGAAGAATATAGAGATGCAAGAAATAAATAAAACTTTTATAAAACTAAAGAGCATAAAAATTAAATACAAGAGTTTGAGTACAAAATACAAATAAAGATGATAAAATGAGGTGAGGGAGGTGGGTATTTATAGACCCACTAGTTACAATTTGACCCCTAATAATTTTTCATAAAAGTCTCTAAACTATCTAGCCTTGGCACAAAAAAAAACTCTCAAAACTTGGTCCCCAAGTTGAATTTTTCTCTTTCTTTTCTTTCTTCTATTTTTCTTTTTCTTCTTAATTAATTAATTCTTCGTTTGGTCTTTAAATTTTTCTTCTCTTGTCTCGATGCTTCAAATAAAATTATCATTGGTCCCGTAACTTCGTGCTCCTTCCCTTCTCGTGCTCGTTTTTGTCCACTTGTCTTCTTTTTGTCCATTTTACAATATCCGTTACCTGCACATACATAAACACAAAAACACAAATATTTATGGCTTTAGGGGTTAGTTTTTGGTCTTTTTGGTCCGGTTTTGATAACGAAAAGGTATATGTTTTTACATATACCAGTAGTCGACCATGTTTGTTTGTTTTTCCACGAAATGAACTCCAATATTTTCCTTGTCCATATGCTCTTTGCTATAATGAACCGTTCTTTGTAGCATTGGACGGTTTCATTGATAGCTTGCTTTATGTTAGGATTTATAAAATCCATTAGTTAAAGTGTCTGTCACCTCAAGTATATGTTTTCATTAGAAAGCTCGTAGACGTAGTCATGTTATGTTAATAAGTAGTTAGTTAAGTAACACCGTGGAGGACGAACGGGTCTTTACCCACTGTATGCCTGATCCACAGCCCCGTAGGTGGCGAGTCTTGCAAGAAAACTATAAATACCCTTTACCTCCCAAGGTAGAGGGTTGGAGCTTCAATACCATTTTTCTTTGTTTCATCAAGTTCCCACTTCTCTCTCTCTCTACTTTCTCTCTCTAAACCCTCAAACCATACGCCCCATGTATATTATGATTTGATGTGTTTGTGAAATCCAATATGTTACAAATGGTATCAAGAGCCATGGTTTGATCATTCATCTTTCATGTTCTTGGATTTTTAGTGGATTTCATAAGGTTTTTTGGTTTGAAAAGGTTTAGAGTTAGTTTGCATCATTTGGATCATCTCTAGTGTTAAAGTTTGGATTTTGATTGTACTTTTGTGTTTAGAATCATCATAAGTGTTTAGGTTTTGATTTGGAAGGCTTGAATCATCGTGGTTGGGCTGTTTTTGAATTGAAAAATGGAGGGCTATTTATTTTCACCCTTTTCTCATTTTATTTCTTTTTCATTCTTCAACCCCTTCAATGCTTACCGAGACTTCATAATTAGAACCTTGTTGGGTTTATTCCAGTTCTAGCTCTATCTCAGTCCGCACTCTTCCCATTTCTCACTTTTCTCCTTTTTTCATCATACCTAAGGACTTCTACACTATCTAGTGGATTGTCCCTGGGTAGATCCGTCCGGCTCTGGCGGGATCGTAGGAACGAATACCTAACCTAACCATCCTTATATCTCCATGCATAAAATAAATTTGGTCGGTATTTTTGGTATTGTTCTTCTGCCATTAAAACCATTTGAAAACCGTTTGAATAATCAATCCAGGTACTTGTGATCTATGATCAAAGCATTTTGTACCTGAATTGTTTTTGATATTTCAGAAAAATCTCCCCCTCAACATGTGCATTGTATGTTTGAAATTGCTTTGGCACATGGAGGCAAGAGGACTTGAAAATCTCAGATAGAATTAAGAATTCACTTCTTTGATCTACATTTTCGAAAAATATCGACATCACTTTCCCGATCAAAATTAGTATTTTAAATACTTTGTTAAAGATATTTTTGGGAAAGGATGTGGTTTTCTAAAAGTTGCTCCCCCTCAATATGTGCATCGAGATTCGAAAGTGTTTTGCGCATATTAGGGAGAACCTGCACTTAGAGACAAATCAATCACGTTTCAATCCTTTTTGGTTTGATATAGATGCTCCCCCTTAACATGTGCATGGAAATTTTGAAATCGTTTGGCACATGTAGGGAGGAGAGCTTGTTATAATGTTTCAAAGCCATTTATCGAATTATCAGTTTGTATCCAATTTAAATCACAAATTCTCCCCCGATCACAATTTTCAAATCCTTTGAGATTTGTGATCTCTATTGATTTAAATGAATTTTGAAAACTTTTGAGGAGAATAGTGACTTGATTTTGAAAAAAATTGTAACTGATAAGGATCAGATTTTGAGACTTTAAACTCCAATGTTCAAGCATGCTTAAGTATCTTATGAAAACATAACATTAGCCAAGGTCTTGAACCAATTGTATAAGACATTGCAATTGTTTGACAAATAACTTTTTGATTTAATTTGAAATCATTCTCCCCCTCAATGTGACAATCCGTACTTTCAGGTCATTTCTAGACACAGTTCATGTCTCATTATTTCCACATTTTTAGTAAACTTGGTTTACTTGTTTCAAATTCGCGTAACCTTGGAGGTTTAGCGGCGAATTCATGATCATGACATCACGTACATTTCATATGGACTATGATTAGTCTACATTTCATTGACATCATGTGCATTTCGTTAGTTCATTCACGACATTTCATTTCACCCTTCAACGCGTAATTTTTATGTTTAATAATTTTTATCGCGTGAGTTTTTATTTTGATTATTTAACCCGTTACTTTCAAAAATGATCCCGAGGTATTTTAAACTCACATTTAGTTCATAAAAACTATATTTTTAGTTTTCCTAGTGTTCCAAATTTATTTGGTATTTTAATCGTTAAAATTTAATTATTACGTCGTTTTCTTAAAAATTTACGATAATTATTTTATCACCCGATTTTCACGAGGAAAGTATTTTTACAATTTTTATCAACTCATTACAATCTATTTTGATTTACTAAAAACTTACTTGTACCACAAATTACCATTTACCTTTACATTCATTTACTTACACATTTTATTTATACAAGTCTTACAAATATGTACAAGTAAACATTTTAAAAAGAAAAAAAAAAAATATATCTTGAGGTACAAGATCCCCCAAATCCGGTTTGGAGGGGGGGGGAAGTCAAGGTGTGTCTATTAATTGTGGTATGGATCATGTCTTGCTAATAATTCAAAGTATACAAAAGTCTTGCACTCAAAGATATTTTCACATACAACTCATTTCTCAAAAGTGTTTAACACAAAATCCTCTCCTCTTCTTGGCTCCATAGAACCGGCCTCATCAAGAAATCCATGGGATCAAGAAATTTTTGCTAAATCAAGTGTGTTTTCAACCTAGATCATATCCTTTTCATGGTTTTGAAATAAAAACCTAGGGTGTTTAGGTTAATCCTTGGTTCTACACCTCTTCATTTTCACTAGTAAGCATATTCTCATCATTTTTATGTTTCCTTATCATTTTCATATGATTCTTTTCATTTTTGGAGCTTATATGCAAGTTATGTGATTTATACCATTTATTTCTTGATTTTTAAGTTATATATACAATATGGTCATCCTATAATTATTCCCAAGTTATTCTTTGGTCTTGATGGTGATTAGGAACCCATGACACCCTAAGAAGGTGTATGGTAGGATTAGATTAGCTTTGGAGTTGATTTGAAGGGATTAGAATAGGTTTTGTCCGAGAAAAACTATTTTCGATAACTATATTTTACGTTCTGTCCTTAATCCGAATTTCTGGAAAAACCTACTGATGGTACGAAAGTTTGGCCTTGATTTTTAGAAAAAATACTTAAAAACAAATTCGTGGCCGCTTGAACGGATAAAAACGGACTTATAACGAAGCCGTGGTGAATTTTTAAAGTTTGGCGACGAAAAGTATATTTTTCTGAAAAAGACAGCATGCAGTTTTTACATATTTCGGGTCAAAAACGAGCCTTAAGCTTCACAAATTATTTCGACTAGACAAAAATATATTAGTTTACTTCAATACGAAGCTAAGGACATATTAAACGTAGAAAACGGATTTGAAACGACAAAGATATGCACTTTTTCTTAAACTTGCCGTAACTAATTTTCTGCACACTATTAGCCAAAAACCACCATCTTTAACCCTTATTATCTTTATGTTCGAGACCTTTTGAACGAAAACTCCTGAACTGAAACTTTTAGATATCGATACAAACTTTCCAAAACCGTCGAGTTCGTTCTCTAACGATCGACGTACACCGTTTTACGACTGTTTTTCCGGAGCCATTTTTGTTAATTTCATGATTTTTCCGACGACATTGTTTTGCGACGAAAAGTGGTAATTTCACCAAAAATCATTATAAAACCATTGTAGGATGACATTTTGACGTAAAAACATGTAAAGTCATTTTGATTGGTCGAGACGTCAAACGAGTATTTTTCGACGACGAGTAATATTTTCAAAAACCCGTAAATGGTATAAATTACATACGTAGTGCATGCATAACATTACATTGAAACTCATATCATATCATATCATTGGTACTAGGTACCGGATAACGCATCACATTATACCTCAGTGTACTCACTCTTGTCATCTCGTCAGTTTACCAAGTGAGTTTCCATAGCCCCTACTTTTACTTGTTTTCATCATGTTTTGGGGAGATACATGCTCAATTATTTTTCACAAGTACTTTAGATTTTTAAGGCTAAAATCTATCATGATTTCCATTGTTTCTAAATCAAAGGTTATACTATATAAATTGTTCTTGTTTGCGTGCTACGGTACTACGTCGTATAACGTTCTAAATCAGTTGACTACTGATAAATTGAGTTAAGTGCTATGGATTATGTGCTATTGTTCTACGTCGAGTTAAGTGCTATTGATTAAGTGCTATCGTTCTACGTCGAGTTAGGTACTATGGTATATTCATTGAGCTAATGGTCTTGGTATATTCATTGAGCTAATGGTCTTGGAAAGATTTGAACCACACTCATATGTTTGGAACATAAACTACATACATTCCGGCAGTGGGTTGTGAACACACAGGTTGCAAGTTTTGTATGGGCGGGACTTGGAACTGAGTGGATTTACAATGCCTTTGCTACATAAACGATTTCGATACATTGAGTTATGCATTATTATGTGAATTCATTTGACATCATATGTTTGGAACATAAACTATACACATTTCGGCAGTGGGTTGTGAACACACAGGTTGCAAGTTTTGTATGGGCGGGACTTGGAACTGAGTGGATTTACAATGCCTTTGCTACATAAACGATTTTGAAAGTCTTTACATTTCAACGATTTACAATGCCTTTGATGCATAAACGATTTCGAACGGCTTTTCATTTCAAAACAAACTCTATGAACTCACTCAACCTTTGTGTTGACACTTGTTAGCATGTTTTAATCTCGTGTATCTAAGGCATTCACTTCATGGCACGCATTGGGACACATCGTGGAGTCGTGGTGACGACGCGTCTCACTTGGGTTTTACGTACTTAAAAACATCGTTTGTATTGTAACAAACTTATTTCCGCACAAATTGATTTTCATTTGGGACCTACTTTGTAAACTCTGATTATTTTATTAAATCAAACGATGTATTTTCCAAACGACACTTTAGGTCGTTCAATATAACTGTGATTGTGATGCTATGACAGTCAATCCCCAGGAATTCCATTCCGCTGCAAAAACAGGTAATTTGGGGGTGTGACACTCAATCAATGACATAAGTTGTTGATTGAGAGATAAATATTTTGACAAATGACACTTCCAGATGATTTTCAAAAATTGAGTCCGAGTTATATTTCAAGGCTATGTAGTTTTCATTAGATGACAAATATTTTTTAGAAGAATTTATAGAAGGAAAAATATTTGTGAAGGAAATATTTGTCTTTTTGGTGAAAAATATTTGTTTTTAGAATCAGAGCATGAGATTTGAAAAGTAAGATAAAGCATGGCTCTGTTCTTTCTTTTAAAAACGGGTTATTGCCTGAAATGACAATAAACCACCATTTTTCTCTATCCCTTTTTTTTTTTTTTTTAGTTTATGTACAATCGAACTTCATCTAAAGACCCGTGTCATTCTTAGAGTGAAAAATCAAAGACCGTAGATGTTATCTAAGAATAGAAAGAAAAAAATGGGAAAAATAATATTTTTGAGATTTTTCAAAGATTTTATGATTTTTATGGATTTTTGATTTTTTTTTATTTTCTTTTTGTGGATTTTATAATTTTGTATTTTGCTTTTTTTAAATAAATATTTACAAGAGATGGATGGAGAAAAACTTTTACTCCTCGTCTTCGTCTTGAAGACGTTTGAGTGTTTCCGGTTGTAGACTCTTTAGACCAAGTCGTAGAAGGATAAACTCAAAACGTTCTCTAGGAAGAGCTTTGGTGAAGATGTCTGCTAACTGATATTCAGTCTTCACAAAATATAGTTCCACCACACCGTTCTCCACTTGCTCCCTGATGAAATGATGTCGAATGTCGATATGCTTTGCTCTTTTATGTTGAACGTTGTTGCATGAGAGAGCAATGGCACTCTTGTTATCACAGTACAGAGGGATTTTGTTGAATTCAAAGCCATAGTCAGATAATTGGGATCTCATCCATAGGATTTGAGCACAAAAAGATGACATGGCTATGTATTCTGCCTCTGTAGAGGATATAGAGGTACTCATTTGTTTCTTTGAAGACCAGCTCACAAGCTTATCACCCAAAAACTGAGCACCTCCTGACGTGCTTCGACGTGTATCTTGACACCCTGCATGGCCAGCATCTGCATAGTCTGTTAGTGACATACCGGTGTCCTTCGGGTACCAAAGTCCCATGTTGATGGTTCCTTGGAGATACCGAAAGACCCGTTTAACCGCTTCAAGGTGCTTTTTAGTAGGCTTAGCCTGGTATCTAGCACACATGCATACAGCGAACATAATGTCTGGACTACTGGCAGTAAGGTACATCAGGGACCCAATCATACTACAATATTTAGTTTGGTCAACCATGATCCCTGAGTGGTCCTCATCCAGTTTAGTACGCTCCACCATGAGAGTGTCAACAGGGTCACAAGAATCAAATCCAAATTTCTTTAAGATTTCATTAGCATATTTAGATTGATTGATAAAAATGCCTCCGGGACTTTGTGAAATTTGTAATCCCAAGAAAAATGACATTTGTCCCATCATTGACATTTAAAATTTGGAGCCCATCTCCTTAGAAAAACGGTCACATTCATTGGGGTCAGTCTCGGCAAAAATAATATCATCAACGTAGATTTGAACATGAATTAAGTGTTTGCCTGACTTTCTGGTGAACAATGTCGGATCAACTGCCCCTTTGCTGAAACCATTAGATACAAGAAACTTCGATAACGTGTCATACCATGCCCTTGGAGCTTGCTTCAAACCGTAAAGGGCCTTTTCAAGCGATAGACATGAGTAGGATGTTCTGGATTCACAAAACCTTCAGGTTGGCTGACGTATACTAATTCTTTCAGATCTCCGTTAAGAAAAGCCGTTTTACATCCATCTGATAGACAACCATGTTCTTACTTGCAGCATTAGCCAGGAAGATTCTGATTGCCTCGATACGTGCAACTGGAGCAAATGATTCTTCAAAGTCAATACCCTCCTCTTAACGGTATCCTTTTGCAACCAATCGAGCCTTGTTTTTTAGCACATCACCATGCTCATCAAGTTTTACTTTGAAGATCCATTTTAGAGCAATGATCATAGCACAGTCAGGATCAGGTACTAATTCCCATACATCTAGTCGATCGAACTCATGAATTTCTTCTTGCATGGCATTGAACCAGCTGTCTTCAGTCATGGCTGTTTTAACGTCTTTTGGTTCGTCCTTAGATAGTACAGAGTTGAAGAAGCACCACAAGGCATCAGTTGCAAGTTGTTTACGAGTGGATGCTGGACGAGAAGAGTTTCCAATGATGTTGTCCAATGGATGGTCATGTGTCGATTTTCTAAGGTGTTCGTGTGGTTGTTGTTGAGGAACTGAAGTAGCAGAGTTTGGATCTCCTGATGAGGATGGTTCTGAAGTTGGTTCAGGAGCAAATATGTTCTCAAATGGAGCATCTTCAGGAGTAGCAACGGGGTTATCTCCATCATAGGTGCCAGAAACATTTCCATGATGTACACTCGATGATTGAGGATTTGATGATGAGGATGAGTGATCTGCAGTAGGCGCTTCTTGACTCAATGACATAGAAACTGAAGGGTTATCCACGTTGAGTGGGTTAGAGGCAACCTCTGTTGATGGATTAGACTGATCATTAGCAATAGGCTCATAGTGTTCATCAAACATTGGATCAAACAATTTCTTCAAATCATCTTCCGAAGGGGGTACATATGGAATTGCTGGTGAGGGATTTTGTACAAGAGAAGAACTAATAGGACTACTAATCAAAAGTTGAGATGCGGGTCCAGAACTTGATTGTGCAGAAGCCATTTGCCCAGACAACGCATCGAACGTGACGTGAATAGTTTCCATGATATCTCGAGTTCTTTTGTTGTAGATTCGGTAACCCTTCCTGTTAGGTGCATAACCCAAAGAAACTCTAATGTTCGCCTTAGCTCTTAATTTACCTAAATCTTGACCATCATTCGTTGGATAGCACAAAGCACCGAATACACGAAGGTAGGAGAGATCAGGTTTTCATTTATGGACAAGTTCGTGTGGAGTTTTTCCATGAGTGGTGTGTATGAGGGAACGATTTTGGGTGTGGCAAGCAGTGGCAATGGCTTCAGCCCAAAGAAACATTGGAACCTTTGAGTAAATGAGCATTGTTCTTGCAGCTTCAACAAGGGTCCGATTTCGTCTTTCAACTACATTGTTCAGTTAAGTCGTTGTTAACGAACTCCGTGCCATTGTCTGTTCGAACAATTCTAACAATCTTGTTAAGTCGAACCTGCAGCTGTTTGACAAGTTTGATGATGACATCTGGAGTTTCATCCTTTGTCCTCAAAAACTTAACCCAAGTAAATCGAGAGTAGTCATCAACAACGACTAATACATATTTCTTCCCATTTATCGTTTGCACTCTCATGGGTCCGCACATATCCATATGAAGAGTGTGAAGAACTTCCATAACTGAGTTTGCGGGTTTGGGTTTGTGGGCATATTTCTTGCCTTTTCCCAATTTGCATGCTGAACAAAGATGATATTTTTCATACTTTAATCTTGGTAAGCCTCTTACTAGGTATTTTATGGAAAGGTCATTAATGGTGCCGAAGTTCAAGTGATTGAGACGACGATGCCATAACCATGACTTTGTTTTCGAAGCCTTTGACAACAAGCAGATTAGAGAAGACTTCATCATATCTTCGATAGAGATGGTGTATAAGTTTGTACCATGTGTACATCTTAAAAGTTCCACACCATCAAGTTCTCTAACGAAACAAGTATGTTTTCTAAAAGCCACTTCTAAATCAGAATCGCAGAATTGACCGACAGAAAACAAATTGTGACCAAGACCTTCAACATAGTATACCCGGGAAATTACACTATCACCAACCACATAATCTCCATAACCCATAATTGCCCCAAAATGGTCGTTCCCGAATCTAACAGTCCTGATAAATTTACTCACAAAGTTTATGAGCCGTGAGCGATCTCCAGTCATATGCTTGGAACAGCCTGAGTCCAAGTACCACAGAACGATTTGAACGACCTGCAGTTGAACACAGACAAGAATGGATAACTGGAAAATTGGGATCCTCATGCAAGAATGGGTTCTACTTGGTTAGAAAACGAGATTGGAACATCCACATCCGAAATAGAGTCAATACAATCATTAGAGGTAGATGCCGGGCTAGTAGAAACAGTAGATCTATTCAAAGTATGTTCACTTCTTAAAGGTATAGTTCTACTAGTGGGCATCGATTTCCTAATGGGCATTGATCTAGATAATTTAGGGCATAACTTATTAAGATTGAATTTACGGCTAGTAGGTATCCAATGATAACCTACATTACTAAATTTTCTTCCTGTTGGTTTCCAATGTTTTCTAGCCCTCTTCCTCCTTGGTCTTTTGACCTTTTTATCCTGTTGTCTAGTGTTAACCATTTTAACAGGAAATTTTGCAGTATTGCTCATCTCATTCACAACGCATTCATGATTAATACCAGAAATCAAGCATTCATTACATGTTTTGCAAATAGTAGTAGAATTCGAATTAATTACAGTACGCTTATAGCTAATACTAGAATCAACACGATTCGTTTTATTCAAATCAAACTTAATGTTCCTAAGGTGGTCTTCTACTCTCTTCAATTGATCACTCTTAGCTTGCGAGGTCCTATCTTGCTTTGTATTGCCTGGAAGCTTTGACCCGCTCGCTTTTGTACCACTGATTACTCCTGTAGAAGGAATTATGGGAACATTAGTTGGTTTTGCTACTTTTTGTATTCCTGATCTAGAAGTGCTGGGATCTGAAGTACTTTTAGGCACATCAAAGCTCACATGCTTGACTTTCGGCATAGAACAAGGCATATCATGGGTTGCATGCTTAGCACTAGGCATAGAACAAGGCATAACAACTTTATCATTCTCACAGAAGGATTTAGGGCATGTTGCTCTTAAACATTCTAAAAGCTCCTAAGATCGTTTGGCATATAAGCATGCATACCTAATTTCACTATCAAGTGGTTTATTTATGCGATCCTCTTCTACAATCTCACGGAGACATTCTAGACTATCCTTAAGGTGACAGAAATAGTCATGAAACACAAGTTCGTTATTTCTAAGATGAGGAGGAATGTATTTAACAGTCACAGTATACTTAGAATCTTCAGATGCCTTTGATGCAACATTCTCATTAAAGACAAGTGGCATTTTCCCTTTTACCTGAATCTTCAGATTCTTAATTTCCTTTTGTAATGAAGTTATTTTTTCATTGTTCTTGTCACAAGTGACTTTCATTGAATCGTATAACTCTTTGAAGTGTCGTTTGACCTTTTCATTTTCTTCTAGAAAACTCTCATTTTCTTGTTGTAATACGTTAATGATGTTTTGAAGATGAAAGTTTTGAGAAAATTGAGAATCTAAAGGAGGGGGCATTTGGGAGCCAGTCACATTTTTCTTTTCACCCTTTAATTGTGAAATTTGGGTTTTCAACTTTCTGATCGTGTTACAGTGAGCTCGAATCTGTTCGCCACGTTTGTTTATTTCAAAAACTGCATCAAACTCTGGAACATTCGAGGATATTTTGATGTTTGAGGTTTTAACATTTTCTTTGAGATGTTGATATTTTAGTTGAAAATCAAAATGTTCAACTTCCAGCTTAGAAAAGTGTTTTACCAAGTTATCGTGATCATCCTGGTCTATTTTCTCATTCAGACTTCTCAAAATGTTTTACCAAGTTATCATGGGAAACTTTCAAAGCAACGAATAATTCATGAAATTGAGAAGCAATAATAGAATACTTAGTAATAGTATAAAACACATCTTGAGCCATACAACTCGATATCAAGTTCTCATTTAAGATATGCATATTCTTCCTTTCAATTTCATTATATTTGAGTTCACGTTCATAATTATTGACCTCAACTATCATTTCATCAAATTCCTTTTCCATTTCTTTAATCTCCGAGTCTATCCCCTTTTGAAGACTCTCAAATTGATTTTTTAATTGTTTAAAGAAAGGCATGACCTCAGTTAAATAGCATTCTTTAGTTTGCTCAAAACCCCTTTCCCCTTTAGTTATCCCTGTAGGTGTGATTCTCTTCTTACATGTCTTCTCAAAATCAACGAATAGTTGATAAACAACATACATGCTGATTAAGATCTTCCTCTTAGTGGGAAGAGTTCTAGGAACTAAATGCATAGGTGTATTCGGAGGATACACAGTAGCTGGAGGCACTTTCCTAAGGGGAGTGTTTGTTTCAACAAGTACATTTGCTTTTTGCTTATCCATGTCTTTTTTCCAAAAAACTTGTTCTGGGGTTAATTGAGTTTGAGGCTTAAACTTGTTCAGGGAAATCCAATTTTCTTTAGTGTAATCATGGGGTTTGACAGTTATGTTTTGCTTTTTACACTAAGGATCTTTTAGCTTCTTATCCATTTTCTCCCTAGAGGCATCTTCTAATTTTCTTTCCTCTTCCGTTCTTCCAATACATGATGGTGTTTTCCTAGGCTTGAGGATCTCATTACCATCATATACAATCTTATGGTAAGCTTTAGCCTTTTTACAGTACTCGGGATTTGGCTCCTCTACAAGAGGAATACTATGCTTATCGCTTAAGACTCTGTGCTTAGTGATCATGTGAGCAGTCTGAATGGTGTTCCCTTGTACTTACAGTTTGTTTTCAAGTTTGTTTTTCAACATTTTTAGATTGGAAAAGTCATTCAAAAGTTTTGATTCCTTAGCATTAAATTCTTGTTTAAGCACTTTAACATTTTTTTGAAGTTCTTGCTTTTGCTTAACAGTTTTTGTAAGCTTTTCTTGTAAGGAGTTTAACTCTTGTTTTTATCATTTCTTCTCTAAAATTACTTTTTCTAATAACTGTTCGTATTTGGTTATCCATCTCCTGCTCACGAGTGGTCAATTCGAACTTAGCACGTTATTCATAAATGGCAACTTGTTCCTTATAGGCATTTAGTTCAGAAATTATAGAATCATCAGGGGCACATGCAGTGAATTCATCAAGAGCATAGTTATCATTAACTGCAGAAGATGCATTACTTGGTACAATTTCACTTTCATTTTGTTTCACATATTGATCATATGGGACAACATTGCTATTACCCATATTTTCAATATCTGATTCAATAATTTCAGTTGATTGTACTTTGTCGTGTATCTTTTGCACATCAACATCATCGTATAGTTTTAATACCTCAGATATGATTGATTCCCTGGAGGGAGTGACCCATTTAGGTGAAGAAGCCCTTGGAGTTACCATTGGTGAGATATTAGCCATGAAGATGGTTTGGGCAGTTGGTTCATCATTAAAATCTGAATCAAATGCATCACACTCTGCTACTTGAAATGCATTGGGATTGTTCTGACCCATACCCTGCACTGGCTATTCATCCACACCAGCATCATAAGTTCTGGCATTTCCCTCAGCTAGAAATAGTAATTTTTCGTCATTCAACATTGCTCCACTGTCTTGAGCTTGGACCAGAGAACATCTTGTCCCTGAAGTACTCTGCATTTTGTGGACGTTTTGGAAGAGTGCAATTCCTTGCGATGTGTCCTTCTCCACCAGAGTTGTAACATTTAATAGGCTTTACTTGACCCTGAGCCATGTTCCTTCCATGATTCTGATTACCCATATATCCACCACCACCTCCAGCATTGCCATATCCAGACCAAAGATTCCCATATGTACCCAACATTCCCATATCCAGCACCAACATTCCCTTGCTCATTATGTGGAAGGTATGCATTTTGTCTTCCTTGCACATTTTGTACCACTAGCTGTCCTTCTTTAACAGTAGCATGATTGTGAAGATTTGACGCAGTTCTGAGATGATTGTTGGTGTGTGGGTGAGATTCAAGTTTTGCTTGACCATAAGAGCCAGTTGATTGACAAAGTGTTCCATGACCGCTTCAAAGATCGGAGGCTTATACCTGGATCAGAATGAGCTTGTGGTTACCATTTCCAGTAGGTATGACTTGTGATGCTTTGGTAGTAATCCCTACATTGGTGTAGAATGCAGTTGAGTCATTTGAAGAGCTTGCATCTCCAACATTGGTCTTGAACTTTTCCATGATCATTCGCCAAACGCACATGTTTCTCATTTTGTAGTAAATAAGCATACAGTTGCTCATAATTGGTGTTCCTCAATCCTTTGTTAAGTTTGACTGCAGTGATAAATTTGTACCATTCGGGATTCATGTTGTTCACAAACTTTGAATTTAGCTGGATATTTGGCATTGTCATTTTGATATTCCTCATGTCATTCACGAGCTTGTGGAACCTCACATAGTATTCAGTGACATTTTCCCCTGGGTTCATCTTAAAGTTCTCAAAATCATCATACAATTGAGACTCTCTGTCTTCTTTAGTTAATTCTGAACCGGAGAGAAGCATCTTGACATTGTCCCAAACTGCTTTTGCTTCAGTGTTGTGATTGATTAACTTGTAGATGTCCTTTGGTAGACCCTGAAGTACAATGTTTGAGGCCCTAATATTAGCATCGTATCTCTTTTTCTCCTTATCAGTAATTTCATCATATGTCTTTGGTCTATCCAATCCTAATGTCACTGAGCCATCATCAGCAGTTTCAAGTATGTCTCTGGTAGTCTCAATCTGGTACGGTCCTTCATCAATTGATTTGAGAATGTTAACCCAATTTTCCTTACCCAACCAGTACAATCTGATTCGTTGAGCCCAAGAGTCATAATCAGTTCTGTCCAACATAGGTGGACGAGTATCTGATCCTGCAGCTTGAAAATCCTCAGCTACAGAAGAGATGATTGTAGGCACGTTGGTAGACATGATTACAGATTCTACGGGATTTTATAATTTATTGATTAAACCGGGAAATAGATTCTTTCACGGGATTTTACTAAATCAAAAGAAGAACCGTAAAATGTAACACGAAGAAGTGACAAGTCTCAATAGACAAGTAGTGTAATAGACAAGTCGCACCCTAATCAACTCGCTTTGTGGAAAACTCGCTTAATAGACAAGTCGCATGGAACACAAGTCGCATAAAGAGGCAACTCGCTCAATAGTCAAGTCGCATAAAACCCAAAACGCTTCTACATCAACTCGCTTAGGAGACAACTCGCATAAACTGACAACTCGCTTCCAAGACAACTCGCTTAATATCTAACTCGCTTAAGTGACAACTCACGTAGGCAGATAACTCGCTTCCAAAGCAACTTACTCAAGTGACAACTCGCTTTAGTGACAACTCGCTTCAATGAACCAGTCAACTCGCAACCAAGAAACGTACACCGAGACGCAACTCGCTTCGTACTAATATTCAAAAACCACCACTTTTTCATTCCTACAAACAATCATAAGTCCTCTTAAAAAGACAAGACATATGCTACTGGTTCAATACATATGCTACTAGTGGTTACTAATGTAACACCGGTATTGAAGACAAGGCACATGGACCCAGTGACGCACTGCACTACAACTTCCCAAGCTACTCAAGTTCCTCTTAAAAGGGACTTGTTTCATTCTCACGGGGAACCTACATTATCTATCGACTTTCTCTTAGAGATTGTTGATATTGAAGAAGGAGAGCCTCTCCCTAGTCTCCGGCATAGGAACCAAATGTTCACTATTGAGTCTAGAGCCACGAGATCATCAATAAATCTCTCTAGGACACAATCAATGAAGACTCACTGTTTCACATAATGTGGAAAGTGAGATTATATCTTAAGAGTCCTACGCATTATCCTTGTGGTATTGCCAGAACATCTGAGTGATGTATAAAATATTGAAGATGGAAATCCTTCTAGAGCCAACATCAAACAAGCTCTTGGTAGGTAACATATGAGATCTATCCAATAGATCAAGCTTGTAACAACTGGATAGAAACGATGGGGAGATTCAATATTGAATCAACCTTGGTCCAGGAAATGGATTGACGGATACCTTTGAAAAACCGGTTGTTGTGCTTAAAACTCCTTTCTCTAGCACATCGACTGTGTATTAATATTTTAAAATAAAAGGTGTTTATGATTGATAATTGATTTTCCTTAAAACCTTCGTTGTATTGCAAAACACTTTATATTAAGCAGTACACGATTGTTTTTTGAATCACTTTTCATCAATCGCTGAATCTCAATTACTGGTTCACTCACTCCGTGTTGTCTTTGAGACGTTCCGCTTGAGAACAGATAGAGCAACACAAACCTGTCAAGGAGATTCTTAGGAATTCTACCGATCACAGCATTTGTACTGATCAACGGGGAACCGTGGGCCGTGTACCTCAATTCAACGAAAGTGATCAAAGACACTTTCGTGCGCTTTAGGGGGAGATTGTTAGGATTTATAAAATCCATTAGTTAAAGTGTCGGTCACCTCAAGTATATGTATTCATTAGAAAGCTCGTAGACGTAGTCATGTTATGTTAATAAGTAGTTAGTTAAGTAACACCGTGGAGGACTCCGGGCGTCTTTACCCATCTGATGCCTGATCCACAAAAATTCCGTAGGTGGCGAGTCTTGTAAGAAAACTATAAATACCCTCTACCTCCCAAGGTAGAGGGTTGGAGCTTCAATACCATTTTTCGTTATTTCATCAAGTTCCCACTTCTCTCTCTCTACTTTCTCTCTCTAAACCCTCAAACCATACGCCCCATGTATGTTATGATTTGATGTGTTTGTGAAATCCAATATGTTACACTTTAAGACTTTGATACCCTAGGTGATGGATTCTTGTCATGTTCATTTTGTTGCCTGGTGATGTTCGATTTCATGCACCTTTTGTTATTGTTTATGAGATTAGTGTAGACTGTGTCCTCATAAATTGTTCCAACCTTAATAAAGTTGGCCTGGAATGTGTCTTTGCTTTGATAGTTTGATATTTCTAGAGGAGAATGTCTATTTCCCTAAACCTAGACCTTCCATCTTGTTGGTGTTGTTATGTGACTCTGATGATGTTCCGATGATTACTTTGAAATTTTTAGAAAGAATTTGACTGAGTTGACGTTTTACCTAGGGAGGGAGATGCCTACTTATGATGAATGTCTGCTTGTGTTTATCTGTTGGTTGTTCTTCCCTGTGCCCCATGTTTGATATATCCCTGGACTTTAAGGCTTGATGATTTGTTGTTTAGTGCTACCAGTTTTCCACTTTTCCCAAGGGGATCACTCATGATTGTTGCTATCCCTTCCTTTGTTGGAAACTGGATTTGAGAATAGACTGTAGAAACTTATGCATGCAATTGTTGTATCGTTTTCCTTCCCAGCAGAACATTGTACGTCGTATATGCCTTAACGACGTGAAACTCCATGATTTTTACTCTTTTCAACATATGATATTCTATCATTTTTTCTAGGTATATCGTCTCTTCAGGCATGTGTCCTTTGGATAAGAAACCGAGTAAATGAGTTTTTGGAGGACACAACTTGGTCTTTAGATATTCAGGTAATTTTTCAAAGCAATTGGCATACATAATGTTGACTAAACTTCCCCTATCCAGGTATATCATGCTTACTAAGTGTGAGGCGATAATTGATGTGTTGTACTTTAATCCTGGATTAGGACGATGTTCTTCCGCACTTGATGTATTTTCCTGGTATCTCTCTTGGCCTGGTAGCTTGGCACATGTTATCTACCACTATTGTTGTCGCTTTTGACTTCAGTATTTGTGATATTACTTTTACTTGTTTTTGTGAACTCCCTAGAACGATCCAAAGAACTCTTGAAATGCTTTTGGTGTTTTACAAGTAAGCTTAATGTAGAATTCTCACCTGATGATGTTGCCAATGAATGCTGAAATCTTCTGGTCATCCCTGACTCCTGGGATTTTTCTTGCTTCGTCGTATAATCGTTTGGTGAAATCGATCAGGTGCTTATCCTGGACTTGTTTGATGGATTGTAGGTTGACGCAATTGCTTGTATATTCCATTTTAGATTGGATGTTTTTGATGAACTTTTCCCCGAGATCTTCCCATCCATTGATACTGCCTTTCTCTAGGCTTTTGAACCAAACGACTGCTCGTCCTGTTAAGTTTTGTTGAAATAGGTGACAAGCCATTAGACTATTCTAGGCATTTGTTTTTTCCGCACATTCGAATTGCGAGATTTGGGAATTGGGACATGTGACTCCGTCATACATGTGTAAGTCAGCCGGAAGCTTCAGGCCTACCGGTAGCTAGTAGTCCGCAATCCATTTCACGAAGTGGTGTCTCTCTATCTCCAGGGCACGAAGGTGCTCAGGTACGTCATCGCCAACTGTTTTATTGTTGCGATGTTCGTTTTTTTTAGAAACCTGGTCATTAGTGTATTAAAATGGTATATGAATGAGGCTTGTTGTTGTGAGCTTTGTGCTTAGGTGGACATCAATGATATGGCTGCCTGAGTGTGTGAAAATACAGGCATATGGTGTGTAGTCCCGCCTGAGTATAGGTGTTGGTGGTGGTATTGAGTTTGCATGTTTTGAGGTGCCTGGAAAGTTGATTGTGGAACATTTTATGATGGAGCGGTGCTGTAACCGGCTGGTTGTGTTGTTTGAGGAATCACCTGATTGTTAGGTTGTTGTGAGTTTGAGTTTACAGTGTGTGTGTCTGGTCTTTCTTGACATGATTGTTGGTTTTCACGCATTAACATATCTAGGAAAGCCATGCGCTCCTGTTAGTTGAGTGTTGTTATTGTCGGCTTCAAGTGGCAAACTGGAAGTCGAACTTACCATGTGTGGTGTGATGAAATTATCATTTTCTCCTGGAATGTTGATGGTGTTTGGTGGTGGACTATCTGGTAATGATGTTATGTTTATCGGAGTTGGTTGACATATGATGTTGTGATTGTTTTGTGTTAAATTTTCACGCCTTTTCTCCATGTAAGTGATGTCCTTAGGACCGGTTACATCGAGAGGATGTGGTGGTGGTGGTATTTGTGATGTCATTTTTTGTTAAATGAAGTTCGGAGGTTAAGTTTCTGTTGACGTGAAATGATAGGTTTTGTGTTTTCGGAACAAATGTGTTTTCTAAATCTGGTGTTTTCCGATAACGGGTTGTGAATTTTTTTGGTTTGAGGAGGTTTTTGGTCAAAACTATGTAACCTTTTGACGAAATAAGGTTTTTCTGGTGGTCAGAAAAACTTTCATTTTAATCAAAAAAAAGTTTTCCAATGAATCGGAGGGGTGGTTTTGTGGCTATATTGTTATGTACAGCACGGTAGGCGCCATGTTTACGTAAGGTACGTATTGGAGGGTGATGTTTATTTTAGATAAGTTTTTAATATTTATAATTTCTCGTCTACCTATGCACTAACAGGCAGAGAACCCGATCAAGTGTAGTGTTGTATTTGGTTAAGGCGATGTCGTCCCAAGAGCTAATGGGCGGTTTCTAACTTGAGTTCTAATTGTCACAGTTTTGAGAGTAGTTTGTTTTGTTTAATTAACTAATTACAAGAAATAAATAATGGAAATGTGCAAACTATCAAGGGAGAAAGATGTGTTAACCCAGTTTCTACATTATCAACGCAATGATCTAGTTCCTGTGTACAATGTTTATGTCTCATCTTATGTGGTGGTTCTAAAGTCATTAAGCCTGAATGGTCATCGTAACTTAACTTATAATTCCTATGATCTCAACCTTGATGGTCATGGGTGGTCGAGTATCTAGTTCATAGTCAATAAGCGCCAACTATCTATAAGACCTATCTAATGTCGAGTTTCTTACTACCTGGCATCTAAACCATCATTTGGTCCACGTAAGGCTTACCTGCATTTCTCAAGTACTTGTTCTAGTGTAGGAGGCAGTATGGTCAACTCCTACACACAATGTCACATCTCGTGTAACCTACTAAGCTAGTGTTGGAATGGTCATGTACTAACTAGCGTATTAGGTTCTACCTAGCTTCAATACTACCAAAACACAGGGATCTAATGATAGGCTAACAAGATATCCACATAAACCAATAAATTGTTGGAAAATTTAGTGCACTTGTGGGATTAGTTCAGACCTGGTAATGGGTCAGGAGGTACAAAGTGTACACCCTCAAGGTCCCTGAACACCCTGACTCTATAGAGGTGAGATTCAGAAAGTTAGTACTGGTAGTCAGTGTTTCTACTGCTAGTACTGTAATCAACTTGTAACAGGCTTTGACCTATTCAAGTGACAGTTACAACTGCTTAATGACCACGTTTAATTGGTCATGTAACCACTATTAGCTATAATGGGAATAATTATGAGGCAATTAACGGGCTGATTAATCCTCATAATTCCATTTGACTAGTTAAGAGTTATTTCCTATAAATAGGAAATCTAATCATGCATGAACTGACACAGAAAACTAAAACACTTAAAGCAAAATGAATCAATAACATACATTTGGTCTTATCCCAAGTAGATATTCATGATACCCAGGAATTAGGGTCGAATAGTTTACTTTGGAAAGTGATAACATGATTCTAAGTGATATCCGGTAACCTGTATTGGTATCTGATAAGCTATTGATTATCTCCACCCTGTTCTGGGAAATAACCCCCAACAATCAAAGTAAACTATTTGTGATAATCAATGGCTGCTGCTGCTATGAAACACATGGCTTCAAACTTTGCCAAGCTTGACAAGTTTGAAGTAGTGGACTTCAGAAGATGGCAAAAGAAGATGCACTTTCTTCTTTCAAGCATGAGTGTGGTCTATGTTCTGACTACACCTATTCCTGATGATGGGGATGATGCTACTGTGGAACTGATCAGGAAGATGAGCAAATGAGAGAATGATAATTACATTTGTAGAGGTTTAATCCTCAATGGTATGTCTGATTCTCTCTTTGATATTTATCAGAATTTTGAATCTTCCAAAGAACTATGGGATTCCTTGTAAGTAATTTCACAAATTACAAAATGACTGATTCCTTGGATGCCAAATATATGGCCGGGGATGCATCAAGTAAGAAGTTCCTTGTAAGTAATTTCACAAATTACAAAATGACTGATTCCAGACCAGTTATGGAACAATACAATGAACTTCTTGGTATACTTGAAAGGTTTACACAACACAAAATGCACATGGATGAGGTTATTTTAGTCTCTTGTGTCATTGATAAACTTCCTCCTTCTTGGAAAGATTTCAAGCATACCTTGAAACATAAAAAGGAGGAGTTAACTCTTGTTGAGTTGGGCAGTCATTTGCGTATTGAGGATTCCCTCATGGTGCAGGATAATGACAAGCCAAAGAGCAACAATGTTGTTGGTGCATCTGTTGTTAATATGGTGGAGCATACAACTCCACCAGGTACAATGACAACAAGGGTAAATGTAAACATCAGGATAACACAAGGGCGGACCCTAACAAGAAGGCAACACCTACTTGTTGGAAATGTGGCAAATCTGGACACATTAAAAGGGATTGCAAAGGTGTTAAGATTGGTGGTAAAACCAATAGATCATGCACTAGTAGATTAGGGAATGGTTCAGTTCCTCTAAAAGGTCAGAATATGTTTAATGAATCTCTTCAGGTTTATTATGTTACATACGTATCTGAATCTAACTATGTGCAGTATGATAATGATGCGTGGTGGGTTGACTCTGGAGCAATTGTACATGTGTGCAAAGATAGAAGCTGGTTCAAGACTTATGAGTCACTGAATGATGGTTCTATTCTTTACATGAGAAATGAGTCAAACCGTACATGGACGTGGCTGTGTAGATCTTAAGTTTAGTTCTGGAAAGATTGTAACTTTGTTTAATGTTATTCATGTTCTTGATATAAGGAAAAACTTGGTTTCAAGTAGTTTTTTGAATAATCATGGTTTTAAACAAGTTATTGAATCTGATAATTTTGTTTTGTCTAAAAGTGGTGTATTTATTGGTTTTGGATATTTGTGTAATCAAATGTTCAGGTTGAACATTGTTAATGTTTGTGATAATTCAGCCTTTAGACCACCACTGACCTGACTGACTCTACCATATGGCATGCTAGACTTGGCCATGTACATTACAAAAGGATGCAAGATATGTCTAAGGATGGGTTAATCCTAGCATTTGACATGGACACTGAAAAGTGTAAAACTTGCATGTTTAACTAAGAAACCTTTTCAGGGTGTTAAACGTGAAACCAAGCTCTTGGAGCTAATACATAGTGACCTGTGTGATTTACATGCCACTCCCTCTTTGGGAAATAAGAAGTACTTTGTGACATTTATTAATGATGCTTCTAGGTTTTGTTATGTCAATCTGTTACATACTAAAGATGAAGCATTAGATAAATTCAAAGTGTTTAAAACTGAAGTTGAATTGCAACTTGGGTCCCTGATCAAAAGATTAAGGACTGATAGGGGAGGTGAGTACATGGATACTCAGTATTTTCAGTCTGTTGGAATAATCCATGAAACAGCTGCTCCTTATACTCCTCAAAGAAAATCGTATTTTTGAAAGGAAAAATAGGGTACTGAAGGAGATGGTTAATTCTATGTTGTCCTATTCCGGAGTAAGTCAAGGGTTATGGGGTGAAGTTATGTTAACAGCTTTCTATTTATTAAATAGGGTTCCCAACAAAGGAACAAGGTTACCCCTTATGAACTCTGGACTAAAATGAAACCCAACCTGAACTATCTCAAGGTTTAGGGTTGTAGGGCTGTTATAAGACTCCTTGATTCAAAGCTAAAAACTTTGGGTGAAAGAGGCATTGAATACATCTTTGTTGGATATGCTGTAATATATTGGATTTCACAAACACATCATATCATAATAATATTAGGCGTATGGTTTAAGAGTTTAGAGAGAGAAAGTGGAATGGGAGCCTTTCTAGAGAGAGAAAGTAAACAAAAGAAAGAAAGGTTAGATTTGAGTGAAAGGTCTAACCCTCTACCTTGGGAGGTAGAGGGTATTTATAGTTACATACTAAACGTCCTCCTTCAGACTGTGGATCAGGCATACAGTGGGTAAAGACCCGTCCTTCCTCCACGGTGTTACACTAAACTAAATAACTAACTAAATAACTATTAAATAACGTAAATAACGATATGTCTACGAGCTAACTTATGCTAGATTATATTTGGGGTGACCGATACTTCACTATGGAATTTCCAATTCCTAAAAATCTCCCCCTAAGGGAGGTCACCCCATGATTTACATTTTGAATCCTAGCATTCTATTTAAATCTTCAGTCTTGAGCTCGTAGACTTTAATTATTCAACTTCCGCATCTTTGTGCTTTAGCAGTGACTCTTCATAGTCCGATTATTTTGTACTTTGAGTGGAGGTCTTTAAACTGATCCACATCTTGATGATCTTCGAGCTTTCTTCGAGATCATCAGCCACAGTAAATCTCTGGATCACCCTTTGTTGTTTTGCCTTCATGTGATGTTGTGACTTAAGGACCGACATGCTCATACTTTCTGGATCATGATATTTTTTCATCAGAGTAGCGGAAGCTTTTAGTGGTTCAAGATATTTGCAATAGCCAGAAAGGTAAGCATAGTATACAAATATCTCGAGCCGTGTTATGTAGATAGGCACTTGTCATGATTTGTTTAATTAAGTGTGGATGTTGTGAGCATGCGGCTATGAATTGACTTCTCAATTCTGATCAGCTGCAACCGTCCAAATGTACCTGCAAACAACAGCTAGCAATAAAATACACGAAAGTGTCTTTGATCAATTTCGTTGAATTGAGGTACACGGCCCACGGTTCCCTGTTGATCAGTACAAGTACCTGCCTGGATCGAATTTCAAGAATCTCCTTGACAGGGTTTCGCAGCTGTTCTAGCTGTTCTCAAACCGGAACGCCTCAAAGAAGACAACACGGAGTGAGTGAACCAAAGAATTTGAGATTCACTGATTGATGAAAAGAGATTTGAAAAACAATCGTGTACTGCTCAATATAAAGTGTTTTTGCAATACAACAAAGGTTTTAAGGAAAATCAATTATCAATCATAAACACCTTTTATTTTTGAAATATTAATACACAATCGATGTGCTAGAGAAAAGAATTTTAAGCACAACGACCGGTTTTTCAAAGGTATCCGTCAATCCATTACCTCAACCAGACTGATTCATAATTTTGAATCGCCCCCATTGTTTCTGTTCACTTGTCACATGGTTGATCTATTGGATAGATCTCACATGCCACCTACCAAGAGCTTGTATGATGTTGGCTCTAGAAGGCTTTCCATCTTCATTGTGAGTATGTTTGCATATCACTCAGATGTTCTGGCAATACCACAAGGATAATGCGTAGGACTCTTAAAATATATTCTCTCTTTCCACATTGTGTGAAACAGAGAGTCTTCATTGACAGTGTCCTAATGAGATTTATTGATGATCTCGTGGTTCTAGACTCAATTGTACACATTTGGTTCCAATGCCGGAGACTAGGGAGAGGGTCTCCTTCTTCAATATCAACCATCTCTAAGAGAAAGTCGATAGATAAAGTAGGTTCCCCATGAGAATGAAACAAGCCCTTTTAAGAGGAACTTGAGTAGCTTGGGAAGTTGTAGTGCAATGCGTCACTGGGTCTATGACGTTTTGTCTTCAATACCGGTGTTACCTTAGTAACAACCAGTAGCATATGTATTGAATCCGGTTTCTGCCCTAAGGTTGAATAATTGGAGGGCTATTTATTTTCACCCTTTTCACATTCAATTATTTTTCATTCTTCAACCCCTTCAGTGCTTACCGAGACTTCATAACTAGAACCTTGTTGGGTTTATTCCAGTTCTAGCTCTTTCTCAGTCGGCACTCTTCCCATACCTCATTTTTTCTCCTTTTTCCATCATACCTAAGGACTCTACACTATCTAGTGGATTGTCCCTGGGTAGATCCCTCCGGTTCTGGCGTGATCGTGGGAATGAATACCTAACCTAACCATCATTATATTTCCATACATAAAGTAAATTTGGTCGGTCTTTATGGTATTGTTCTTCCTTCTCGAAACCAATTGAAAAATCATTTGGAAAATCAATCAAGGTACTTGTAATATAATATCAAAGCATTTTGTACCTTAATTGTTTTGATCATTTAGAAATGCTCCCCCTCAACATGTGCATATGATTTTGAAATTGTTTAGCACATGGAGGCAAGAGTCCTTTGAAATAATTTCTTGATCACAATTCCCGTGGAAAAAGCCATTTGATTTTCTTGGTAAATTCTCCCCCTCAAAATGTGCGTTGGATATTTGAAATCATTTTATCACATAGAGGAAAGAGTTCATTTGAAGTACATCCACGATCACAAAATCCATTAAGAAACTAGTAAAAAATCAATCAAGGTACTTTATGTTGAAACATAGAAACCTTTGTACCTTGAAAGTTTATTTTCTTTTTGAAATGCTCCCCCTTAATATGTGCTTCGAGATTCGAAAGCGTTTAGTACATATGGGAGATCAGTATGCACACTTGAATCAAAATGATCATCTTTTATCAAATTTCATTATTAAATCACAAATTCTCCCCCGATCAAAAATATCAAACCCTTTGAGATTTTGGATCTCAAGTGATTTAATTAGGTTTAGAAAACATGGGAGAAAATGTGGCCTGGTTTAAATACTCATCTTGTTTTTGGATAACAGATCCTCCTCAATCATGTGCATTATATATTGAAATCGTTTGGCACATAGAGGCAGGAGTGCCTTTAAAGGACTAAGACAGATTTGAGATTTAAATCACGATCTCTCCCCCGATCAAAAATTTCAAACCTCTTGAGATTTGTGATCCCAATTGATTTAAATTATTTAGAAAATTTTAGGGGAAAGACGTGGCCTGATTAAATTTTGAAAATTGACTGATATGGACCAATTTAGACGTTAAAGATTGTTAGTGTCAGGTATGATAGTTTTTAAGAGATCTTTAAGTAAAATAAAACAATTTCACAATCAAACAAGAACAAAAAAAAATTCATTTTGAAAGATCTTTGAGTTTTAAAGAAAATCATACCATGACATAACATTAAATCTTTAGATCACCACTTATTATTGTACAAACCGGAACTTTTATGAAGAAATATCGATTGAAAATATTTTATTTGAAATCACTCTCCCCCTCAATCGATGACCGTAGTCGTTGATTGAGTGACTCAAGTTTTGATAAAATGAAGTCCGGTGATTTCCAAAATTTAGTCCAATTTATTTTCAAAACAATATTTTTTCCATTTTCAAAAACATCAATTTCAAAATTGTTTTTAAGAAATGGCAAAGATCACTATTATCCTGCACAAAGATACGTTAGATGGTGTAGAAGCTGCTTATGTTGTTGTTGTTGTTGTAGGGCTTGGAAGAAAACCGTCACGATGCAAAGGAGACCTCTCGGGTTGCATCTATCGTGCCAACTATACATAGTGAGATCTAATTAAGCTTTGTTTCTTCTTTTGTCGACTCAAGAAATAGTTACCCTTTCTTTTCGGCATCCAATCATCATCAATTGTGGGATCCGGATCGGGAACATTCTTATAACCATCTTATCTGCATACGTTAGTCAACACAAACAGATATATGGTGGTCGACATCACCCAAACAACAATCGACTAATAAAAGTCAATTCTAAATATCAAACAGATCATATAAAGCATTGGAATAATGTGTTTATCAAACTCCAATCATCTAATCCTAACAATCATATCCTAGGCACCTAGTCCTTCAACGTAGGTTAACATGTTTTACATTTAAGTATATAGGATAATTAGATAAGCTCGTTAGATGATATAGATTTGAAAACATTCTCCCCCTCAATCAATGACTTATTTTTCTGAAAAGTTTAAAAGCGCTGAAGTCATTGATTGAGTTTTCAATTTTTTTACGAAAACTCTGAATCTGATTGATTTACAAGCAACTCATTTACCACCATTTTTGAACAACAAATATTTTTATGAAGAATCTTAGAAGGAAAAGTATTTGTGTAGGAATAGCAGTCCTTCGACATACTTTCCTCATTTTGTTTTAGGATAAGTGCACGAAATTATAGAAAATTGGTTTAGCGCAGCACTTTCCTTCCTTGAAGAGCGGGTTGCTATCTGAAATAATAGCAAACCATTGTTAAGCACGGGTTACAGTCTGAAATAACTGCAAGCCATAGTTTGAGACATGTTTTGAAAAGAATATTTACACCTTCTGCTCGAACTTCATCTATTGTCCCGTGCCATTATTGAATGACATTTCTAAGACCGTAGATGTTATCGATACCAGAAGACATGTCTTGAAAAGCTTTTTTTTTTTATTTTATGATTTTTATGAGTTTTTGTTGATTTTATACTTTTGTATTTTGCTTTTTGATAAATATTTATAGATAGAGAAATAGTTTAAGAAGATAATGATACAAGTACTGAGATAAGGAAATCGTTCAAGACTTTGTAGAAGATAGAAGTCATCATCTCTTAAACTTTCACCACCAAAGCATTCGAGGCTCTAGAGTAGATGACAGAACATGAGCCTTTAAGTAAACAAGACTTTGGCAGCTTCCCTCAAACCGACAATCTTCGTAATAAGACCATTTCCCCTAAGAAGATGAAGTGAAGCAAACAGTCTCATTGTATGAAGCTCACGAACCCGAAGAAGACGATAACATCAAAGTAACAAGTTAAAACATTGATCATCTCTGTGGTTATCAAACCTGGAATGCATGATTAAGCTCGATCACGTGAACCTATTGTGCATCCCCGATGTACACATTACTCTTCGAGATTGAGCAGTTGTCAATTCGGGAGAACATTCTATCAACATCTTCGTTTCACCAAATGCATTCCAGTTATCTTTCATATAACCAATCAGCCCATAATGTATACATCTACCCAACAAGAGTAGAGACGATGACATCCAAGTAACATGTTGAATCACTGATCATCTCTACGGATGTCTACTCCGGAATAACTTTTAGCCCGATCATGTCAACATGTTGTGCCCCTCGATGTACACATATCTCTCCCCCGATGGTTGCGATCTCATCGGAATCATCATTACATTGTGTACATGAAGCAATAACCTGAAGCACTACCATAAACCATATAGAAGATGTCGATAAGCAATATCATCTCACGCTCCAAATATTCTTTTCATATTTCTTCCTAACAAAGCTGAGTCAACACATACCAAAAGTATCCAGAGACCACTTCCCCCCAAATGATTGGATTAATGCATCCTTCCCCCAAATAGTTGGAATAATACATCCTTCCCCCAAATAGTTGGAATAACACACCAAAAGCTACGAGTTAAACACTGAGTTTCTCTGCGGTTATGACATTTGTATTTCCCTGGATTACTTCAATAGAGATGAAGTATTAAGTTCATCACGTGTACTCATTGTGTGTTTAGATGTATATCTCCTTCCCCCTTGCTGGTTTTGATGCCTCAGAATCAGCAACACATTATACATGCCAAATATTATTGAAATAGAGAAGAACAAAAATTAGCTCAAATGAATCCTGTGGGAATCAACTCTACATGAAACTCTCCTGACTATCTTTATCAACCCATATGTAGACAATTTGAAGTGACCACTGTTGAATAAAACCCGATATACCAAACTTGAAACCAAGTCGAATTCCCCACATGTGTATCTTAATCTTGCACTAATATTGGAAGAACGGTGTCGAGAATTTATGCACCAAGCAAATCTCTAAGTACTCAATACTCAACCAAAGTATGAGACATTAACACCTATTGCGATTATCCACAATGACATTTGCGTGTGTCACTGATTAAAACCACGTAACTCCATAAAGTGATAGTTAACAAGTTCTTCAACCATCCATCCCGATAGCTGGTAACTAGATAAACCAAGTCTTCAACTTAAAATTCTGAGACCCGAGCAAGTTATCAAATAAGAACATGCCTTTGTGAAATTTAACTTCAATCTCAAATAAGTGATAAATGATTAACTCCGAAGTAATCAACTTGTGTCAAATGCCCAACACGTAAATAAACATACAATCGGATGTACATTGACCCACTGAATGAACTGGAACAAATGATTCCTCAACATTAATTCATTCTTCCTAAAGATATACATGTAGATACTGATCTGGAAGATTCACCAATAATGTCTTCAAGCGGATGAGGTAGTCATTTTCCTTGAAGTTCATGTGGTTGATTTATAGCGTGTACATTGAGAGGAACAATAATCCGTGAAGATTTGGCAAAGGAATACCAAAGAGTGGATCATTATTCATGAACAATAATCCGTGAAGATTTGGTAAAGGAATACCAAAGAGCGGATCATTATTCATAAGTGCATCTGCAATGTTATGATAGTCATTATCAACGCCTTCAATAACCGAGATTGCTTCTTGAGTAGTATGAGTTGTACTTCTTATATGATCAATATTCGCTAGCGGTTGGAAATACTCATCAAACATATCTTGAATTAATGAATCCCAAACAATAAATCCCATTTATCCTTAGTAAGTGAAACATTAGGCGTTGGAGGAGAGTCATCATACATTAAGTCGTATGACCATTATTCAAACATCCATCATCATTTAGTATATTCACTTTCTCCTCAAAATTGCATCCGAAATTGCCATTTTTGATTTAACAAGTGAATAAGAATATACACCAATGAACGTAGATCCACTTGATGACTGAATGAGCATGGGAGAAACATAAAGCTTGTTGATGAAGAATGTCGATGAGAATGGTCATAACCATGAAGATTTGTCTTCTCAAGATAAAGCTAAGCGGCATACACCTTTCTTTTCAGGAACGGGCTCAAGTGTTATTCAGACGCCATAATGATGAAGTACGAGGCCTCAATCGATATGAACGCATCGCCATAGCCAATTTGAATATCAAGGTTGAGTTACTTGGACCCATGAGTTATGAGATATCAATCCATTTGTTATCCATACTTTAAACCATCCATGTATGAAGGATCGAAGTATCTCAGAATCGAGTAAGAACTACCGCACTAACATTACAAGCTTGATTGCATATATATTGGTTAGTGACATTAGTATCCAAACCATTTGGGGTTTCATGGTCAACCTTGATTTTGCCATCGGTAAATTTTCCGGGTAGGTATCCACCTAAGTCCAACATCCTTAAACATTCTACCGCATGGTGATCCACTTATGGCAAGGTCTAGAATTGTTGATATTCTTAAGCACAAGGAAGACTTATTGGTATTCCTAGACTCCAAAGATTTAGCGCTGGGATCCATCTAGGTGAAGTTTTAGGTTTGTTATGCTTCATGACATATTGAACCTTAGCCATGTTAGTAGTCTTAGTGGATTGTACCTTAGCATGTAAGTTAGGAAAATGTTTCTTATTTGGAAAAGACCTAATTTCTAATTTCACTTTCTACATGCTTAGCATTCTTCTTCATATAACTACTCTTAGATGCAAGCTAACCCCTAGTCTTTTGAGTGTTCATAGGTAGTGGTTTACTACTACTAGCAGTGCCTTGAAATCTCGTGAAATTCATCACCCTAGTTATTGCACCTAAAATTCCATCTTTTCAAATCTATGCCTTTTTCCTAGCTTTTTCTAGATAATAGTTCTTCCACAAGTCATTCATATCATATGAATTCTGGAATTTAATGCTTGGTTTTGATTAATCTTTTCGAACCAATCCTAGAGGTGCTGGGAGTAGAAGTAGCTGCATGTTGAGGTTTAGAGGAACAAGAAACACAATTTTTAGGTAACTCGGTGAAGTGACCGGTTTTGACAAAACTTGTTTCTCATCAACTTGGGAGGCAAACTATGTTTTTGAAAATTTTAGTCTTTCGGATATAAATGCAAGAGGTGCCTAACAACGCACTGGCTAATGGGATAAACCGGTTCCAAGGTTGATGGTTTTGTAAACTTAGTGTTCACATTTTTCCCTAAAGTTTTCCTAAGCTCATTCTTTAAGGCAACAATAGCAAACTCTTTTCCGGTTGAGCTTTGAGTTCGTCATTTTTTGCTATCAAAGAGTTTGTTTGTTCCAATGAGTTAGTTCTAGTTTCTTTGACAGAGTCACTTATTTCTATGTGATGCTTTCTCAAAGACTCATTTTCCTTTAGTAATTTGGCCACACAAACCGCTAATTCATCATTTCTCATTTGAATATCATCAATAACATTAACATCATAATTACTTGTAACCAAATTACTTTTCACATGCATATCGTAAATATGTTTCTTCAAATCGTTGATAGTCGAAGTTTTTGGCATGAAGTTGAGCTTTAAATTGTTTATTTCAAAAATTCACAAATTCGTGAAATTGATTTTACATGGTTTCTTAGTTTGAAAACTTTCCTCTCTTTTGTATTGCAATTTCAAGTGAAATGCAATGTTTTTCAAGTTTTGAGAATTTGTTTGAAAGTTCATCAAAAGCCTTTTTATCAACCATATCATTTGATTTGGAATTATTAGACTCGCCTCAACCAAGGAACATTTATCGAATCATGTTCAAAGATTAAGATCGATATGTTTAGGTACATTAGCAGATGCACTATGTTGAATGCTTAGGTACCCTCATCACATGACACTTGTTTATTTATCTGTCTCGAGACCGCATCCACATCATGTGTAACAAGAGGCACCGGACCGCCGGATATGTCAAGTTTATCTATCTCGAGACTCAGTATTCAAACCGATCCATCATCCGTGCTTTACCCGACTCAACACTACAATCTTTTGATTGTGCCCGGCATTCTTTCTAATTAATGCATCTACTTCTCTTGTGGTTAGAGTAACTCAACAACCGTTACATCATTATTTGTTGTCTCAACATTCTCATTCAAAGAACACCCATTCTTTCAACTGATATATTACCCAACTCATCACAACTATCTCAACCTCACTGACTTCATCTACTTTTTCATCTCTTCTCGTAACTTCTCTTAATATATTCTCCACATTATCCATGAGATGGATAAGTGTCTCTATGAACATGCTAATTTCATTCCAAGGTGTTCTTGAAAGACATTTCACCATGTCTTGATCATAATCGCATGTAAATTCTCCATCATGAATGATCAAATTTGTGGATCACTTGAAAGTGCATCGAACTATCCTTTGAACCTTCTCTTTGTCAAGTTGTAGCTCCAATTGCTCTAAGTTTAACAACAAAGTTCTCATAATGTAGATAAGTCCTCACGTAAGAAGGCAATACATGTTCGTTCCATTGTTATTGGTAGAAGTAACATGAGGTGAGAGTGAAGTTGTTGATAAGGTATAATGCAACATTCCTTTTGCATTCAGACTCAGCATTAGAGTGTAATTCATTCTCATTGTACTCAGAACATGAAGATCTCACATCCTCTTTGATTAATTCAAACATCTTTAATCGTTCAGTGTAGCATACATTATCATTGTTGTGCACAGCATCATACAATTTAGGTACTTCTGATATTACTGAATTAGGAGTGTAAGACATGATGTTGCTGTGTACACGGGATTTTACAAGTCTGTGATTTAAACCGAGAAATAGATTCTTTCGCGGGATTTTACAAAATCAAGAAGAAACCGTGATATAGTGACCAATAGAATGTGTTAAGATAACTGATGGACCAACACAATGATAGAGGATTATGTGTTAGGAGTGATGATTGTTTGAAGGATTAGCTGAAGTGTTATTTGGTTGTGAATTGGTTTTTAATGCACTTTTACAAAGTGAAATTTAGGTCTAAAAACTTAAAAGCTCAATAACTTCCTTTCTCGAGGGGATTTGGGCCTCGAAAAATTCATTTCACGACATCATGGTGAAACCTCACAATATTCAGCCTGTTCCTGTCGTTTTGATAGGTATTACCGAAACAGAGTTACGGATCAAAAGTTATGGTCCTTTGAAGTTTTGACGTAAAAAGTCAACTTTGGTCAAACCGCTTCTTTAGACAAATCGCTTCTTTAGAAAAATCGCTTCTTTAAACAAAACGTAGTTCTGACAAATTGCAGTCCAAGACAAATCACTCTGACAAATCGCTGCATAGACAAATAGCTTTGACAAATCGCTTTGATGACAAATCGCTTAAGGGACAAATCGCTAAAACTACAACTCGCTTAAATAAACAAGTCTCTTTAAAGTGACAAATCGCCTCTCCGCATAAATCGCACAAGTACAACCACTAGCCTGACAAATCGCAAACAAGATTCTCAACTAACACAAATCGCTTCCAACAAAGGACAAATCGCTCGTCAGAACAACTTTACGAGACACAAATCGCAACCTTTAAAACAACAAAAACGCCACTTTTAAATCCAAAACCAATCCAACCACAGTGATTCAAGCCATCCAAATCACAACCTAACCACTTATGATGATTCTAAACACAAAAGTAGAATCAAAATCCAAACTTTAATACTATAAATGGTCCAAATGATGCAAATACCACTAAACTTTTTCAAACCCAAAAACCATATAAAACCACTAGAAATCCAAGAACATGTAAGAGGGATAATCAAACCATGGATCTTGATACCATTTGTAATATATTGGATTTCACAAACACATCATATCATAATAATATTAGGCGTATGGTTTAAGAGTTTAGAGAGAGAAAGTGGAATGGGAGCCTTTCTAGAGAGAGAAAGTAAACAAAAGAAAGAAAGGTTAGATTTGAGTGAAAGGTCCAACCCTCTACCTTGGGAGGTAGAGGGTATTTACAGTTACATACTAAATGTCCTCCTTCGGACTGTGGATCAGGAATACAGTGGGTAAAGACCCGTCCTTCCTCCACGGTGTTACACTAAACTAAATAACTAACTAAATAACTATTAAATAACGTAAATAACGATATGTCTACAAGCTAACTTATGCTAGATTATATTTGGGGTGACCGATACTTCACTATGGAATTTCCAATTCCTAACATATGCTGAGCATTCCAAGGCTTTTAGGTTCTATGTTATTGAACTTAAAGAATATGTTTCAATTAACTCCATAATTGAATCAAGGGATGTAATCTTTGATGAGAATAGATTTTCATCAGTCCCTAGACCACGTCTGAGGATTCCTTGTAACACCCCCAAAATTATCACAGCGGAAGATTGTGTCACTGGGGTATTACTTCATAGTTCACATATCAAGTTACAGAAAACGACTCTAAATGAGACATTTTGAAATAAATTATCATTTGGTTAAAATATCAGAGTTTACAAACAGAGGTCCCACCGGTTTGTAATATCATAAAAATTACAACATAAAAGTTGTAATGTTTTTTGAATGATAATATATGCATCGTCTTCAAAATATTTTCCGTGCGCCTTCACATGCCATGCCCTAATTCCTTTCAACCCGAGATAACATGCTAAAAAGTGTCAACACAAAGTTTGAGTGAGTTCATAGGTTTGTAAGTAAAATAGTTTGATCACAAGATATCAAGTTTAGGAAAGCGGTGGGCTACGTTGTTATACGCCCATAGTGCGTTTGATTGCCTAACCGGTCAATACAAACGATAGAAGCCTCATAGGTTTGAAAACAAGAGTGGACAATATAGTTCGTAGTATAATTGCAATGTGTAGAATTATCTTCTTGATAGTTATTATTGCTTTAAGCTCATGGCACTCATGATCGATCATTGTATATATATCACCGGATGATATATATATACATAACTTGCCCCGTAGGTATTTTGCCTTTACCTAGATAATCTCAATATAGTGCCTTTGTTATTTCGATAACAAAGACGGTTCATCAATTCGATAGGCCTATCCACAATATTTGCGCTCATTCCCAGTGATTAGTGGTCCATGATGTTGGGGACTTTTGGCATAAAGAACTTAGGCATGCAATAATACAGTCAAGGCATTCAGTTTGCAAGTAATTGTCCATAATAAAATGTTTTAGCATGTAGTAAAAGCAGTAACATGTATCTCCCCCAAAGAGTTTATAAAACAGTTAAACAAAAGCTGGGGCTATGAAACTCACTGTAGTGATCAGCAGCGGAGTGTAACGATTGTATCTCAACACTAGAGTATGGCAAGACCACGATCTTTAATGATTACCTACGAAAGCATAGTATTCGCTTTTAAGTATAGTGTACGATATAAGAGTACAAGTACATGAATCTTAAGTTGATGTATCCCTTAAGTGTTGTTTGGCCTATAGCCCTTTTATAAATAACCTCGTACCATCGTTCGGGCTATCAAAATCAAGAGGTCGTGTAGTAATCGCACGAGGAGCCAGGACACTTTAAATCGTAAATCCACAACTCATCGATACGATACCCCGAAGAGGCCTCTTTATGATAATGAAATTCCCTACTATTGTTGTACTTGTCATTTATAAGTGAAGTATTTGACGAGACAAATATTATATAAAACATGTGTCGTGTTTCGTCAAAGACTATTGATTGACTTATGTGACAATATGATGATATAAGTTGTGTGTCGTGAAGTAGTTTAACATGTCATATGGTCATTTTATTAGTTTTTCAAATTCTAGCAAAGTCTAACCCAATGAACCAAGTTTTAAAAACAAGTTTCGGGTCATTAAACTTATATTAGCCGTGCGGCTTAGTCAAACAATAATCAAGGATATTCTTGAGGATGTAACTAAGTTAAAATATCTTGAAACAACACCTTGGCTTAACCTTGGATTTTTTTTCGCCTCAAGGAATCAAGATATCACTCAAATTTTCTCAACTACGGTTGTTTTCTAGTCAACAACAGGTCAGTTTAGTTTTTATAGTTTTTAGCATTTTCTGTTCACTTTCTGCTTATGTGCTCCTGAGTTTTTGTAGAAAAGTGATTCTGAGAAACTTTTGTGCTTTACACGTTTGCTGATTCGGACTAGAAAAGGGTCAAAACCTCGTTTTAAAATCGTATCAGCAAGCTTTTGTTCCAGCATCATATTTTCATCTAGTTAAACTTAACTAGTCATAACTTTTTAACCACAAGTGTTTTTTAAGTGATTCAAAAGTCCAAGTCTTACTCTTTACTTCCTCTAACAGCTTCTCAAGCTTATTCAAGTCCAAAGTCTAAAGTTTACTTATATCAATAGTCTAATTACAAGTATATACTTATATTTCATTGCAGAAAGTTTGGTTGCACATTCAGTCCTGCCAAAACGACCATAAGTTGAGTTCTTCAACTTGTTTTGATGCGCGGCTTTGGCCAAAATTTAAGTTTAGGTCTTGGATATATTTCATAAAACTGAGTCGATTTCCAGAAATGAACAGAACCATGGGCTTTCCCAAATGAAATCTGGTGTGCAAATTTTGACATGTTTTGCCATATTGACTCTCATTTACTCATCGGGAGGAGTTATGAGGTGCGCCACCTGGAGAAACGACCATAAGGCATAACTCAACAAGCCTATATTATTTAATTAACCTCAAGGTTTACTGAGATGATCAGTTTAATCAATCTTTGTGACTGTTGTAAATTTCAGGTTCATAAAACCTACCTAAGGCTTGTTCTAGCTTCTTTTCATGTTACAAACTTCATGTACAACATCAATCATGCCATATTACATATACTACTTATATAAAGTATAAATTACATCAAAGATATCAAAGATGAATGAAATACTTGAGAACTAAATATAATCTTACAATTTCTTGGATGAAAATCATAAGAACTTAAGAACTACTATCCTAAGTTTTTCAATCACCAACTTAGCCTTCCAATCTTCAATCCAATCTTTAATCTTTATCCATCTTTATAGCACCTTGCTAATCACCCCAAAGACCACCTTACTTCAGCCCCTAACCTCTTGTAAAACTCTTGATTCACCCAATTGATCACCAAGATAATACTTGTACTTTGTAGAGATCACTTAGGTTTTCATTTTCTTAGCATAACTTTTCTCTTGACTTGAAACTTAAGTGGTGATGGTGATTTATTGTTGTACATATATATAGGAGAGAACCAAGAGATGTACTTATTTCTTTGCTTTGTGATTACTTTGAAATGAAGATATGAAGAGGGGGAAAGTTTATATACGGAGGTGCATGAATTGGTGTCATGATATAAGACTATATGTCTTATGTTAAGACACATGGTCTTGTGACTAAGCATAGGACACGCCACCTCTTGCTTGAGGTGGTGAGTATGTGTATCTTTGTGATGTTATTTGTATAACTTTGAGTTTACGGGGTGTAGTTTGGTCCCGGTAATTACTAATGTTAAGCCCTTAAGTCACGAAACTTAAAACCGGGTAACATAAAAATAGAATACTTACAAAAATTTTAAAACTTATCAACATACTCCAACTAGGTATATTAAAGGTGTGATAAGTCTAATGGGGTGCGTTTATGTTGTTAAAACCTAATAACGTAGGTTTGAGTACGCGTCTTACGTAAAAAGTAACATGTCTACGAAAAAATGGCAAAGCGGCAATAGTTCATATAAAATATGACTATTTGTGATAGTAGAGTATTTTGAACACCTTGACTTATCGTAGTCTTGTGTTGACCGCGAGGAAAGTTTACACGATTAAACTTTCATAATTAATAAAGTAACAACTTTAAATAATTATTTTACCATAGGTGAACAAAATGATTAGAGTGTAATAAATTCAAACCAGAGTGAATTATTTAATTTGAAAATTACCACATTACTGGTTAACGATTTGTTTTACGTTATGGTAAAAGTCAAATAGTCAAAAGTCAGAGTCAAAGGGCAATTTAGTCATTTTGCCTTACGAAAATTTACGAGTTGCTACGTACTCCACCAGCTACGTGAATCATGTCCCTCATGATTTCTTGTTATGAGTTCATCTCCGCTTCCCACGGAATTTAGGGACCCTCGCCTAGAGTTCCATTGAGTTTTGACAATAGAAATGCAACTTTGCTTAAGTCGTTTAACCTCATGGTTAGTGATCTCGAGATTTTCCGATAAGATCAAATGTTAATCAATCGATCCCTTCCAGAAATAGAGTGTCTCATCAGATGAGACATCAGCTTCGGTAATGCACACACGAAAGGCGATGCGGTACATTGCAAGTCTGGTAAGAAGTTCGAGTCCTAAAAGCTACCAGCCAGTCTTGCTAATATCGATAAAGTCCAATATATCTTAAGTTTGGTTTCTAATTTCCAACTAATCACACCTTAACGTAACGAGGCTTTCAACAAAACCTTAATCCTAGTATCATATTTTGAAAGTTAACGCTTACATCTGTAGATAACCAAACTGTGATAATGTGTGGCCTAATATTAAGGGCTGTGAAGTAAACATTGTACTAGATTCCTTACAAGGATTTTGTAATGCAAGCTCGTAAAATTCTAATTAGCAATTGTGCTCAAAGATTGCAAAGTCAAAAATGCCGCAAGCATGCTTCTAGACAATGCTTTGTCAGGGTTAAATGTTGTTGCTCAATCTATTAGTATTGATAATACTCACTAGATTTCTTGGACTAAGTTAAAGAAATTATAATTCAAGAAGTATTGCCCTCAGAATGAGGTGCAAGAAATGGAGGTGAAGTTTCCTTGTTGTAAGTGTTCTTGATATCACAACTTATATTCGTCTCTTTCAAGAGTTGGCAGTAGTGTGCCCAATGATGGTCTCAACCAACGAGAGGTTATGGGAAAGGTTCATCTGAGAACTTCCACTCAGTATTCAAGAGAACGTAACTTCGTTGATTACTCACACTAGATGAAACAATTCAGATGTCTCATAACCAAGTGGATCAAGTTGTGCGAGCTTAGACTGCTCAAGGATCTAACAACAACAAACAAAAATAACAAAGAAAGAATAAATACAATAACAAACGGTGATGGGATGTGAAAGTGACAACATTTCAAGAAATAATGTTCCCAAAATAATGGCAAACAAATTCGCATTTTATGGCTTATGTAATGGATGATGGATATTGTACCTATTCCGTTAGTTGAGAGATTGAAACCAAGTCTATTAGGCTCAATGAGTGTTACAAGTCCAAGTAGCTCAATAATTTGGAATACTTTAATTTATGCTGCATAATCAAATTGTGGCAACCAATTTCTGTTTGAAACATCTAATTTATCCAAATGGGTTTCAATCATGTCTTAAAACATCTGATTCTATCAAGTCGGTTTCCATTATGTTTTTGAAACATCTAATTCTATCGTGTTGGGTTTCATTATGTTCTTGAAAACATCCGACCCATCGGACTAAGTTTCATTATGTTCTTGAGACATCGATTTCTATCGTAGTCGGGTTTCATTATGTCTTTGAAAACATCTGATTTATCGTGTCAAAGGTTTCAATTATGTTCTTGAAACATCTGATTCTATCAGTCGGTTTCATTATGCTCTTGAAGCATCCTGATTCTATCATGCTCGGTTTCAATTTTACTTTAACAAGTTCGTTAGCTCACAACAAACTAAGGTTCATAAGTTTGTAAGGATTTTACTTTAGAAAAAGTGTACTTTAGTAAATCCAAATAAAGTGTCTGGCCACCTCAAGTATATGTAATCGTTAGAAAGCTCGTAGTCGTAGCTATTTAATGTTAAGTAGTATTTAGTTAAGTAACACCCTATGAGGACGGATCTTTACCCATCTGATGCCTGATCCACAACCCGTAGGTGGAGTTTTTTTTGTAAGAATATAAATACCCACTACCTCCCAAGGTAGAGAGGGTTGAGCTCATAATAATACTTTCTATTTTCTTACTAAGTTCCCAAACCTCTAACTATTTCTCTCTCTAAAACCTTATTGTATACGTCCCATTTGATCATGATTTGATGTGTTTGTGAAATCCAATATGTTACAAATGGTATCAAGAGCCATAGTTTGATCATCTCTCTACATATCCTTGATTTCTAGTGGTTTTATATGGTTTTGGGTTTGAAAAAGTTTAGTGGTTTTTGCATCATTTGGATCATTTCTTGTGTTAAAATTTGAATTTTGAGTGTACTTTTGTGTTTAGAATCATTATAAGTGCTTAGGTTTTGATTTGGAAAGTTTGAATCACTGTGGTTGGGCTTGTTTTGGATTGAAAAGTGTGGTTTCGAAGTTTTTCAACTTAGCTTAATTTGTGTCTCGGAGTGTTTTTCTTTGTAGCGACTTGCTTTAGTAATTTCCAAATGAAGTTATAGTTTAAGTCAGAGTTTAATTTGATCTTAGCTTTAACTTGTCTATTGAGACAAGTACACAAACAAGCATAAGTTAGTGGAGGTTCCACTTCGCTAAGCGACTTGGTTGGGTTAGCTTAATTTGTTTCTATTATTTCAGCAACTTGGCTTTATAGTTCTTTTGGCGAGTTGTTCTATTAGCTTAATTTGTCTACTTAGCTTACTTGCAATAGCAACTTGTGTTCAAATGAATTTGATTCTTAGCAACTTGGCTACTTTAGCGAAGTTGTTCTTAGCTTAATTTGTCCTGCTTTAGCTGATTTGGTGCTTTAGCTGACTTATGTTCAAATGACTTGGGTCTTAGCTTAATTTGATTCACAAATGACTTTATGGGTTTACGAAAGTTGCTACTTAGCGATTTGGTGCAAGGGTTATAAAGCAACTTGGTTAATATTTGTTTCTAATACAGTTTTCTCTTGATTTAGTAAAATCCCGTGAAAGAATCTATTTCCCTGTTTAAACATAGAGTTATAAAAATCCCCGGAAATCTGAAACATGTCTACCAACGCGTGCTCTACAATCATTTCTATTGTAGCCGAGACATTCAAGCAAATTGTTCGTATTGACTGCCTACCCATGCTTGATGAATCCACTATGACTCATGGGCTCAACGAATTAGGTTGTATTGTCCGGGAAAGGAAAATGGAGTCAACATTCTCAAGTCAATTGATGAAGGACCTTACCAGATTGAGACTATAAGAGACATAATTGATATCAGCCGCAGATGGAACAATGATCTTTGATTGGACTAATTCTTTCAAAGACGATGATGGTTTCAAAGGATAAGGAGAAAAGAGATTGATGCTGATATCAGGGCTTCAAACATTATACTTCAAGGTCTTCCAAAAGATATCTACAAGCTTATCAATCACAACACTGAAGCCAAGGCGGTTTGGGATAATGTCAAGATGCTTCTCTCGGGTTCTGTTGGAATCACTCCTAAACCTTATTCAAGTGTTAGTTACACATATGTAATAGTTAGCTTATTATGGCCTTTATGTTTGTTATTAGCCTTAAGCTTATGTAGAAGGCCCATGAGCTTAGGCCCAAGCCCATAGGAGAAAGGGAAGGAGTAGGAGTGTTGCCCTAGCTCCTTGCCTATAAATACCTTATGTAAACCTTCATTTGAAGGTTGTTTGTTCAAGTTTTCTCTTTCATACACTCTACGCCTAAACCGTGTTACTATTATCTCGCGTGTGTGTGTGTTAGATACTTGTTCAATCGCTCTATCTCTTCTTATAAGCTTGTGTGGTAAACCGTGTGACCTAACAGTGGTATCAATCGCCAAATAGTTGGGTGAAGCGATTTTGTTTTTGAAGTTTTTTTTTTGGTCTTACGCTAGTAAATAACGTGACTTTGGTTGCTTAAAAACTTGTTTTTACACTTTTAATCCAAGATTCTTGTACTTTCAACGTTTTAAGGTGTTAAAATACTTGTTTTTGGCAAAAAGTTTCAAACTTTATGCGTGGATAGTTGTTTTAATCGAGTTTTTGAACGAGGGTTCTATCCTACTCGTAATCTGCTTTTAGAGGCTTTGGATCATCAAGTTTCACACTTTTGTGTATTTTGGTGTTATTGAAGCTATTTTATCACACAAAAACTGGTTTAGAAACACTTTTGGCCAAAATCAAAATTACGAGCATTTCTACCCGTAGTAAAACCCTAAAACTACGCGTAAGTGCCTCCTTGGTTTGATCTTCATTTTCGTGGTTTATTCCGTTTTCTTACTTGGATAAGTCTGAAAATACGACGACTTTGGATATCTTTTGCAATCGTGATAGTGTAAAAGATCATTTGGGCAAAAACCCTAAAATTACGCATAAGCATAAGCTTACGCCAGAGAAATCCTACGCCTAAGATCTTTCCTACGCCTAAGCCTAGTCTTACGGATAAGAAAATCCTACGCCTAACTTTCTACGCCTAACTTTTGTCTACGCCTAACTTTAGTGCTTTTTCCTACTTACGCTTAAGCTAAATCCTACGCGTAACTCCTTATTGTTACGCGAACTTTGGTGTTTTTACGCATAAGTGCTACTTGGTTCTTGTCTTTTCTACGCCTAAGGACACTTCATCAACAAAGGTTCATTCGACTACAAAGATCCATTTTACCAACACAAGTTTTCAACATGTCACAACCACCATACTCTAACTATTTCCCTTACACTTATCCTCATCCTCAACGCCAACAACAACTAACTCCACAACATCAACAATGGAATCAACAACAAGCAATTTATCAACAACAATTTAACCAACAACATACTCCACAACTTGCTGCAAATCCACAACCTCAAATGGTTCAACCACCACCAAGTCTTCAAGTTCAACCGCACACAAATGACTTTAATCAACATCCATCAAGGATCACTATGAGGGAACCCACTTGGTTTGCAAAGATGTTTGAAACTTTAAGCAGCAACAATCAATTCATGAGGCTGGATCACTTGATAGACCTCCAATGCTCACTTCCAGAAACTACGATCAATGGGTGATAAGGTTCTTTAGGTTTTGTGATCTAAAGAAGCCACATGGAAAGTTCTTAAAGAAGGTTATCTTGGAAGGTCCATTTGAGATGCCTACTGTCATTGTACCCTGAGATCCAAATGCCATTCCACCAAGAGATGAACAAACGAACATTGCTATCAAGTGCACTTGAATCCTCAAGAACTTCTACACTATGAAGCCGATGAGCTTGCAATGGAATATATCCTCCTAGGATTACCAAACCTAATTCTTCGTAGTGTTGATGCTCAAAAGACTGCAAAGAAAATGTGGGATCATATTCATTTTCTTATGGAAGGATCTGACTCAATCAGAAGATTTGGAATCCAAAATTTACTTGGCTTATGAACACTTCATGATTGAACCTCGAGAGACACTCGAGTCCTATCATCACCGATTTTCAGACATCATCAATGATTTGGATAAACACAACATCATCATGCCAAGAATTGCAGTGAATACTAAGTTCCTAAGTAGTCTTGGTCCTGAATGGGAGAAGTATGTCATTTTTCTCCGTCAAGCGAAAAACATGCATCAGTCTACCTATGGATTGTTGTACGATTACTTGAAGCCTCATGAAAAGGAAGTTGATAGGAAAGGATTCTCCGTGCTCAAATTGCTCCACCAACACATCCGTAAAATCAACAACTTGCCTTATATGCTCAAAACAGTTATTCTCCTCAACCAAAGAACTCAACCAACTGCTACAATGCTACACCACATGATCCTTCACAACCTCCATCTCAACAAACTCAATTGGTTCCATACAACAACAACAATGCTCAAGCTTAAGCTAATGAGGAATCGATCCGTTCAAGCATTGCAACAAGGATTTGCTATGATTGCTAATGCCTTTAGCCGTTATACCAACAAATCCAACAACCGTATTCGCTCCTCATCTAATACAAGGAATCAAGCAGTTGTGAACAATGGACGAGTTGAAGTTCAGAATCGTGGTTATGGTCGTCCGATGGGCGGTGGTCAAGGGTTTAATGCTGTGGGTAGGAATAACAATCGAGCTCAAGTGGTGGAACAGGAAATGCTCAAAATGGGTTGAATGGTCTTCGATGCTACAACTGCAATGAGAAGGGACAACTGGCTAATGCATGCCCAAAGCCAAGGACTAAGGGCAGTGCTTATTTCAAAGAGGCTCTTCCTTTGGCTCTTAAGGATGAAGCTGGTGGATCTCTCACAGACAAAGAACAGAGTTTTATGGCAAATGCGACTCGTGATGATGATATGGAGGACTTGCAGGCCAATGCAGCTGTTATGTTGATGGCTAATATGCATGAATTATACATGAGTGACACAGCCAAGTATGATGACATGATGGCTTGTCTCGTGTACCAACAAACCATATTTATCTCTGATCTCATATCTCCTCCAACATCTGAATCCGGCAAGGCTCAGAATGTTCAAAATGAGTCATCCACATCTCATTCCGACGATTTTCAACTAGACCCCGTAGTTATATTTGACGATCAAGATGACCAAACGGTTTCCCTTGATAATCAAATTGACTCCGTGGTTATACTTGAGGATCTCAGTAATGATCATGTTGAGACTCACGTTGAACACGCCGAACTTTGCCTCATCCAGATTTTGCTCGTTTAATACAAGACCAACAGACCATAGTGGAAAAATGTCATGCCATTAATCAGGACTTGAAAAGCAAAAATGCACTGTTAACCAAGGATTTTGAATGTTTACAAAAGCAACTCAACTTTTTCAAAACTCAAGAAAAACGTGAAAACGGTTTTGAAGCAGCCTTTGCCAAATCTTATCAAAACGAAAAATATTTAGAAAGACAGATGCGGGATCTAGCCGCTTCGAAGAATGCTTTGTTGTCTGAAATAGAACAACTGAAACATGAACATAAAAAGCAAATTAACGCCTCACCTTGGAAAATCAAAAAGCTAAGGCCGAAGTTGTTAACTTGTCAAAAACAGCTTCTCGCATACAAAAAGCATTCAACGAAACGAATAGATGATCATCTTGAAGAAATCATCGGCTTGCAAAACAAACTTAAAGAGTTTAAAACTGTTGTTTACAAACATGGCGAGTCGGTCACACCATTGAAAAGTTTACTTTAAAACCCAACCCAAATGGATATGGACCGAATCTTGCCGATTAAACCTAAGCTTTCAACAAAAGCATTCAAACCAAATCCTGAAGTTTCCTGTGCAGAATATAAAGTTGATAATTCTGTTATGAGTGTTGTTGAATATCATCGTCAAGAGGAATTAGATGCATAAGACGAGAGTCGATCAAAATTAGAAAAAGTTGTTTACAACAAACCTTTTAACTATTCAAAAGCGGTCACTTTCTTCACACCAACGGATTCTTCTAACACACCAAGGGTTATCATCAAAACACCTGAGTCTTCTAATGTTAATCCCCAACCAGATTATGCACAAATTTATGGTCCTTTACCTTCCATCTGTGAAGTAAACTCAAAACCTGAAAATCGCAAAAATTCTTAGATATTTTGACATCTTCATGGCTGACCTCAAAATTTTACAACATGAGATAGAATATCATTCTGAAATCAAAATTGATCATTTTCAATCGCCTCTAGCGCGAGAACAAAGAGACATTTTTCAGAAAAATCTTTTACCTAATGTTAAAAATTTGAAAAATTGTGCATTAGCCTGGGAAAAGGATTTTCATAAGGAACTTGGAGTGATGAAGGTCGTTTTCGAGAAAATAGAAACATCTATTTCTAACACTAAACGTAAAAAGAAAATGTTGAGAAAAGATGTTGATCGACTCTTGGAAGATGTCATCTCTGCTGATGTCCATAATGTTGTGTTATTGAATTCTTTGTCATATGCATTTGATCATACCTCTCTGATATCGTTGATTCTGTGATAAATGTTGAGAACACCGATAATGTGCTTCAGATCGAGTCCTTAACAGTTGAAAACAAACGATTGTCAAACGAACTTTCAAATGCAATACGTCGCCTTAATTGGTGTCAAAAAGATATTCACGATCAACAACTTGCTTTTCAACACAAAATCGCTCAGTTGCGTGCAAAATCTTCTGATCCTAAAATTGAGCAATTGGATGATCAAAACGTGTCTTTTAAGTGTCAAATCTCAAAATATGAACAAGAACTTGTAAAAGTTAAAAAGGAATATGGTGTCATATTTGATTTACTCAAAAAGACTCGTGATGAAGCATCAAATGAACTTGATCATTATCTTGCACACACTAAAGAAGTTATGCATTTTGCTGGAAATGTTCGGTCCGAAAATCAAGATCTGATTCACACTATCCTCAAGTTAAGAGAAATGTTAGGAAAGTATGAACAACTTCCGCCAACCATCATTAAGAGATTAGCCCCAGTAACACTTAGTACTCATGAACCTAGAATCTCTACTGCCAAATCACAAGTAGCTAACGTGCTTCCTTCTACTGAAACAGGAATAGTTGAGCCTTTTCCAAACGTCCGCACTTCACAGCCTAGGAGCACTCAATCGAAGAATAGGAAGTTGCGACCTAAGAAAAGATCAATCAAGAATGCTAAAGTAGAAGAACACCCTAGGACTATGAATAAGACTCACGTTGCATCCACTATAGATATTGGTCCCGCAAATGTAATAGAAATAGTGATGTAACGAATGCTAAACCGTTAAGTACTTTTGATATTCAGTCCGATGCACCTTGTGTTATTTGTGGTAAAAGTATGAATTCTGATTGTCATGATAAATGTGTTGCTAAAGCTATCATCTCTCGTTTAAGGAATCCTAAGAACCGGAATACCTCTAGGCCCACTAATCTTTCTAAGTCTGTGCTTGGTAGACCGCCATCTTTAGATTCTAAGAAACGCATTGCTGTCCCTGTAGCTCCAGTTTCACCTCCTAGGAATGTAGTACCACCTAGTGCATTCACTAAGACTAAAGCAAATACTAGTTGGAGATGGCAGAAATGGATATATAACACACTAGGATTTAAGTGGATACCTAAAGCTATTGATGTGTGTATATCTACTATAACCGCTACGGAACCCTCTAACATTTCGGGTTCCACATCTACTTCTATTCCATCCTGTGTCGTCTGCGGTGTAATGCAGGTGATACAGATCATTCTCTGGATTGTTGATAGCGGATGTTCTCGACACATGACAGGCAATCTTAAACTGTTATCAAACTTTATTGCAAAGTTCATTGGCACTGTCAGGTTCGGGAATGATCACTTCGCAGCTATCATGGGTTACGGAGACTATGTCAATGGGAACATCGAAATTAGCAGGGTTTACTATGTGGAAGGCCTCGGTCATAATCTGTTTTCAGTAGGTCAGTTTTGTGATGGAGATTTGGAGGTTGCTTTCCGGGAGAAAACTTGTTTCATTCGTGATCTACAAGTAAATGACCTTATGTCCGATCGCGTAATTCTAGTCTCTACACTATCTCTATGAAAGACATGGTTGCTTCATCTCCCATATGTTTACTTTCAAAGGCAACATCAACAAAATCCTGGCTATGGCACCGCCGTCTCTCACATCTAAACTTTCAAACCATCACCAACCTTGCTCGACACAAACTAGTTGAAGGACTCCCACGATTTCGTATTCTAAAGATCACCTTTGCTCAGCTTGTGAACAAGGCAAAAGCACTCGTGCTCATTTTTATTCAAAGGTGGAACACGCTCTCAAAGATGTGCTTCATCTTCTTCACATGGATTTGTGTGGCCCGATGCGCGTGCAAACGATCAATGGCAAACGCTACATCTTACTAATTGTTGATGACTATTCACGCTGGACTTGGGTCTACTTTCTTCGAAGCAAAGATCAAGCTCCAAAGATGATCATCACCTTTCTCACGAAAATACAAGTTCAGCTACGTAACACCGTTCGACTAATCGTAATGCAGAGGCACTGAATTTGTTAATCATACTCTTCGTGAATTCTATGAGAAAGTGGGAATTCAGCATTAAACATCTATTGCACGCATACACCGAACAAAACGGAGTTGTCGAAAGACGAAACCGAACGTTAGTGGAAGCCGCAAGAACAATGTTAATCAATGCTAAACTTCCAGATTACTTATGGGCAGAAGCCGTATCTACTGCATGCTATACTCAAAACCGTTCTATGATTACAAAACGCCACAACAAAACACCTTTCGAGCTCGTCCATAACTGAAAACCGAATCTAAAACACTTTCATGTATTTGGATCTCTTTGCTATCCGAATAATGATCGTGATGACTTTGGAAAGCTCAAAGCCAAAGCTGACATTGGAGTCTTTATCGGATACTGTGATAATTCCAAAGGTTTCCGAATCTGGAATCGTCGTACAAAACAGGTGATGGAAACGATTCATGCTCATTTTGATGAACTTACGGAAATGGCTTCCGAGTATAACAGCTTGGAACCCGGACACAACCGCTTAAACTTCCCCCAAACCCCATCATCAACCGAACAAAGCCCCCAGCTTACTCGTCAACAAATGGAAAGGTTATTTGCTCCGCTGTTCAGTGACGATATTGATGAACGTGCTACTGGTGTATCCGCTGTTTCCGCTGCTCAACCTGATAATACTCTTATACCTGATACACCTGCTACAACAACTACTGTTGCAGATGCACCTACACCAGCTGACTCCACCACAACAGTTGAACAAACCGCTTCCAACAATGATGAAGCTGATGATATTCTCAATGTAGTACCCCCACCGCAGATTTTGATCCAAATGCTCTTCAACCCGTTTGCTAATGAGATCGCCGCACCAGATGTCGCGAATCTTCAACAAACCATTTGAATCCTCGAACTGCACAATGTATATCAACATCAACCCTCCACACATAGATGGACGAAAGACCATCCTCTTGAAAACATTATTGGCAACCCGAATCAACCAGTCGTTACAAGACAACGTCTTCACACAGACGGTGAACATTGCATTTATGCACTCACTGTCTGCCAATCTGAAACTAAAAACATCAAAGACGCAATGACAAAAGACAACTGGATTGAATCCATGCAAGAAGAACTCAACCAATTCAAACGTCTTGAAGTATGGGAACTGGTTGAAAGACCAACAGGAGTCTACGTCATTGGTCTAAAATGGATTTGGAAAAACAAATTGGATGCTGAAGGAAATGTTATCCGAAATAAGTCACGTCTGGAGGCTAAGGGTTATCGCCGAAGAGGGTATTGACTTTGAAGAATCTTTTGCTCCGGTTGCTCGTCTTGAGAGGTCGGATATTTCTAGCGTTCGCGGCTCATATGAATATGACGGTCTATCCGATGGATGTCAAAACTGCGTTTCTCAATGGACAACTTAAAGAAACGGTTTATGTCACCTAACCAGATGGATTCGTTGATCCCGAAGTTTCGAATCACGTCTACAAACTGAACAAAGCTCTGTATGGTCTCAAACAAGCTCCTCGGCATGGTACGATAAGCTATCATCCTTCCTCATTGCTAATAATTTCACCAAAGGTTCGGTTGACCCAACTCTTTTTATACAATATCACGGGCACATATCTTAATTGTTCAAATTTACGTGGATGACATCATTTTTGGGTCTACACATAAAAAGTTTTCAATCGCTTTTGCAAAACTAATGAAGAAAAATTTTGAAATGTCCATGATGGGTGAACTCACGTTCTTTCTCGGACTGCAAGTTCATCAATCACCCCGTGGTATTTTCTTGAGTCAGGCCAAATATGCCCTTGAATTGTTAAACAAATTTGGAATGAAAACCTGTGACACCTATGCCACACCAATGGCTCATACCAAGAAGCTAGACGCTGATTTACATGGGAAATTGGTGGACCCTACAAAATACCGTAGTATTATTGGGACTCTCATGTATCTAAACAGCTAGCGCACTGATATTGTCTTTGCCGTTTATCTATGCTCCCGTTATCAGTCGCGACCAACTGAAACCCACCTCTCCGAGGCTAAAAGAATCCTCCGATACATAAAGGGAACCATTAACTTGGGGATCTCGTATCCGAAGGATTCTGGTTTTGAACTAATCGCTTTTTCAGACGCTGACCACGCAGGATGCTTAGATTCACGGAAAAGTACTTTCGGAGCTTTACAATTTCTTGGTGATAAACTGGTGTCATGGCAATCGAAGAAGCCGGATTGTACATCGCTGTCCTCAACCGAAGCAGAATATGTAGCCATGTCCGCCTGTTGTGCTCAAGTCATCTGGATGAGAACACAACTCAAAGACTATGGTTACGTATTTGACAGAATCCCGATGTATTGCGACAATCGGAGTGCTATTACGATCTCGTGCAACTCTGCCAGACTCGAAATCAAAGCACATCGATCTTCGATATCAATTCATCAAGGACCACGTGGAACAGGGTATCGTTGAATTATATTTTGTGGGTACAGAATACCAATTGGCAGATCTTCTCACCAAAGCCTTGCCTCCCGCTAGGTTTAATGAGTTGGTCCACCGGATTGGTATGAGGTGTTTGACTCAAGAGGAATTGATGACCTCCTAAAACAGTCTTAAAAACCTGTCAAACACCAAAATCTCTTTTGTAAATAATTTTTCAAAAACAAAATACAAAAATATAAAACCCGATAAAACAACAAAAATATTCTTCTAATCTATTTTCTTTCAACATTGGCAAGTACATTTTTCCGTCAACACTCTAATCTTTCAAAATTCAGTATTTTTTCGATCAAGTGTTGAGGGGGAGAAAATTATAACTTTAACTGTTTCATATCATCTGTGTACTTGCATGTTTTCTTATCTCGGTTGTTTCTTTTAACAAATGGTGGAAAATTTTCTGGTACAATGACACTCCTCGGACTAAATTTATAACCTTTCATTATTTCTTAAGTCGAGGGGAGTGTCGTCAAAGTTTCTTTCCTAAAAACTTTGTTTGGTAACCAAAATGGAAGTTAAATGGCTTTGTTTGAAAAAGGAAAAGGTGGAGGGACCAAAACTGTCAAAATATTAAAGTTACTTTTAATAAAAACACCTCCCACCTACTTTTCACTTCACATTTAATACACACAACCATATTCATCCTACGCCTAAGATTCATCAAGAAATCCGTTGTTTTGATCATCATTTTGTAAGTGTTTTAATGATCTTAACATGTTTTTAAGCTAAGGTTTTGAATTTCATGCAAATCCAACGCTAAAAAGTGTTACGCTGTGATTATGTGTTCTACGCATAAGCGTATGAACACATAATCATTGTGTGTGTGTTTGTGGTTAAATGGATAGTGTCAAAACGTTCTTATACATCAAGTATACCATTTTAACCATTAAACCCACCCAGAAACACTTATTAATGATTTTTGAAAATTAGGGTTTATGAGTCGATTTGGGTTTTTCCAAATGTGAAGTGTTTTGGTCTAAAAGATTGTTGGGTTATGGTCATATGTTGTTGAATTGATGATTTCCATGGTTGTTAACCACCCAGAAACACTAATTGTTTGACAATTTGGAATTAGGGTTTAAAGTTCATAACTTTGGGTAATTTTGATTCTCAACGAATTAGATGTTAATACTTGGCCTAAAGACTCTAACAACACTCTAGACCTACCAGAATTTGTTTGGTGCATATCCCATGGCTAGAAATGATACGCGTAAGTCTTAAACCTTAGGGTTTTGACCTACGCGTATGACTTTCTACGCGTAACTATGTTATGAATGTTCATGCCATAACTTGTTGATAAAATGATGTTTTGTGTTAATGTTAATGATTTGATGAACTTATTTCAGGTCTTGCTACGCATAATATTCAGAATCAAGGTCATTTGAAACTCTACGGATAAGGATTACCCTACGCGTAGTCAAGTTATGCGTAAGAATAATTCTACGCATACCTATTACGCGTAAGGTTCTACAATGGGACTACGCGTATCCTGTGAAGGATATGCGTAAAAGTGACCTCTACGCATAAGGTCTACTCTTACGAGTAAGCCTTACACGTAAGGTATATATATACGCCTACGCGTAAGCCCTACGCATAAGGTCCCTTTTTCCTACGCGTAACATTTCTACGCGTAAGTTAGGATCCTACGCGTAAGCTTTCGTCTACGCGTATATCATCTCTCTTTACGCTTAACTTTGCCAAAACTACGCTTAAGCCTGGATTGACCTTCATAATGAATTGTTACGTGTACAAACTTGTAAATAAACTAATCATATCGTCACGAATCCAATAATGTCACTAATAAACTTAAACGTTTGATGTGTTGTGAACAATAAGTGATAACATAAACTTTAAAACTTAAAGTTAACTAACTCACGAAACATTTCACGACGTCATTGGACTATTGGACAAACAAGTGACTTAGGACTCGTAACAATCATTGACACTGTACATTCAATAACTAGACAATAAGACCTTCTGTTGACTAACACTATGTCTTTCGATATGTTGGTTCTTTTGGCTAATGTTATTTCAGATCACGACATGGCTGAACAAATGAATGTGGATGCATCAGAAGTTCTTACTATTGCTGATATCTTCCCAAGGGTTATCCGAGAAAGATTGGAAAGAACAACCTTAGGGTTGACTTTGACACCCTCACATGCTCTGAATCTTCTTGTCTCATTGCAGTGGATATTCTTAGGAATCATCCCTACCGAACATGCTCTCACACTCCGCCACAGTTCCAGAGGTCTACATTCAACAATTCTGGGATTCTATGCAGAGGATCACTGGTCAAAGTGCAGTGAATGTGACACTTAATCACAAACAAGTCACTATCACTCCTGCTGACTTACGGGCTGTTCTCATCATTCCTGACATCGCTCCAACCACTTCTTTGCTACCCCTACTGAAGAGACAGTCCTGAAATTCTTGATAGATATTGGTTATGATGAAGCTTCAGAATCATTACTAAGCACTCTCACGTGGAGCTGAAGTATATTCCTCAACCATGGAGAACACTCTACATGATCATTACCAAATCGGTCTCTCGGTCGTGATAAAGGGCTATGAGCATCCCAAGCTCATGGAACTGCAAATTTTCTGGTCGTTGATCAACAAGAAGGACATTGAAATCGAAGCACCGATATGGGAGGACATGATGCTATTTCACAAGAAGCTTGGCTCCAAGATTCCCTATGTCCGATACACCAAACTGTTGATCCAGAGAGCACTTGGACTTCATCCTGATATCCCCATGAGGCTCAATGACCCAGATAATCACGATATATTGATGAACCCATATTATCTGTCAGAATCAAAGAATCGTCAACAAAGAAACAGGGTACGGTATTACCTGATCACCTTCTAACTACCGAAATCAAAAAGCTTGAAACATATAAAAGGTATCGGTTAGCCGTAAAAGAAGGCAAAGTTGGTCATCTTGATGAAAAATCTTCTGGTATACCTACTCGGAGGACCGAAGAGGCAAGTGCGGAAGTGTCACAAGTACAGATATTTATAGGAAGCTTCCCAAAAGGAATCCTCCTCGTAAAAGGATTGTTCCCGTAAAGGAAGCTGAACCTATTCCCACACCTGAACCGCAAAGAAAGCTTGTGTACGAAAGCTCTGAAGAAACACAATCGATGAGGAGGATTACACTACTCTGAAATCAAAGGATGACTCTCCATCAGTACCAAAACCTCCAAGTCCAATAGCTGAACATGGAAAAGGAAAGACTCCTGTACTTGTACCTTATGATGAAAGCTCGGAAAGTGATGAAGAGCCACCGGAAAATGTTTACAAGAAGACGATCAAATTCCTTAGACACCAACACAAAGGTGAAGAATTTGCTAAAGACCAAATGGGTGGTCCCGGAGGATCAAGTGGTGCTGCCCACTCTCAACCATCTCCTGATGCGGTTAATCAACCCGATAAGGGAGCTGGTGCCACCACTCTTGTGCAACAACAAAAGCTTGTGGAGGATACTATCGAATATGAGTTTGAGGAACCGGAAACTGAGAAGTCCGAAAAAGATCAAGATGTTGATTATGATACGCTTCTTCTAGATAGTCCTGCACGATCAAAGGAAGAAACCTCTGAACCTCCAAAGGATCCAGAGTCTCCTCATATCTCTTCATCATCTGATTCGTCTTCTCACTCCTCGCCACCACCATCAAAGAAGTCAACCAAATCATCATCCAAATCCGTGAAGAAACCATCTAAATCTTGGATTCTCAAGCTCATGAACGGATTACCAAAGCTGTCAAACAAGTCAGAAAGAAAACGTGCTCAACAAAAAGCTGAATTTCTTTGTGATCACATACAAAGCATCTGTATGACGAGCATGAAAAGATGAAAGGAGAAAGGAAGTTTGTTCAAGAATTCATGAAAAATCACCGTCAAGAGGAACTGAACGAAATGATCGAAGGCTACACGAAAAGTACCTTCTGGAGTACGTTCCTAAAGTCACAAAGGAGTTGTTCACCAAACAACTTTATCCAAATCTTATGCAGATCGCCAAGCAAACTATTCGATCAACGTCCTTAACCGTCACAATCAATCCAACCGATCCGGTAGTTTTCTCGGATAATGAATTGGTGGCCAAGCTTGTCACTCAAATGTCTGCACGACCTGGACATTTACTTCTGATGAAGGAAAGCTGTTTCAAGCATTGCTGGACTACCAACTTCAAGAAGCTTGTAGATTCGAAGGTGAAAAGTCTAAACGTCCTAGAGACGATGAAGACAAGGATAAGGATAAAGACTCTCTGCACCTAAACGCCGAAGCGCCTGGTGAATCTTCTTTGATGCAACCTCCTCCACAACGGCCTCCTGTTCAACAAAAATCTCCTCCTCGTTCTTCTACTGAAAAACCTCAGGACGATTCCAAGTTACCACCCCCGACTCAGAAAACCGATGATCACTTTGAGTATACGGGTGGTGACGATGAAGAGGTCCTTGAGCCCCTACAACAACCCACCTCTCCCAAACAAGTTCAGAAACCAGAATCATCATCTAGGCCTTCGAAAAAGAAGAAGAAGACGCTCAGACCGACGTCGATCATGGCTAGATGACGATAAAACAAGAGGAATTTGAATGGTTTGCTAACTCTTGTTAACAACACTCCCTACCTGAAGAAGGTCAGATTTGGTAGACGGTTCTACATTGGAGCATGCTAAAATTCTGCAAGAAAAGTTCCATGTAAAGAAAATGACGAAACTGAGAAGCGAATCAAGAATGAAGCGTTTCAACTTCTAAAAGACAGCTCCGAAAGTGCCCTCGAGGTCGAATATCACCTTGAAAACATTGCTCGAGCTATGTCTAACAACATGGATTGGCTCAACCCCGAAGCAAACATTGACTTCACACAAAGGGACAACCCTCCATACTACACCGATTGGACCAAACCTCTACCAACACTTGGCCAACCAACTGAACCAAGGATTCCTTTCAGATATTTATTCAACAAAGACTTGGATTTTCTTTTATACGGTGGCGATGATTCAAGAAAATATGCTACATCGTTGACACTTCCATTCCTAGCAGCTGTCTACTCAAACGCATAGCCATTGAGGAACGTGCCAATCACTTGTTCTCCAACACAGTGGAAGCATACGACCGAGATGCAATGTATGGGATTCATCAGCCGAACGCCGACGAATCTACTACGAAGCTGCCAGTTCGAAGTCTCAACATGCTGTGTATAGTTCTAAGGATATCGTTGCCATCATACACGTTGACCTTTCGTCTAAGTGGGACTACACATTCCTAAAGAAGATCGTAGTCAAACGACAAGATGAACGGGACTATGCTTTCTCTGAGGCTGACTTTGAGAATTTGTCTCTCAATGACATCGAAGACATGTACCTTGCCAAGGTACAGGGTCGCATGAGACAATTCTCAACCGCAGTACAACGCGAATTTATCAAGTCACTTCTCATCTTCATAAGACGCATTGTCATCAAGGAACGTGTAGAAGATCTCCAGCTGGCTGTTGAATCTTATCAGACGCGTGTCAACTTCACTCCTCCAAAGCTTGATCTTCCCGATATCAACCAGCTATCTCAATATACACTCATCAGGAAACCTTTCGGCGTTGTTTACCGTAGTGAACTTCAAAGAAACTGCTTAATGGCGTGTAGCGAACTCCACAAGTTCGGGATCATACTTTGAAGCTGGTTAGGGATGGATTGGCATACAGGTTGAAGGATATACGCCAGAAAATTGGGTCTCCTAAGCGCTGGAATTCTCCGGAAAGGAGGGATGTGAGACGGATCATCACAATGATTGATGAACGGTTGTTTCGAAGGGATCAGTTCAGACGATTGGAGAGTTATGTCGGTGGTCGGCCTAGGATTAACATAACCGCTTTCAACGCCTGTGCACACTCCTGGGAACATCACCGCACTTCCTGGTACCCCTTGAATTGTTTACTTCATATAATTTTGGATGTTTGATTAATTATGTATATGGCTTGTGCACACATTACAGTGTACAACCCGTACTTGTAAATAAAGGACCCCATGGTACGCCTCAGTGCCACAATCCTTAGAAAAGGAGCGAAAGCTTCTTACTTTTGAGTAAAACCTATCAAACCTTTCATTTTTCAAGGTTTTGCTCAAAAGAACAAGTACTTTCCCTTATGATTTTCAAAACCTCAACCGTTTATATCACTCGTTGAGGGGGAGTACTTGAATTAAAACTTTGTTCAAAAACTGTTCACAGTGGTCATTCTTCCCGGAACACTCGAAATGGTCATATTTATTCTCAACTTTTCAAAAATAACATTTAATATGCCATTTTTGAAGGGGAGAAAATACGTGATAAGAAATATGTTGTGTAAAATGCAAATGAATCTTTGTGCTATAGACTTAACCCATGAATTGACGAGATCTTAACTGTTAGTAACTCGAAAAGACTTGTCCTGGACGGGTAATAATTTCAAGCTAGTTCGCTAGTGATGTAAACGTGTCTCGCAAAGGACTTGTCTGAGTAGAATGTACCATTCGAGAAACTCTTGGTAGACATGAACTCCGACGGGTTTGACAACCTTTCGAGGATTGTCTACACCTTCAAGGTAGTTATTAGAGCTAGTTGTCACCTAAAAGCTGACAATGCAACTCTTTAACTATGCCACGTAACCGTGTCTCGCGGGGATTGTCTATCTTGAGTGAATCAATTCAAAATGTGCGCGCTCTTTCCTCACTCTGCATTTTAACCGTTAAAACTCTTAAGCACATGTGGAGGGGGAGTATTTATGCAAAATCTTATCTCAACAATGGTACTAAAATGTTTTTCATTCATAAACACTGTGAGAGATTTTTCACATCGATGGTTTTATGGCAACATAGGTTAGTCATGGAGTTATAAGGTGACTAAGGTTAGGAATAACCGTCCTATGATCCGCCAGAGCCGGTGGGATCTACCCAAGGACACCACAAATAGTTAGTATTTAGAAGTCCTTAGGTATGATTGTAAAAAGGAGAAAATGAGAATCGGAGAAAGAAGGAGTTGAAGAATTAAAAAGAAATGCAAAGAAAAGGGTGAAAAGAAATAGGCCTCCCGATTATTCAACTTAGGCGACATCGGGTTCAATTCATATGCTACTGGTTGTCACTTAGTGACGCCGGTATTGAAGATTAAAAGTCGTCATGGACCCAGTGACGCATGCACTAAACCTTCTTATCCACTCAAGTTTCTCTCAACAGAAGCTTGTTTCATTCTCACAGGGAACCCTACGTAAACTATCGGCTTTCTCTTAGAGATTGTCGGTATTGAAGAAGGAGACCCTCTCCCTAGTCTCCGCTCAGGAAAACCAAAACGCACTATTGAGTCTAGAGCCACGAGATTCATCAAAAGATCTCTTAGGTACACTTGACATTTCATCACTTGATATTCAACAATAAGAATTTCAGTGGTACATTATCGAGTCCTTCACAGATCTTAGCAATCTGTCGAGAACATTTATGAGAGGTTCACATTTGTGATCCTCAGTGATTGAATGGAAACTCCTGCCAGGGTCAACATCAAACGGCCCTGACAGCAGGTCGCTTCGGCAACTCCCCGTGGATTGCGCTTAGTGGTCTCAAACGGTCTACAGTCGTGAGGTGATGCTTCGGTGTACCTCAACGACTCATCTGAATCGTATGTGTACTTCGGTACATCGTGTTATCTCACTTGTGGGACTCCGATTCCAGAACGGCCTTTGTAAGAATTAGAGTTGTGTTTTCACACTATGCTGTTAACACTCTCGAAGTTCAAACTTGTAAGTGCCGAATCCGCTTATTACTAACCGTTTAAATGTTTTCTTCTTATGGAAGCTCTGGAGCGGAATGATCGTGCAGATTCTTCTCATGCTCACGCCAACATCATCACTAATGGAAGTTCTATCCAAAAGCAACACAACAGTCGGAATGATTCTTCGTCAATACAGAGAATCTACAAAGTTAAAGACTTAAAGAACTCCATCAGATCTGAATTCCAACGTCAAAAGAGCGTGTGAGCATGTTGAAGAACGACGTGGAGACACTGTAGCGAAGGCACTGAGGCAGACTTGATGCACACAACAACATACTATCACTTTCATCACAAAGAACAATGATCAAAGAACAAAGTTAAAGATGACGTCAAAGCATAACCGTTCAAAGTAAACTATCTCTCTACACTGGGAGATTGTTCAAATCAAGGCAATTCTTCTCACAAGAAAGAAGAATGTCAGAAGACGTCAAAGCTACTATTACATCAAGGCCTTCACCGTTTTTCATCACCAACACTTGAGTGTTTGTTACTCATATGTAATAACACTTGAGGGGGAGATAGTTGGAATCACTCCTAAACCTTATTCAAGTGTTAGTTACTCATATGTAATAGTTAGCTTATTATGCCCTTTATGTTTGTTATTAGCCTTAAGCTTATGTAGAAGGCCCATGAGCTTAGGCCCAAGCCCATAGGTGAAAGGGAAGGAGTAGGAGTGTTGCCCTAGCTCCTTGCCTATAAATACCTTATGTAAACCTTCATTTGAAGGTTGGTTGTTCAAGTTATTCCTTTCACATATGCTCTACGCATAACCGTGTTCATTATATCGTGTGTGTGTGTTTGGTATCTTGTTCAATCGCCTCTCTATCTCTTATATAAGCTTGTATGGTAAACCTTGTGACCTAACACTAATGAATAGAGATTTGGGTGAGAGAGAGGCTCGGTGAAAGAGTGTAGTCCATGCTTTATGAATGAAGACTTAGACGGCTTGCTAGAACTAGCTATGTTTGGTTTAGAGCTAGATGAACCCTTTTCTAGCCCAAAAGGTTTAATGCTAATTCTTGCGGTTTTCTTAGCAATTGTTGAATGGGTTTGTTGAGGTGGGATTCTAGCATTGTTATCTCTTTCGGGAGATGATTCGGTGGATGAAATCTCATGAATCATATAACCATTCCTTTTGGATGAACCTTTGGTTGAAGAATTATTGCTAAGTGCTTTAGTCATGGTGATGGTGAGGATGCAATATGAGCTTCTAACTACTGATTTTTGAGTACTAGGTAAGAGTGATGACTTAGCCTCAAGAGTGTTTGGTTTATAAAGGATGATTTTGAATTAAGACATTAAATTCAAGACCACTAAGGATTAAGCATGCACTAAGGTCAGTTAAGATATTTTTCAGCTCTAGGAAAACATTAAATGGTGGCTAAAAGTGTTTAGATTACCAAAGGTGGCTAAAATTTGAAGAGAAAAGCTGATTAAGGTCTTTCTGTAGACACGGATCCCTCTCACCAGGGATCCGTCTGGTTACAAACCAAGGATCCGTCTGTCAGACAGATATGTGATGAAATGATTATGCTTTTTGTAAGGTCTAGTACCTATGAATCTTGAGGATTTGACTTTCCTTTTATGTCTTCAGTGGTGGATATCTTAAATGCTCAACCATGAGGAGTGAGGATGTTTTAATGATGGTTTTGGGTAGGAAAGTGGACTTTAGAAAGTCTAACTAAGTATTTGAGAAGGATACCATTTGTTTTGAAATGGGAAAATGATGATACTTAGTCTTAGAAATCAGATGATGACTCAAGAAAAATTTGAGAAAATCCTAAAAAATAAAGAAAAAATAAAAAGCTAGTTTTAAGCCTATTTTGAGGTAAGAGTGACTAAAATCAATTTGCTAAAATTGATA
>OU343218.1:25366022-25501945 GCA_910596185.1 Chrysanthemum makinoi | reverse complement strand
CACTGAATGAACCGGAACAAATGATTTCTCGACATTAATGCATTCTTCCTAAAGGTATACATGTAGAGACTGATCTGGAAGATTCACCAATAACTTCGAGCGGATGAGGTAGACATTTTCCTTGAAGTTCATGTGGTTGATTTATAGCATGCACGATGTGAGGAAAAATAATCTATGAAGATTTGGCAAAGGAATACCAAAGAGTGGATCATTATTCATGAACAATAATCCGTGAAGATTTGGCAAAGGAATACCAAAGAGCGGATCATTATTCATGAGTGCAACTGCAATATTATGATAATCATTATCAATGCCTTGAGGAATAACTGGAGATAGGGCTTTTTGAGTAGTCTGAGTTGTACTTGTTTGATGATGAACCAGTTGAGTCAATAGAAACCGGAGCATGAGCTTTAGAAGCTGAATGATCAACATTCGTCGAAGGTTGAAGGTACTCATCAAACATATCTTTGAAAAACAATGAATCCCAAACATTGATTCCCAATTATCCTTAGTAAGTGAAGCATTAGGCGTTGGAGGAGAGTCATCAAAAATCAAAACAATGAATCCCAGTTATCCTTAGTATATTCACTCATAATCAAAAAGAATATACACTCATCATCATCAAAAATAAAGTCGTATAACCATTATTCAAACATCCATCATCATGTAGTATATTCACTCTTCTCATTTAGATTTAGCAAGTGAATAAGAATATACATTAATGAATGTAGATCCACTTGATGACTGAATTAGCATGGGAGAAACATGAAGCTTGTTGATGAAGAATGTCGATGAGAATGGTCATAAACATTAAGATTTCTCTTCTTCGAAGATAAAGCGCCAAGCGTACACTTTTCTTTTCTTTGAGGAACGGGGCCGAAGTGTTATCTCGCAGACACCATTATGATGAAGTGCGAGGCTGAACCGATTTGAACAGACGCCATTGTTTAGAGCTCGGTTATATGTTTAGAGCCCGAATCCAAATACCAAGGGACGACTTATGCGACTGCTTTGGACAAATGACGAAGACAGAGAATTGGAAACATTGGATCCCCACGTGCTCATGGGGTCCTTTTGGTTAGCACAAACAATCTTTGAGTCAGCAGAAACCCTAGGTGCAATGTCATTGTCACTAGGAGCTAAACTAGTAGAAGCATCAGACTTAGTCAAATGACATTTTGTGCTTAATGGAATTATTCTACCAGTTGGCTTCCAAACCTTAACAGGCACTATTCTAGGCATAGTGGATCTAGCTAAGGAGTCAGGTTTGCCATGCTAATATTCGAACTGTGGGCTTCCACTGAAATCCTACATTTGTAAACACATTCCCTGTAGGTTTCCAGGATTGCTTAATCTGTTTCGCTCTCCAAACTTTATTAACTGGGTTATGAATCTTAGACCTCGAAATAACACATCACATTTATCATGATTACCGAAATTACATTTTTTACATGTTTTGCAGATAGCATAAGGCCTCGAATTAATTTTAGTAAGCTTAGAGCTAATACTAGAACTAACATGATTCTTTTTGTTCAAATCAAACTTCTTGTCCCTATGGTGTTCTTTCACTTCCTTATCATGATCACTTTTAGTTTGCGTAATCCTATCCTTCTTTGCATAGCTTCTAGGTTTTGACCCGCTAACTTTAGTGTCAATCTTAACATCTGTAGAAGTAACGATGGGAACATTACATGGCTTCACTACTTTCTGCATTCCTGGTCTAGAAGTGCTGGGATCTGAAATTCTAGGAGGCACATCACGGGTTGCTTGCTTGAATTTAGATATGGAACAAGGCATATCAAGGGTCACATGCTTGGCTTTTGGCATAGAACGGATTTTCTGCTTTGGCACTAGGCATAGAACAAGGCTTCACAGCTTTGCCTTTTTCACCTAAGGGTTTTGGACATGTTGCAATTACACATTCAAGCAGCTCTTGAGATCGTTTGGCCTGGAGGCAAGCAAACCTAATTTCACTATCAAGAGGTTTGTTAATGAAATCCTCTTCGACAATCTCATGGAGACATTCTAGACTATCCTTAAGGTGAGCACAGTAGTCATGAAAAGCATGTTCATTATTCCTAAGATGAGGAGGAATATATTTAACTGTCACAGTGTATTTGCAATCTAAGGGTGATTTTGAGGCAACATTCTTATTGAAAACAAGTGGCGCTTTCCCATTTCCCGACTTCTCGATTCTCAATTTCCTTTTGTAAAGACGTTATTTTTTCGTTGTTTTGGTCACGGGTGACGTTTATTGAATCATATAACTCTTTAAAATGTCGTTTAACCTTTTTATTTTCTTCTAGAAAACTTTCGTTTTCCTTTTGTAAAGCATTTACTAGGTTTTGAAGATGAAACGTTTGAGAATTCTGAGAATCTAAAGGAGAAGGCATTTGGGAGCCTGTCATATTGTTCGTTTGACCCTTTAATTGAGAGATTTGGGCTTTCAACTTTCCGATCGTGTTGCAATGAGCTTGAATCTGTTCATCACGTTTGTTAATTTGAAAACTGCATCAAACTCTGGAGCATCCGAAGATGTCTTGATATTTGAAGTTTTGACATTTTCTTTGAGATGTTGATATTTGAGTTGTAAATTAAAATGCTCAACTTCTAGTTTAGAAAAATGTTTAACCAAATTTTCGTGATCATCCAGTTCAATTTTCTCGTTTAGTTTAGAATTAGTTTTTCAAGCTCAATGACACGATCATGGGAGACTTTCAGGGCCACAGATAGTTCATGAAATTTGGAAGCATTAATAGAGCAATTTGAAGCAATGAAAAAGATATCTTGAGCAACACATTCAATAATAAGAGTCTCATTTAAGGTATGCAAGTTCTTCCTCTCAATCTCATTATATTTTAGTGCACGCTCATAATCACTAACTTCAACTACCATTGCATCAAATTCCTTTTCCATTTCTTTAATATCCGATTTTATCCCCTTTTTAAGACTCTCAAAATGATCTTTTAGTTGTTTAAAGAAAGGCATGACCTCAGTTAAATAACATTCTTTCATTTGCTCAAAACCCCTTTCCCCTTCACTTATCCCAGTGGGTGTGATCCTTTTCTTACAAGTTTTCTCAAAATCGGTAAATAGTTGAAGAATAACATATTGACTGATTAAGGTCTTGCTCTTAGTGGCAATAGTTCTAGGAACTAAATGCATTGGTGTATTCGGAGGATACACAACTTTAGGAATTTCCTACAAGGGGATTCTTTTCAACAAGATTTTCGACTTTTGCAAGTCCATATCCTTTTTCCAGAACACTTGTTCAGGGGTCAATAGAGTCCGAGGCTTAAACATGTTTAAGGATATCCAATTTTCCTTAGTGTAATCATGGGGTTTTATCGTTATCTTGTTCTTTTTACACTCGGGATCTTCTAGCTTCTTATTCATTTTCTCCCTAGTGACTTCATCTGATTTCTTATCTTCCTCGTGCACTTTCAGCAACTAGGTTTCTGTCTAGGCTTAAGGATCTCATTACCATCATACAGTACCTTATGAGCATTTCTAGCCTTTTAATTACCTCTGGATTAGGTTCCTCAACAAGGGGAATGCTATGCTTATCGCTTAAGACTCTATGCTTAGTGATCATGTGAGCAGTCTGAATGGTATTCCCTTGTACGTACAACTTATTTTCAAGCTTGTTTTTCAAAGTTTTTAGATTGGAAAAATCATTCAAAAGTTTTGATTCCTTAGCCTTGAATTCTTGCTTAAGCATTTTAACATTTTCTTGAAGTTCGTGTTTTTGCTTAGCCGTTTTAGAAAGCTTTTCTTGTAAGGAGTTTAACTCTTGTTTTAATACTTCTTCTCTAAACCTACTTTTTCTAATAGTTGTACGTATTTGGACATCCATTTCCCGCTCACGGGTGGTCAACTCAAACTTAGCACGCTGTTCATAAATAGCAACCTGATCCTTATATATGTTAAGCTCAGTGGTAAGGGAATCATCATGCACAAATGCAGCGTACTCATGCAGTTCATAATCATCATTTTGAGTAGAAGATGCACAACTAGGTACAGCAGAAACATCCATGCAACTTACATGAGCATTGACATGCACATGGACGGGTGCATCTCTATCTTGGGTACATCCGAAGCTTCCATGGAGCGTTCCTTTGCATTAACTTGCACAGGTTGTGTCCGGTGCACCTCTCTCTCTTGTGAATTTGAGCACGAAGATTCCATTTTTCCATTATCCGACTCTTCAATTTTTGTTGTCACGACATTCGCATTCAAAGAACACCCGATTCTTCAACATATACATTACCCAACTTATCACAACAATCTTTCAACGCACGACACTCATTCACGTCTTCTTTCTTTTGAGATTCTTCAATGTACTTTTTCACATTATCCATGAGTTGGATAAATGTCTCAATGAATTCTAATTTCCATTCCAAAGTATGTTTTTGAAGGAAATTCCAGTCAAGTGTTGATCGTAATCGAATATTCCCCCGATGAATGGTGAAATTGTTTGTAGATTACTTGAAGAACCTGGAACCATCCTTTTGAACCTCTTTATTGGTAAGTTGCAGCTTTAAGTGTTCTAAGTTCAACAGCAAGCTTCTTGTCAATGTAGGTAAGTCTTGGCGGAAAAGAGCACTACATGTTCGATCCTCAGCTATGGATAACAGCTTGTATGAGGTGCGATGAAGTAGTGATATGGCTCAATGCTGCATTCCATTTGCGTGGCATTCTCATTGTACTCAGGACATGAAGATCTCACATCCTCATTGTTCAATTCAAACATTTTAACCGCTCAGGTAGCATACTTTATCATTGTTGTCCACAAGATCATACAATTTAAGCACTTCGAAATCAGGGTCGGTAGAGTAAGACATGATGTGGTAGAATGCACGGATTTTACAAGTCTATGATTTAAACCGAGAAATAGAATCTTTCGCGGGATTTTACTTAAATCAAGGCCAAACCGTTAAGCAATGACCAATGGAATGTGTTAAGATGACCGATGGATCGACACAATGATAGACAATTGTGTGTTAGGACTTATGATTGTTTGTGGGATAAGCAGAGATGTTGTTTGGTTGAGATTTGGATTGGTTTATGCACGATTTTCCCGAGAAATTTAGGTCTAAAAACATAAAAACCTCAATAACTTTTGTTCAGAGCGGATTTAGCCCTCGAAGGTTTTAGTTTATTCGGCGTGACATTCTCCTCGTTCTCACGGTCGCTTTGATGGGTAGAACGCTGAAAACGGAGTTACGGATCAAAAGTTATAGCCGTTTGAAGTTTTGTCGGAAAAGTCAACAAGTCGCTAAGAATTCTTGAACCAAGTCGCTAAGACCAAGTCGCTAGGACCCAAGTCGCTAAGTAACAACTCGCTAAGCTCCAAGTCGCTAGCAAGTCGCTAAGAACTAAGTCGCTAATTTGTCAAGTCGCTAAGTAGCAACTCGCTAGGTACCAACTCGCTAACACCAAATCGCTAACAATTTTGGCAGCAATTCGCTACTCAAGTCGCTAAAACTTCAAGTCGCTAAAGAGCAACTCGCTAGAGACCAAGTCGCTACCACCAAGTCGCTACCCGTAGTGGAGAGTCCACTACTTGTAATGTTAATCGCTAGGTCTAAGTCGCTAGCTCCAAAACTGTAACTCGCTACAAAATTGTGAAGCAAGTCGCTAGCAAGAAAGTTATACCGTGAGCCAAGTCGCTAACTTGAAAACTTCCAAAACACACTTTTCAATCCAAAAACAACCCAACCACGATGATTCAAGCCTTCCAAATCAAAACCTAAACACTTATGATGATCTTAAACACAAAAGTACAATCAAAATCCAAACTTTAACACTAGAAATCAACCAAATGATGCACAAACCACTAAACTTTTTCAAACTCAAAAACCACCTAAAAACCACTAGAAATCCAAAGATGTGTAAGATATGATCTAACCATGGCTCTTGATACCAATTGTTGGATATTGGATTTCACATACACATCAAACCATTAACACAAGTGGGCTTATAAGTGGAATTCTAGAGAGAGAAAGTTAGAGGTTTAGGGAACTTAGTGAGAGAAAGTGAAAGATATTATTATGAGCTCCAACTCTCTACCTTGGGAGGTAGAGAGTATTTATAGTCTTACATAAATCGCCACACAACGAGCTGTGGATCAGGCATACAGTGGGTAAAGACCCGTCCGTCCTCCACGGTGTTACTTAACTAAATACTACTTAACTAAATATTACTATGACTACGAGCTTTCTAACGATTACATATACTTGAGGTGACCGACTCTTTAATACCCGGAATTTCTAATTCCTAACACTGGTCCTAACTATATGGACTGGATGCGAAACCTTAGGTTCACCCTAAGATACGAGAACAAAGAGTATGTTCTCGATGAGCAAATTTCCACAATCAATGATGATTCAACCCAAGAAGAGATTGAAGCTCACAAAAAACACTATGATGATGCAAACAAAGTGTCATGCATCATGGCATCTTCCATGAGCCCTGAATTGCAAAAGACTTTTGAGAACACTTGGGCTTATGAAATGAACCAACAACTCAAAGAAATGTTTCAGGCAAAGGCAAGCAAGGAACGTCTTGATGTTTTCAAATCCCTTATGGCTTGCAAACCGAAACCTGGAGCCTCTATTTGTGCTTTCGTCTTAGAGATGAAAGGGTACTTTGACAGATTGGAATCTCTGAACATGGTGTTCGATACTGAGCTTTCTATCAACATAATCCTATCCGGTTCCGGTGATTACAATCAGTTTGTGCTCTCGTATCAAATGAACGGGAAAGAGACCTCAATAATGGAACTCCATAGCTTGTTGCAAACCGCTGAGCAAGGGATCAAGAAGGTTGATATGCCCTCTACTTCAGCAGCTCCTGTGTTGACTGTTGGTCATAATGCAAAGAAAAGAAAGACTTCTCATTCCAACTGGAAAGGAAAGGCCGCAAAAGGAAAGTCCGATCGTGGGTCTAAGAGAAAGGCTGAATCTGAGATTGCACCGACAAGTGATCCAAAAGAAGCAGTGTGCTTCTACTGCAACACAAAGGGACACCGAAGCGTAGCGCCCAAAATATCTGAAGGACCTCAAAGACGGAAAGGTCGAAAAGGGTAGTCATCGTATGTTTATGATCGAACTCCACAATACTACAACTTGATTCATGGGTCCCGGATACAGGGTGTGGTACTCACATTTGCACTGTTTTACAGGGTCTAAAGGAAAGTAAGAGGTTGAAGCATGGAGAGCTCAACTTAGTCATGGGAAACAGAAAAATCACACCCGTGACAAGGATTGGAAAGTACGAGCTCATGCTAAAGTCTGGAGTTAGGATAGATTTAAATAATTGTTGTTATTCGTCAGAAATGACAAGAAACATTATTTCGTTTCATGCTTTGTTTAAGGATGGTTATAATTTTTCATTTGATAATGAGAATGGAAATATTTTGGTTTATTTAAATGGTTGTTTTATGTTTAAAGCTTCTCCTTGCAAAGGCATATATGAAACTGTTGAATGTATTAGTAATGGCAATGTGATTTTAAATGTTGGTTCGTCTAATGAGCTTGATAAATCAAAATTGTGGCATTCACGTCTTGGGCACGTAAACAAGAAACGCATCGCCCAACTCTAAAAGGATGGAGTGTTGGAATCATTCGACTTCAAATCGGATGATGTATGCGAGTCTTGCTTATTGGGCAAAATGACTAAATCACCATTCACAGGATCATGTGAAAGAGGTGAAGGATTATTGGACTTAGTACACACAGATGTCTGTGGACCATTCCGATCAGCCACAAGAGATGGAAATCGCTACTACGTTACGTTTACTGATGATTTCAGTAGATATGGATATGTTTATCTAATTAAACATAAGTCGGATACCTTTGAAGTATTCAAAAGGTATCAAAACGAGGTAGAGAACCAACTGGGCAAAAAGATAAAGGTACTCCGTTCTGATAGGGGAGGAGAATACCTTAGTATCAAATTTTTCGATCATCAAAAATTGTGGTATAGTTTCACAGTTAACTCCTCCTAGAACACCACAACTGAATGGAGTTGCTGAGAAGAGAAATAGAACCCTGTTAGACATGGTTCGTTCTATGATGAGTCGAGCAACACTTCCAATAAGATTCTGGGGTTATGCATTAGAAACAGCCGCCCATATCTTAAATCGAGTACCAACTAAGAAGGTTTCAAAGACACCTTTTGAGATGTGGAAGGGAAAACGTCCTTCTCTTGGGCACATCAAAATCTGGGGTTGTGAAGTTTTTGTTAGACAAGAAGCTCAGGACAAACTTGAAGCCAGATCTAAAAAGTGTCTTTTCATCGGTTATCCAGAAGAGTCATTTGGATATTTATTTTACAGACCCAAGGATAATGTGGTATTTGTAGCTCGAAGAGGTACGTTCCTTGAAAGGGAAATGATATCTAAAGAGGACAGTGGGAGTAAAACAGACCTTGAAGAAATTCAAGAGTCTGTCAATGAAGAACCTATAGTGAACACTGATACTCAACAAGAGGTTCTGATACCTGTTGAGCCTGATGATATATCCTTACCCATTCGCAGAACAAGTGATATAGTTAGAAAGCCTCATCATGATCCTCAGTTCTACTATGGTTTCCATATTGAAGAGGACAAGATTAGTGATAGTACACTAAGTGAATTGGATGAGCCTGCTAACTACAAGGAAGCGATGGCAAGCCCTGAGGCTGCTAAGTGGAAGGAAGCTATGAAAAGCGAGATTCAGTCTATGTATGACAACCAAGTTTATATATTGGTTGACACTACACCCGGTCTTAAGACAGTAGGATGTAAGTGGATCTTCAAGAAAAAGACAGACATGGATGGGAAAGTACACACTTATAAAGCTAGGTTGGTAGCGAAGGGTTATCCTCAAATCCACGGGATTGATTATGAGGAAACCTTCTCACCAATAGCTAAAATAAAGTCAATTAGGATAATGCTTGCTATAGCTGCGTTTCATGATTATGAAATATGGCAGATGGATGTCAAGACCGCTTTCCTTAATGGAAAACTGACAGAGGATGTGTTTATGGCACAACCAGAGGGTTTTGAAAATGTAAAGTATCCTAAAAGAGTGTACAAGCTTCAAAAGGCCATTTATGGACTTAAACAAGCTTCTCGTAGCTGGAATCTATGCTTCCATGAGAAAGTCACATAGTTTTGATTTTCTAGAAGCGAAGATGAGTCCTGTATATATGTCAAAGTCAGTGGGAGTGTTGTAGTCTTCCTGGTATTATATGTCGATGATATACTACTCATAGGAAATGATATCCCAATGTTACAAAGTATAAAAATATTGGTTGGGGAAATGTTTCGCTATGAAATATTTGGGAGATGCAGCAAATATTCTTGGTATAAAGATTTACAGAGATAGGTCAAAACGTCTTATAGGACTTAGCGGACATTTGATACTTAGATAAAATTTTGAAAAGATTCAAAATGGAGAATTCTAAGAAAGGGAATCTACCCTTACATCATGGCATAAAGATAAGTAAGAATCTATGTCCTAAAACTAATGAAGAACTGGACAAAATGAGTCGAGTCCCATATGCTTCGGCTGTAGGATCGATCATGTACGCCATGACGTGTACAAGACCTGATGTCTCCTTTGCTTTGAGCATGGTGAGTCGACATCAACAAAATCCTGGTGAATGTCATTGGACAGCTGTAAAGAACATTCTTAAGTATTTAAGAAATACTAAAGACAAGTTCTTAGTTTATGGTAGAGAAGAAGAACTCAGAGTGACTGGTTATTGTGATGCAAGTTGGGAAACATATAAAGATGATAGTCGTTCACAGTCTAGTTGGGTTTTCTTGTTGAATGGGGGAGCGGTGACATGGAAAAGTTCAAAGCAAGATACAGTGGCAGACTCCACATGCGAGTCTGAGTATATTGCGGCTTGTGAGGCATCAAAGGAAGCTATCTGGATGAAGAATTTCATTGGAGATCTTGGAGTTGTTCCAAGAGTACAAGACCCCATTGAAATATTCTGTGATAATGAGAGTGCAGTCGCCTTGACTAAAGAACCTAAGGATCATGGAAAGTCAAAGCATATTGATAGAAAATACCATTTTGTTCGAAGCAAAGTAGAAGAAGGACATGTGATTGTGAAGCACATACGATCAGAGGATAATCCAGCTGATCCATTCACAAAGGCATTGGCTAAGTCCAAACACGATAAACATGCTTGGAGCATTAGATTGAAAGATAATATAAAGTTTTAGTTGTTAGTTTGAACTTGAAACATTATAAATAATGATTGAAATTGTAATGGATTTGGTGATTAAATAATGAAGATTTATTTATTTGCAAATGTGCTACCATTTACTATTGTTTATCATTATGTTTCATTTTTTGCATGTTTAGAATCCACTTCCTGAGTACTTAGTATACTCAAACCTCCTCAGTCGTTCATACTATAGGAAGTAAGTATTGATTTAAGACTGTCATGGAGTGTTAGTAGATTGTCTATAAAGATTAGACACAACATAGAGAATGCTGTAACACTCATGAGTACTTAATGGGACTTAAGTATAGGAGAAACCCGTACTTAGAAAGATTACTTCATGGATTAATATCACAAGTAATTCTAAGATGATAATATCTTCTATTCTTAAAATGGAGATACATCGAGTTTCTAGTTTTTCAAGTCTGTTATACTTTAGTTAATTCAAACGCTATACGTAAATGCCAGTTATAAAGGATATGCTAGGTATGACATGATGAGTTGACTAGTACTATGTATTCAAAGTTTATTTGTTCCTTTTGCCTAAATGGAAAAGCGATATCTATGGGCCCCTCGATAATTAAATGTTGACTTAAATGTGCTAGGCCTAGCCGGGACTAAATTGATGTGTTCAATTCAGTAGTCTCATATAGTCAAATAATTGGAAATCGAGAAACATAATGTTGAACCTGGCAGGTTCATACGATATCAGTAGAACAAAGGAATAGTTGATCGCTTATCTAAGGGCTGACTCTAAAATGGTTTAGAGTTTGGCAGTTGCATTGGATGGCACTCTCTGCTTAGTTGATCGGAATAGGCTTACACCAATTATAGTTGATGACTTGTCCAAGTGGGAGACTGTTGGATTTAGTGTTCAAGTTCATAACTAATTGGTAAGACTATCGTTATAAGTGGAGTCCTTTTTGGGTCGCCCTCATTGAACCGTAAAAGAGAAAAGTAATTCGAAGAAACGTAACAAGGCATGAGATGTTTTTGGGAGATATCCCACATCGCCCCAAGGAGACAACCCAACCCCTCCTTTTGTTTATAAATAGAAGGGGGCACCTTGGCATTAGGTGCTCATTCCTTTCTTCCTTATTCATACTCCTTGTAAGAGTCTTTCGTGTATCGGGACCTTAGGAGTTCGAATAGATTTTCTTTTTGGTTCAAGGGTGTGAGCTATTAGAGGTACTCTCGGTTGAGTACTCGCCTCCAAGTTCAACCAAGGTGGTCCGCGTGTGAGAAATTCAATTTTCTGAAAGTTAGGGTATAGAAGACCCAACAGCTACATCAATACCATTCGTTCCCTTTGATGTTATCTTGTGTGGTGTAGTATTTGGATGTTTGTGTTGTTTTTCTATTTGAATTCGTTTGTGTTGTACAGAAAATGTGGTGTGACAAATAAACTAATGGTTTGGTTACTGCTAATGCAAGCCATGTGGATACCATTCGTAGCATTTTGTGTTACGAGACATGATGTAGGGTTTTCATTTTTCGTTTGTCTTTTAAGTCTGTGTTGCATTTCCTGTGTTCAGAATGCTCGTCGACGAAGAGAGTGTTTAGGTTCTTGTGAACTCTTTGAACCTGTAATATGTAATGAATAATACGTGCTATCATTTTCATATTTTTCTCATTTGGAAAGTATTATTTCTGCGCAGCAGAAATTAAATGGATTTGGAAGCGTTTATATTTTTAGATGGATTATGTGGCAGTTGTGTGCAAACTGTTATAGGAGGTGTCTCTAGTGACGGGTATGTAGAAAATTTACAGGCTGCTAACTTGTTGATGAGGGAACTGGTGAAGGTCTTTGTGTGTTGATAACATGGTTAAAAGGTAAAGGTTGACATCTAGCCATACGTTTCGATATCATCTGTTTTTTGCATAGTTGTGTGTTTGTCATCGTTGATGAATATTTGACTACATATATTTATTCCAGTTTTAGTAGTAGGTTTGTGATAATGCTAATGTGTCGTTGTTTCAAGTTACCGTCTGTGAAATGGGTCTCAATGATTGTTGACATTTTATTATTTGGTGTGAATGCGCTATATGTGCGTAGATCTTTGTTGCAGCGGTTATGCTTTTCAGTTTTGTTGGTTTTGTATGTTGATGGTATTGTCGCAGCAGGCTTCATTGCAGGCACACAATTTTTGTTACATGTGAAAGTTGTTTGCAGGTGCAAGTCTTAGGGTGTTGAAGTGACTTTGTGTATAATCAGGGGCAGTGTTTGCTCTTTTTGATAGTACCTTTCTTTATCTAGTTGCTTATTTTCTCTCCTATTAGGGCAGTTGGTATTACAAACCAACTTGAGTTATAGGATAGTGATTGTCAACAGTAAATCATGGCATCTGGATTTCCTTTGTGTGGTCAACTGTCTAATGATGCTGGTTCTAATTTTTTAGAGGATATGCTGGTCTATTTTCTTAAAAAAAAAGAGAGGAGCGAATAATTTCTTTGTTTGGTATTACAAAAGAATGATTAGTATCATTGAGAATCGATTGGGAAACCGGCGTAGGATGGTTAGAGAGTTTGCATGTTTTAGAAAGAGGGATGCGTTGAATAAGACTCTTGAGGCGTTAAAGTTGGTTGAGCAAGAGGATATTGAAGAGATTGGGCATTTGAATATAATGGTAAGGGTTGCTGACCGTCGCGGGTCAATGATGGTTAAAATGATAGCGCGCCTTACTTTGTGAATGTTTGCCGTCTAGAAATGGGATTTTCGATGTTCGTATGTGTGCCTGATGTATGTATATAGTTGTGTGTTGGCGTCGGTCTGTTAATCTTTTGGTTGTCTGTGTCGTAATTATGTAGTGTGTCTGTTAACAAATTATGTAGCCTGAAATGGTTGCTGAAATGTATCGGATAATCCAGTGTGCGCTTTCTGTTTATGTCTAGTGTAGGTGTACATTTGGCTCTGTAAGTATTTGCGCCTAATTCATGTAACCTGGCATGTGCTAATGGAAAATGACAATTTTGTTTTCGCGCTATTCTTATTCATAATTAACCATTTGCTAACAATTTGTTGTAATTTAATTTTGGATTTCTGTATAAGAAACAGGTAGTTTTATACACCTTCGAAACTTGTTTTTCATATGCCTTTGAGTGTAAAAGTTATGTTTTTGATATGGTTTGGAAGAGATTTTGGGCTATGAACTGCGGAGGGTTACGTATGTAAGTGCTATGACTTTGCCGAGAGATGGTATTGTTGCAAAAGAACCATTAACATGATTCGTAATAGTGGTTCCGTTGTTATGTCTCCTAAGTATTATTCTTCGTATCTGTAAAGATGATATAATGATGGTTGTAACCATTTTCTGGAATATGGTTTCTGTTTTGCGTTAATTTGAGATGGGGCATATGATTAACTTGTGGCTAGTTATGTATATCTGCATAACTGGCTTATTATACTGTTGTGGTTTGTGGGTTGGCAACTGTTTAGGTATGACAATAAGGGCACAGAGCAGAGTGTGTCTGCAATTTCTTTGCATAATATGGCACTTAGTGGCTGTCTTTAAGATGACTCGTTCAGCTTACGTTGCCGTCATGACAGCTATATAAGTAGCGACAGTCACATAACATAAAGTATAAACAGCATCGTTAACCTACAACATACATTACCAGAACTGTGCAGCGTAGTAACGCTGCATATGTTTTTTGTTCTACATACAACTACTCCTTAGTTCTATTGCTAGACTACGGTAACCTGTACATAGAAGTTATCTGTGGAAAACCGCTGTAGTTACAGACAATTTGTTACGGACACTGATATGTTACTATTATCATTCTTGTCTAGTCCTTTTTGAACTCGTGTCCGACTGTTCAGACGCGTCATCTTTTAATAGTTGTCTGCAAACAGAAACCTTCATTTCCCGTGTCTTAGCGATATATTCGTGCGGCCGAGCGGTGCTTTCTGTGCTAACTAGAGTTGATGCTTGCAAGATTTCAGCTAAAGGACGTGTGGCAGGCGGTGTGTCTGTTGTTGCCGGTAACTGAATTCCTCTTTGTGTGTCATCATCAGGTCCGGTTAGCAGAAGCATTTCATTTTCTAATTGTAGATCTGTACGCTCGGCTGGTGGATTTTGTGGAGGTGCTATCAGCAGCTGTGGTCCAGTTTCCATTACTGTATCAAGTATGTAGACCATGTTTTCTTTTGTAGATTCGGAGGCAAAATGCAGCTGCAACAGGTGAGTAGTTCCCTCTAGTGCAATCAGAACTGGAGGCAGTATGTATGGATGAATGAATCTATATGGCCTTGTTCTGACACGACCTTATTACATTCTGTTACGATTGAGTGCGCCTCGTTGCTGAAACATGTGAGTATTAACGTTCCGGTGTCGTCAGTGATAGATATCCTAAAGCAGTAACTGTAAAAGATTGAAGGAAAAAGAACTGGATCGCAATATGTAAAGATTTTTTGTTCATCAGTGGTATCCTGCATTCGTACTGCGTTTGTCATCGATGTCATGAAACATACCTGTAATTGTTCGGCTCTTGAGGATTTGGTGGTTGGCATTGTCCGTGCGGACGGCCGTTGAAAATTTTGTGCCAGCAGTCTCGGCAACGGCGAAAGTACCACGGTCTTCCGACAACAATTTCTGTAACCGTGGCAATGACTGTAAACTTACATTCTGCCAAAGACAACAACAGTTTAATGTTTTTTCTGTGGTTACAGTTTTTAGATAAGGTAACAACGCTCACCGTTTGATTGCGTGGGTCCTCTCGCACCAGTTCATCTACTGTCGTTCTGTTCCTTAACTTTTCCTGTACGATGTCGTCATATCGGTGCGTACAGACATTCTGTATAACCGGCGGTGCTAACAATTCATTCTACCTGTAAAGTTATTGCAGGTTAGACTAACATTTTTAGGATTTAGGTGAATACAATCTCCCAGTTTCAACATTGATCATGACCATTGTCCTTTAGTTGTCAGTTCATATTAAATAGGTATGTATTTGAAGTTGTTGTATATGTTTTATATGATTCAGAACTCACATGTTGAGTATATAGTTTGTTTATGGAATCATCGGGTTTAGATAGTAGTAAGTCGTAGGCGTGCTTGAAAGTTGTAACCCTGCATTTATTGGCACCTTGATTAGAAACAATTTTAATTAATTGTTTATTTATGAACATATGATGCAGGTTTTACCGACCAGGTTTTAATATTTATAATTACTCGTTATACCTATGGTCTACCCTAATGCACTAACAGGCAGTGTACCCGGCCGTGTGTAGTGTAGTATTCGGTAAAACCGAGGTCGTTCCAAGAGCTATGTGTGTGGATTAATAATAAGTCTAGGTGTCACATATTTTAATATGATTTCGATAGGGAATTAATTAATTAACTACTAAAGCAAATTGGAAAAATTGTTGTACTAATGTTTGATCTTTCATCATTTGTTATTGCATCAGTAATTCGATAGTTATCGTAATTGCATTTCAGTTGTTTTACCAATCCCGTATTGATTTCTGAGTCTCCAAATCTTATCTTGTACCAATCTTCAAATGATAATTTCCCAAATTTTTATATCGTGTCTTTCAGCCTTGTGAGGGCATATCCATTCATCCGCCCTTCCCTCACAAAATTCACGAAAAGGGTTACACGATTGCCATGATTTTATTGATTCGTTATCCTCGTTTAGTATAGGGTTGCAGTAATGTTTGTTTGGATCCGGAGCTTCCTTAATACCTTTGACTTGGACAGTCTTTTCCTGTTCCTGCTTACAACTATCAACATTTTCTCCACCATTGTTAGTACAAGGATTATAACATAAAGGTGGATCGAGCGATTAAACATTAACAACATCAGCTTTATTTGAAACTTCTAATTTTGGGTTTAATTGCTCTTTCATGCTGAAAGTTATTCGTTCATTTTCAGTTCCCAAAGAAATTTGTTTTTCAAAGACCTTAATTTGTGCACCACAAGTGGCCAAAAACGGTCTTCCAACAATTAAGTTGTAAGTCTCCCGTTTTCCCATATCAATAACCACAAAATCAGTGGGAAAAAAGGATTTTTCCAATTTTAAGGAGCACATTATTGACTACTCCCCTTGGTACAGCCTTAGAGGAGTCAGCCATTTCTATCAACATTGTTGTTTCTTTTAAATTGGTAAGTTTTATTTTATCAAAAAAGTGGTAGAAATCAGGTTTATCCCAGCCCCCAAATCAGCCAATGCGGGAATTTTGAGATTACCGATAGTGCATGGAAGAAGAAAACTTTCATGATATTGTAGTTTCTCAGGGAGTTGGCTTGGAAGGTCCTCGTATTCTTTCGATTTATCATCTTCTTTTAGGTAGTTAATCCCGGATAGATCATTGGTGACAGAAGAGGTGCACTGCTCTTTCTTCAGTTTATCTTGTGCAAATATGGCTTTGAAGGAAGTGGCTTTGTCGTTACTGGTCTCAAGGTTTTTAGCTAATTGCCCAATTTGGGTTTCGAGGTTTTTGATTGCGGCATCTTGGTTTCGCAAGTTCATGTTGGTGTCTTCGTTTACCTTGACCATCCATTCTTTGAGTCTATCGCCTTTCTTTGTAGATTCCTCGATATGCTTATGCATTATTTCTTCAAGGCTTGGTCTAGAAGGATTGTTGTTGACTCTTGTGTAGAACCCTGGGGACTTTTCTCGGTATCTAGGCCCCGTTACCATTGTATCTGTTGAAGGGACTTCTACTTCCATATTTTACTTCTTCAATCCTTTTAACTTCCTCATTGGAGGAACATTCCATAGTAGGGGGAGCTTCATTGTGTCTACTTCGTTCCACTTGTATGGAATGCACATTTTCCTTGAGCTTCTTCATGTCTCTTCCGAGACTTTCTAATTTTTTGTTTATTGCTGCAAGGTCTTCCATATTTCCATTCTTACGTCGGTTGCTTCCCCCATTGTGCCATTTGTGAGAGTGTTCAGCCATCTTCTGAATAGTTTCCAGAGCCAATGTTGGAGTCATTCCAGGAATTGGTCCATGAGAATCGATCATTTGTCTTGAGAAGATGTTCAGACCTTTGTAAAAGACGTTCACCTTTTGTTGGCTGTTGAGGTCGTGAGTAGGGCACTTGTATAATAATTCATTATACCTTTCCCATGCTTGGTACAATGTTTCATCACCCTCTTGCTTGAAATTATGAAGTTCTTCTAATTGCTTAGCGGTCCTGGATGGAGGACAATATCTCTGAATGAAATACTTTTTTAGGAGAGGCCAGGTGTTGACTGTTCCGGCAGGTAATCGATCAACCCACCTTTTAGCGGCTCCAGTGAGAGAAATAGGGAATACGCATAACATGACAGCATCGTTTGAGACTATAGGAATTTTGAATAGGCTGACAATGTATTCCACGTTGTCTATATGTTCACGAGCATCATCGGTAATGCTCCCAGAGAAAGGGTTTGCACGCAAATCCCTCATAAATTGAGGTTTGATTTTGAATTGAGCATCTTTTGCGATGGCCGGCCTAACAATCCCTGGTCCTTGTTCTTCTCTTGTCAACGCCAAATATTCCTCTAGAGTGAGGTTATCAATGTTAACAACTTCCATGGTACCTGAAAACTTGAAAAGAGATCGTGAGAATTTGAGAGAAATTTTTTAAAACAAAATAAAAATGAAAGACTTAATAGCAATCCTAATATAACTACCCGGCAGCGGCGCCAAAAACTTGATGCAGGTTTTACTAACCAGGTTTTAATATTTATAATTACTCGTTATACCTATGGTCTACCCTAATGCACTAACGGGCAGTGTACCCGGTCGTGTGTAGTGTAGTATTCGGTAAAACCGAGGCCGTCCCAAGAGCTATGTGTGTGGATTAATACTAAGTCTAGGTGTCACATATTTTAATATGATTTCGATAGGGAATTAATTAATTAACTGCTAAAGCAAATAAAGGCAAAGGATGTGATCAATAGAGGAGAGTGGTGCTAACCTAGTTACTCATCCTAACTAGTAGTGTTTACGTCTAATTACTTCCAATTACTTCAGGTGGGGTCAAATTCGAGAGGACAACATTTGGTCAGTTCGCAGTAACCTATCAGCAAAGATGCCACCACTAGAGAAGTCAGGTGTCCCCTCATAAGTCCACTTGTTCCTGGTCCCCTAAGCCGAGTCATTAAGTTCCGCTACATGCTAGACTTATAATAGTGAGTGCCCGGGCGCTAGCATCTTAGACACTCACCCCCTAATTCTTAAGTTCATCCAAACGGTAGGTGATCAGTTGGTCAAATCGCACAAGTAGAAAGGGTCATCAGTTGGTCATATCTTACTCTTCCCGTCTCAGTCCGCTGACTTAGGGCCAGTTGGTCATATCTCCTAAGTAATTGGCCTCTACCGCCATTCAAAACTACCGAAACAAGGGTAGCTACCAATAAACTATGCATGCATACACTTAGAAATAATTATACGGAAGTAATGTAAACGCAAACAAAACAATTAAGGAATCATAACTAGGTCAGCACCAAGAGGTGCTTAGCCAATCGTATTAACCATACAAATCAATTCAATGTTTAATGTTACGAAATACATGAATCGAAAGTAAAGAAAAGATAAAAAGCTAATGCTTATCGTAGGGGAGTGGTTTCTCCCTTGGAGATAGCTCCGTATGCTCCTGTAGATCTGCCCTTGGATTCTTCCCACGTTCTCTGATTGTTGTGTGTGAAATGGGATGATTTGAAATGCTGGAAATCGTGGGGTATTTATAGGCCAGATCTTGGTTACGGCGTAACTATTAAAAGAGTTACGCCGTAACATGTAATTCTATGTAATTTGCACTAGATCTGCAGGTTACGGCGTAACATCTGGAAGGAGTTACGCCGTATCTTCAATAATCCTTGGTTACGCCGTAGTTGTAGCATGAGTTACGGCATAATTATCAGCGGCGCGGATCCACTTTTGACCTAATATGGTTACGTCGTAATCCTGGAAAGGGTTACGCCATAATCTTCTGATGAGTTGGTTTTCTGAGCCATGCTTTAGTTACGGCGTTATGTGAGAGATGAGTTATGCCGTAACTTCTTCAAAGTGAGCATACTATGATAAATCTTCAATAAACTCTCCAATTCAGCGTCTCTTTAGCTCCAATTCTTGTAATTTACCTGAAAGCGTAAAACATAGGAAAACAAGCGTAAATCCATATAAATGATATAAAATACGAGCATTATCGGGGGAAATTGACACTTAATATTCAGGATTATTTGATGTTATCAACATATAAGAATGGTGGCACCTCCGTATGTCTTAACCCAACACGAACTAACTGCCATGACAGTTTTCTTTGGTTCTTTGTCATAATAAAGGTTGTCAGGATCGGGATCCTACCTAGGATCGTTTTCGGCTATGGAAGATCGTAATCGTAGGATCGGATCGGATCGTAAGATCCTATGAGAATGTATATATTTTTTTATAGGGGTTGTAGTTTTATATTTCTATATAATATTTCTTACGATAAAGGAATCTAAATGGATGATAAAAATATGTTCAAGTATCGTAGTAGTAGAATATTAGATATATTGCAAGGCATACTTGCACAAAGATACTACATACGTGCACCTACTTCTTGTTTACATGTTTTTTATTATAGGTTTTTTGTTATAACGTTTAGATTAATGCAAAAAGATAGTGCTAGTTTATTGATACGTGATTCTGTGACCTTTTTGTTACAATATATAGATTAGTGCAAAAAGATAAATGAAATGTATCTGAAAATGAAACGACATAATTTTAATAGAGGGCAACACAATATTTTTTTTTCTCGATGACCAAATAAATTAAATTATAATATTATGATAATATTACTGAAATTTTTTAACATATAGTTCATGCTTTTATATGTAATATAAAATAAATTATGAACAAAATTGGGTCAAGTATCTAGATGGTTTACTTAAAAAATAAGCTTATGACATGTTGCAAAGCACGAAATCATTTTTCATAATAAACCCAAAAAGACACATCTAAACTATTTCTAAATAGTCCATAAAAGCATAATGATTTGACACTCATTAATCTTACAAAAAACAATCAATTAACAACACCAAAATAATAGCTTTCATGAAGAATTCTTAGTCATTGGTTTTTAAGACATGGGCTTATGCTTTCTAAGTTACAATAGCCAATAATAATAATAATAATAATAATAATAATAATAATAATAATAATAATAATAATAATAATAATAATAATATGCCAGGGCGCGTGATCATTGATGCTGCACGACGTAAACGAGTCAAATACGATGCTAAATGTGCGGATATTGGATATGGGTTTCTCCCTTTTTCTTTTTCTTCTTTTGGCGAACTTGAGAAGGATGCAGTAACCTTACTGAAGCGCATTCGACGATTCTCTATGACTCAAGACATTGGAGCGCGTGCTGCGGTTCATATTTTTAATAGGATTGGTTTTGCTATTGCTAGAGGTGTGGGGGCCCAGTTGGTTTCTGGGCCCGGTTTTGGTGATTGGCAATGGAGACTCGCCACCTTACCCTTTGCTTTTGGGGGGCTTGGTTTATATTCTGCAGGTGATGTTTTGAACTATGCTTTTCTTGCTTCGAGACTTCAATCTGCTAGTCTGCAGACTAAGCTCCTCCATAGTGCTGGTATTGTGACTACTGGTCCCTCCTTTGATGATGCTCTATGTACTTTTAATGCTAATATGGATATTGACCTTTTGAGTAACCCTAGCGAGGTCGTTGCCCCCAAACTTATGAAGAAATTGGCGGATATATACTGATCGGGTTACTCAAACTGTTGAATCTACGTTCCATCTATCCCTCGACAGTGCGCTATGGAGCTCACTAAGGAGGATCATACTTCAGAGGTGGCTTAGGGTGGCTCCTATATCCGGATTGGGACAAACTATGAACGCCGGACTTATCGTTGTGTGCTGTGTTATCGCGCACAGGTGTTCCCTTTTCACTTTGTTCGTACGCGTGCTCGCATGTTCTAGGGTTTTCTTGGAGATATTTATGGAGATCATGCAGTTTCATGTGCGGGTATTGTTGGCATAAAACATCGGCACAACATTGTGCGTGATGTTCTTGTTGATGTATGCTCTCGGTCCGGGATTTCGTTTGTGGGAGGTGGATATTGGGCTTCATGTAGATATGGACAGACCCTTGCGACCGGCCGATATATTGCTTTATTCTTGGGATGGTGGGCGTGATGTTTGCGTTGATCTTACTGGTTCGTCTCCTTTGACACAATCGGGGTTGCTTGATTTTGTGCCAGGGCGTGTGGTTAGTGAGGTCGCACAACGTAAACGTGTCAAGTATGAGGTTAAATGCGTTGATATCGGATACGGGTTCCTCCCCTTTTCCTTTTCTTCTTTTGGAGAACTTGAGAAAGAGGCGGTAACCTTACTTAAGCGTATTAGACGTTTCTCCTTGACTCAAGACATTGGGGCTCGTGCTGCGGGTCATATTTTTAATCGTATTAGTTTCGCTATTGCTAGAGGAGTGGGGGCCCAGTTGGTTTCTCGGCTTCCCACTAATTTCTTGTAAATCCTTTGAGTTTTTAATAAAGTGATGTTAAAATAAAAAAATAAAAATAATAATAATAATAATAATAATAATAATAATCTGACAGGGTCATCGCCCTTGACGCAAACTGGTATGGTTGATTTTGTGTCGGGTAGTGCGGTGATTCAGGCCGCACAACGTAAACGGGCCAAATATGAGGCTAAGTGCGCGAATCCTTTGAGTTTCTAATAAAGTGATGTTTATAAAAAAAAAAAAAAAAAATAAAAAAAATAAATAAAATAATAATAATAATAATAATAATAATAATAATAATAGGCTATCCTAAACGATCCTACGATCCGATTTTACGATCTTACGTGCGATCTTTATACGATCTTACTTGAATTACGATCTTGTTAAGATCCTGATCGTTTTTTGTATGTAGGATCGTAGGATCGTACGATCCTACGATCAGGATCACGATTTTGACAACTATGACTCATAAGCGTCAGTGTCAAAATCTTTCGCTTTTTCATTCCAGAGAGTGAATCTGACCGTGTTTCCTCTGTGTATAAGGAGAGATGTTAGTTGACAGTCGATTGAATATCTTGTTAATGAGCGTCAGATGGTATAACTTACTCTAAGTTCCGGAGCACGATATCCCTCCAAACAACTGGTCTCTGGTTAGCGCTGCCAGGCTGTTGCACATCACCTACATGGAGAACACATCCGATGTAATTTGCAGTTCAGGAATACGTAGTCAGAATGAATATTCGAAGTAAATTAGTGACATTGATCATACGTACCTGTTAAGATGACGTCATTCCTGTCAGCACGTAAAGGCAAATCGTCATATGATGCAAAATTAAAGTGATGTGCGGGGAAACCATTTTCGAAAAACTGCTGGACGTCCGTGAGTTTTCCTAGTATCAGTGTAAAGTTGTTCGGCAGGGTCTGCATCCATTTTTTAGTGTCTAGTAAACCGAACCCAGTAATGGTATACGCATTGTTCAACTGAAGAACATTCTCGAAATGATTTCATTCCCGACCCTCGACATTTACCTGTATCGCCCCTCCCTGTAACATAGTCAATGAATTGAATGAATCATTTAAATTGGACTAATATGCATTTGAATAAATTTTGTCATCCTACATTACCAGTTGATCAACCAGGATGAAACTGAGAATTGTTGGTCTCGCTCTTCTACTGGATGTAAGTGTCCATTTACGATACACTTTAACGCGTATGGCTTTTCCTATGTATGATGGTTTGAGATTGGCAACTCCTACGATTTCAAGATCTACACGCAGACTTTTCCACGGCAGCTAAATCAACGCTAGTCGACATGTTCCTGTAAAGTAACTATTAGAAAACGGCTGTTAGCATAAGTGAATACGTCAAATAAGCCAAAAAAAATTTGTTGGCTAGAGACACGTGTAAAATGTAAACTAAGTACAGGTAAACAACACATGCTTTTTAGTGATGCTGGGAGCCAGTCTAGTACAAGTTTACCTTAATACGTAAAATATATTCCTAGTACATAGGAACAGATACATAGTTGTTGTCTTTGTCAACTGATACAATGGCTGACGGAAGCCTCAACTGTAATCCTAGAATAGAATAAAAATGTAGGAAGACGGTCTGTGAAAGTACACATTATTAAAGCGGGCGAATGGGGAGTGTCTATTCTCTTATGTATGAACCTGCGCACATAGCTGTCAAATAAGAGCTCAACTAAACTATGTGCAGATTATCATCAATATAGCGGAAATGATAGAATGTGTCCAATCCTACATGGGTATACTGACTCGGGGCATCAGGAATAGCTTAAAAGACCTGTAAACATAGGCTTAACAAAATCGAAACTCAAAAAGGTCAAAAACACAGGTTATATGTATTTAAGGTACGCATAAAGAAAACGGGAATAAAAGATGACTAACTGATTCTACTCCTATCCTACGACCATACACAAAGATCGTAACAAAACACAGTACGGTATCCGGATTTTTTATGAACGAAACCTCGTTTCTAACAATGTTTTGTAGAAAATCTCTGTATATGATATTTTTGGTCGTGTTTGACGGTCTGTTAGGCTGATCTTTGGTGAGAATTCTCAACCCTTCAGGAGATGTAGCCCTTGAGAGCTCCACGTATAGTTGCCCATGACCAAATATCGGTTCGGGTAAGTAAACACCTATTCTGTTTAACGATTGACCCTGTCTTTTGTTGATAGTTATTGCATAACAGACTTTGATCGGGAACTGCTTCCTTTTGAATATGAACGGACATTGCTCTTCTCTATTAAACAAAATTATCCGAGGAAGAAATACTTTCTGCAAAATTCTTGTGCCAGTAATAATTCTTGCTTCGATGACCCTGGCAATCATCTATGTTACGATCATGCGTGTGCCATTACAAAGGCCTCCTGCTAAATTGAGGTTCCTGAGCAGCATAACAGGCGCACCTATCTTGAGTTCAAGGTTATGTAGCGGGATACCAGCAAACGATAGTGGGTTAAGGTATTCCATCAGATACAACAATTTCGTGGCCCCTCCATCGTTCCCGCATGGTATAGCTTCATCGTTACTTGTATAAGTATGGCTAACACTAGACAACATCTGCAAGACATCCGAGTTGATCGAATTGGCATTTTCATTTTTAGGACAAACGATGGCTCTTTCTTGCAATGCCTCAGGTGTTGGTGCTTGCAGTATGCTTTCATTGTATATGAAGTGTATAAGTTCCAGCCTGGTGCTGTCGGTATCAGGAATGCGATACATGTCAGGTATATGTATCTACGAACAATTTTGTGGATCTGCGTCATCTTCTTGTCCAATAACACCATTTCCTACGTCCAGCAACCATTGGGAGAACATTCTAGTATCATGGTCCTATTGTGTAGAAGGTTGCATTCTCTGTGAGCGCATATTCTCCGTTAGGAAATTAACTTTGAAATGTTTCCATAGATAGGATTCTGTAATGCAAGAAGATATGATTTGCTGTTTCGTAGCCTTCTTATTCACAGGAAACGTCTGTCTGATATCACCGCCTAGGATGACAGACTTTCGGCCAAAAATATCCGTCGGTGCATCCAGCAGATCTCGCAAGGTCCGGCCAAGAGCTTCAAAACATCTGTGCTCACTCATAGGTGCCTCGTCCCAAATAATGATATCAGTCTGTATGAGCAGGTCAGCCAGTTGGGTGTGCTTTTTTACGGTGCACATAGATTCGTTCGTAAGGTTAAGCAGCAGCTTAAATCTTGAATTAGCTCACTTGATATAATTATGGGAAGTTATCCCGCACACTGGAACAATTTAAACTATTTATGAATATCAGAAAATGCATATTTTATATTTTCTGGCCACTTATGAGTTTTTTTCTAACTTATGTGAGAAGTTATTTCACTTTATCTAAACACGAGCTCGCACACGAACCGACCCATAGATAGTATGGTTTAGTCTAACAAACCCATTTTGGAACCAATGTTAATGTTTTTATAATTATTTTATAAAAACACTTGAAAACATATATTTACACGTTAACTATTTTCAACGTGTAACTGAAATATTCTAGCTCACGTCTAAACTTAAATGGGATATGAGAAACATTATGGGATTTCACGCTTTAATTTCCCAACCTATTTTAAACTTATCGTGTCGCATTTTATACAATCAAACACAACGAGACTCGATTATATTCATACATGTATGTACACTTTGTATTTTTGGACAAAAACATACTCGATTTTTAGTCTTATACGAACATCCACATCATAAATGAACCTATGCCAAGCTTACAACCCGATATTATTCATACTCGACGTTTGTTACAAGTACCGAATGGTTATAATGTATAAACGTTGCAATTTGATTTTTAAACGTTCCAACAAAAATTGATTCATAATTATACATTTCATGTACACCTTTATGTTTAAAAAAAATCGAACATATACAAATACAAATGAAACATTGTTAGTTTTTGGACTTTGTCTACACACATAATAATCATCATGTGTAAGAAATACTAGGAAGTGATTTTGGCCGTGCATTCGCACGGCCCAAGTGGACTCAGGTATATTATCTGATAATGAAACCAAACTAAAGATTTTGGTTTTAGTTTATATTTTTAAGGGCAGATTTTAGTTTGGGATGACACATTTTAACTCATTTCATTTACCTTCTTTTTACAGCTACACACGTTATCTACCGTTGACTAACTTTACCACATAAATACCACCAACCCCGTCAATCATAATTTAACGATGGTTATTATAAGAGGATGGATATAGCTTGCATTTAGCTATCAACACTATAAAAAAAACATTCTCTAAACTTTTTAGCGATAGCTAAACATAAAGTTGGTTCATTGAAGTAAATTGTGTGAACATACTATTTGTATGATTTTCAAAATTATAAAGTTTATAAAACTATATACAAGTGTCATGTTTTTATAACTATTCCAATGTTGATTTTTGGGAAAGTTAAGATGATTGAAGCTTGTTTTGAGAGAAAGTAAATAAATTAGTAGAAGTAAAGCATAGGAAACAATTTTTACTTGTAAACTGTGTGTAGTTTATATATATCCTTGTTGCTCACAAGTAAAAACATGTCACATCATTTTGTTCTATAGTTCCTCCCACCAACTATTGACTCATTCTCAAATCCTTATTTTCGTCTTCTTAATTAAACCCTTGTATAGTCATGTACACTCCACTATAAACTGCACTTTTTCTATTCTTTTTTCTTTCCTCACACGTTTTGTCTTAGTATAGGGAAGAGCTGCCTATATCTAGCTTTGACTACTATATGTACTCTCATTGAGTCATTTCAATCAAACATACCGGCCATACGCACAATTTATCCACCATCGCGACCACACATGCACCCCTTTCTTCTGCACATGCTGCATAATGCAATGTCCTAACTACCCAAGACCAAGACTTCTTGTGGTGGAATAGTCTAATTTAAGAGAACATATGTACAATTAATCTTTTTATATTAGTTCAAAGTGTATGCATATGCATTAGCATAAATAAGTAACAATTAACATTTTATAATTTAAAATTACAATATTGCTTAATACTCGTAGTTGATACAACATATAGATAAGAAAAAATCAAATCTAAGACTTGAAGATTTTATTGCAAGTGATTTGGTACCTACTCTGCTTATGACATTCCTTGCTCGCTAACATCACCTCCAGGTAACACCTCGTTCAAGAAAAAGAAGGCAGATTGTGGGTGACTTTTTGTTTTCGTATTATTTTTCTTTCAATTGAAAAAAAAAATACACCTGAAAACTTGATACTGCTGCCAAACTTTTTGGGTCACAAATAGTCACCATCCTCAAATGTTATGAGATGTACACTGGTTTGAGTAGAGCAAAAAACAAAGAAAACAACAATAATAATAGTACCTACAATAATCACACACAAAAAAGTAAGTACAAACCTCCCGAAATTCCGAATAAAACTAAAAAATACATGAAAAGAGAGGAGGAGTTACCATGTTTATTTTCCTGGCAAGGTGAGAGTAGCTTGGAACAAGGTTGTGGATTGAGGATTTTTTGAGTGAAGAAGATGAGATAGAACCCACTGTAACTTGAGAAAGAAAGAAATGACGGAGAGAGAACAAGCAAGCAAAAAGAAACGACAAGAAGGAAGAGATATAGTGGTTTATTGTAACAGTAGGTAACTATTGATTGCTGACGTGTCATTTTTTAAAGGCTACACAGTAAAAATGATAGGTAGATATATATACAAGTAACCACAAATCACAAGATATTGACTTACTTTTTCCTCCTCATACGTCATGCTTGGTTGCTAGATCACAAAAAAAATTCACAAAAGTCTTAGTTTCCTATCTTTCACCACCATGTGCCCATGGTTTAAGGATTATAGTACAAGAAGACTATACTCTTTTCTATTCTTTCTTGCTTGATGTCGTTTGACTCCCACATGAAACTCACCAACTAGATTTTGTAGTACATTCTCATTAATATGGTGAACCTAACAAGCAACTTCCATTCTTGCTGCTTCTCCTTATAACCGAACACATTTTGCCTTAGACACTCACATTTGTCTCACTTACAAAACTCACAAGCAAACTTCCCTCTTATTTCATTCATATAACCAAGCCTCACCATGAGCTCAAATACACCCATTTTCCGTTGAAACTCAGTCGAAACAAACAAGTAGAAGCTAGGGAAAAGAGGGTTTTACATAAGCTAAAGGATTGGGCTTCACACTTTGGAGGCTAACGGTTTTCTTTTTTTTCCTTAAAAGATTATTGGGTCTTGTCTTGACAAGCTAAACCAATCATGGTTCTTTGATCGTTCCTACCCGCGTACACTTGCATTCTTGTAAGCCAATTCGACACACACCTCTTTTAATATTAGATCATTCGATATGAACTTATATCTTTACTAAATATACTCCTTCGATATCATACATGCTCTTGTTGACATGAAAACATATCGAAGCTCTTGTTTTTCTTAAACTTTACGGAACTAGCCACATTTTCATATATTAGTAAGCGTATGGAATAGATTTTTAACGTAAAACATGGCTCATCGATGGCAGGAAAACAAGTGAATAAGCACCTTGTGCTTATTCAAGTGTTAAGAACAAGTTAAATGATCTCGAAAAACTTGTGACCCATTTCAAACGTGTAAAAAGGATATACAAACAAATACATGAAACGTATAAAGGTTTGGCTCAATTTGGAATAATTTCGTATCTCGACCTCCGGCTTATGTATGTTGTAAAACTCTCATCGGGTCTCTAAATAAAACTGTTAATACAAATAAGCCGTAAAAACATTTGTTTATATTTTACGATCTTCTAATGTTTTGTCGATAAGAAACGTAAAATCATTTTAACAAAACAAATAAAATACGTAAATGGTTTGAGCCAATAGGTTACTAACACACTTACGTTTTCATATAAAACGTCAAACAAACAATAGCGGGTTCACATGATAGAAATGAATATGTATAACAACTAGTGTTTACATATACTTAGTATATATTTATTGTAATGGGTAATAGAATGGGTAGAAGTCTAAGTAATTGACCCATTGACTAAATACATTGAATGTAGTTGGGTAAAACCCAAAGTACATAACCCATACCCATGGAGCATGATCCATGACCCATAGCATGACATCATAAGTCATGATGGGTATTATCCATAACCCATGAACCATACCCATAACCCAATGTCTAGGTACATTGCTCCTTGCAGGGCACTCAAAACCCATGATCCATGACTCATGACCCATAACCCATGGGTAAAGAGGAGCGTCCCACGGTTCCCCATGTTTACACTGGACAAATCCCTCAAGCAAGGGATCCGTGGGATCCATGGAACAGTAGCTAATTTTCCTCTATAAATTGTGAGCCATTTCTTTATTTTAACTTGCCACTTCCACATATACTTTCACATAGTATTGTAAACTCTCTAACCTCATATCCAAAGGATCTTTCTATATAGTTTGATTTTGTTTAATGTGTGATTCTCTAGGTTCCTCTTAAAGGCGAGATCACCACCTCTTGAATTCGAGCAAGCTCAAGTCCATGAGTTGTCATGCTTCGTCATCATCAAGACTACTGATGTTCTCTTTGTTGATAGTTCTCCCTTTCTCCATAGAAGTGTTGTGTTGAAGGCATTAGTGAAAGATGCCCAAGGCCCGAGTCGAAGACATTGGTGAATGGTGTCAAAGGCTCGTATAGAAGGCATTAGTGAAAGGTGCCAAGGTGTAATGTCAAAGGCATTAGTGAAGGGTGCTGAAGGTTCAAGTCAAAGGCATTAGTGAAAGGTGCCAAAGAGTCAATACGAAGGCATTAGTGAAAGGTGCCAAACGTCTGTGTCAAAAGGCATTAGTGAAAGGTGCCTAAGGTGTACTTTCGATATGGTGGATCGATGTACAAGATAGATAGTTTGTGTCCAAGTATGTTGATATCCTTGATGATTTTGTAATAAGGAGTGGGTCTCCTTTGGGATAGGTGTGGTGTAGTATTGGGCAGTAGTTCCTCCTTGGTAATGGAACTCGGTATCTAGCCTTGTACCGGATAAAGTGTAGGCGATGTTGTGATAGGTTTGGTTCTACCTCGTGGAAGAACCCGGTGTCTAGCCTTGTACTGGAAAAAGAGTAGGCAACGTTGTGAAGGCTTTTCCGCCATAAGGAGTTGTGTTGTGTAGTGATTACAAACTCTCGGAGTAGGTGACTGGGGGGTGGAGTAGAGCAAGGAAAGTGTCCTTGTACCGAACCACTATAAATACTCGCATTGTGGTTTTGTGCTTCTTACTCTTTATCTTTACTTTACTTATTTATATGTTTATCTATCAACATCCAACATACACATTTAATAGATTGACATAAGTCGATCTAAATAGTTTAAAAAGAAGTTTTAATCGGTAAAACTATTCAACCCCCCTTCTAGTTTTTCACAATTGGCATCAAAGCTTCATTACCAAGTTTCTTAGAGTATGTTGTACTTTAAAATTTTGATACGATCCATGTTTAATTGAAAACTACAAAGAATGTCTTTTACAAAAATAAACACCATGTCTTAAAAACACTTTTGTAGGATTTTGATTAGATAAAAACAATATTTTTTTCTCTTATTTTATCTTATTAAATTGCACTAACTTTCCTTGTCATTTTGCTTAGTTAAAGCCCATATTTATCAAGCCATATGAATTGCTTGATAACAAGATTACCTTCCCTAACAATGTATCTTAATCACGAAGGAACCGGAGTTGTCTATTGACATTTTTCTTGTCATAAGAAAGACACTCATTAGTGCATTAGAGGTATATCTTCCTACTTATCTCTAAATAACATTAGCTTAAGAATAAATATGCTTACATAGGAACTTATATGATTATTTTTTCAAATACTCATATATTACACGTAGCTTCATTAGGAAACTTTTCTTGCATATGTGTTACTCTTCCGTCTATAGTCTAGGTTTATAAACAGGTGTCTTATTTTACTTAATCCAAAAATCAAATCTTCCACTTTCAAAAATTACCTCTCATTCAAACTTCATCTTCCTTTTCATCTCATCTCATCTCAAATCAAAACCAAGGAAGAACTTCATCATCATGGTTTACGTCGCCTTCGTACTCATCGTCTTGACACTCATTGCTCTCGTGTACCCCATGATCAAGTTTTCTCATGGAGACATGTACTTTGTGTTGTTAATCTACATTGGTGTTATATACCCAACCCTTTGTATCATTCTTAGCATTGAAATAAAATATTACTAATGTTTTAGCTTATCTAGTTTATTTCTCATAATGTGTTTGTCATCTTTTTTATTTTTTATCATTCATACTTTTGTCTTGAGATACATTTGAAACCTACAATGCATGCTTAACTAAGTAAATATTGGCTAAAATACATCTCTTTTTATAAAGCTATATAGTTCAAAAATCTATTTTTCTTTTGTCATTACAGATCCACGGATCCCTATAGTTTAACTAGCCGGATCCCTCCTAGAAGGGAACCGTGAGAACTGTGGAACTGGGAAATAGATTCTCATGCAACATAAAAACTGCATTCATCTTAAAAAGAAACATCCCACTAGAATGTTAAGTACCAAGTGAATTAATTGTCATTGTTAATAGAAATCTAGTAAAAACGTTAAGTGATCATCCTTTTGCTTTAATGCGTCTCATCATTTTAACTTTTCACTTTCTTAGGTCTCATCATGTCTCATGAGTATGAATTCGATTTTTCACTCACTCATGTCTACATTCCTAACATCTCTCTTGAGCCCAACACACCTGGCAATCATGTCCGTGGGTTCAATAATCTCGAAACTCGTTACTTCCATAAAGGAAGTATTATTGACACACCTCTACTATATGAAGAAGGTACCAATACCTCTTTCTGAACCATTGGACTAGAAGGCCTTCTCGGAATTAACGAGAAAATCTGTCCACAGTTTGTATTGGAATTCTTCCATCAAGTTCAACTCGTTCGTAACGAGGATCGATCTCTGTCTCTTTGGTTTTGGATCAAAAACCAAAGGTTTGTTATAACCCTTGGGCAATTTGCTCACATTCTCCGAATTCCAAATCATGGACAATGTGCCTTCACAAAAGATTGGTCTCTTGATAATCTCTTCAACCGTCGTGAAAAAAATAGTCCATATTGTTCACACATACCTTCCCCTCAAGACTTGACTCGCATGTTATGCAAACCTCGACCCTATTACTATGATCCAAACATAATCTATACACGTGACATCCGAGATGAGTTTAAACCTCTCGCACTCATCCGACGTGAAAATGTTTAGAGTCTTAGGGGAAATCAAGAAATCCTTCCCGCTTGTTGTGCTCACATAATGTATTGTTTGCAAACACAACAACCATACAATCTCGCCTATTTCTTTGCAAGGCGAATTGTAAACCTTCAAGGCAACAAGAACAAAATCATCCCTTATGGAATGTTCCTAACACGCCTTTATCATCATATCATGTACTTCCACCCTCACTTTCAAAGTCTGTTGTACGTGCTCGTGAATAAGATGATGGAACATCCAAACACATATCTCGTCAAGTCTTTCTTCATTCCTGAATCGGCAAACACTCATCATCCATTTGACGATCCATCCAGCGAAAACGCTCAAGAAACCTAGTCTCATTTCGAAAAATAGGGTCAACCCTTAAGAATTCATCTCTTATCATTGTAATGTGAGTTTTCTCATGAAATAAAACATTTAACATTTGATGTCTCGTTTATGTAGTTTTTCAAACTTCTTAAACACTAGCTTTGAAAAACGATACCTTGTGCAAACTTTTGCATACCTTACGTAGAAGGATCTTGTTTAGGCGAAAAGAGACGGATCCCTCAATTTGTACTAGATTGATCCCCTCCACTTAGGGAACCGTGGGATCCGGGCAAACAGAAATGCAGTTGCAGTATTTATATTTCAAACCATGTCCTTAGACCACTTCACACTAGCTAAACATAAGGCCTTAAGACCAATTAAGTCTTTCTCACGCTTAGTAAGTTTCACACTCACTTATGGCAAACTTAGGATCACATTCAAAGTGCTTTTGATTTATCAATTCATCTAAACTCACCATATTTCCGCTTCTATACTCACACATCATCTCTCACATGTCAACTCATCTAGTTTTATAAATCTCTCAATTTTAGCAAATTGATTTTACTCATCTCTACCTCAAAATGGGTCAAAAACTACTTTTCCAATTCTTATAATTTTTAGGAATTCTCAAATTTTATTCAAAGTTGCCATCTGATCTCTAGGATCATTTAACATCACTTGACACTATCAAAATTTCTAGTGTCATCCTTGATCACCCATTGGTACACATAAAGTCCCATTTTCTTCCATAAAAGGCAATCATTAGCTACCATCACTCATTGCTCTTGATCATTTAAGCTCTCTTTCATTTAAGATACTTAGGAAGACTGAAACACTCAAGATATGTAGGTACTAGACCTCACAAATCATCATTCCATTCTTTTCCTAGCTATTGATAGCCGGATCCGTAGGATTAGCCTAGACGGATCCCCCATTGGAGGGAACCATTGGATCCGGGTGACAGATTCAGCTAAACTCTAGCTAAAACAATCATTTCAAGCTCTCCTTGCTAACTTGAACACTCAATCCAGTCTTAATTAAGTTCCTTGATCAGTGCAACTCTGTAGTTGACTCTTGTGCATGCAAATCATCACATTTCAAAGGATCTTAGTGGCTTAAGTCTTGAATGCACTTGCCAAATCCTTCTCTTTATAAACCATAACCATTTTTACAAAATAATTTTACCTATGACCAAACACATGCCAGCCTGCCTTGCTCACTATTTTACTTAGCATAATTGTACATTATACTCGCTATTTTCTTTATGTTTATTTAACACAACTTTGTATCATGCACTGCTATAAGCTACTATGTTTACTTGACACGTATAATTTATTTTAAGTATTTGCTATATACTTACCTACCTATACCAACTTTGTCACAGACTATGTCTTATCCCGCTCACTCATACTCACATATACTGGATTTTGATAATCCCCCTGTATACTGACTTGGAACCTCAATGTTACGCTTTCCTTTACATGAACTTATCATGTACCCTCGAGTTTGAATACTCGCCATGATTTACCTGAACTTATTGTTCATCTTCGAGTTTGTATACTTGCCTCACTCTATGTGAACTTATTACCTGACCCCGAGTTTGGTCACGTATCTTAGTCTTTCAGAACAGTTTTTAAAAGCATTAGAATATACTATCAGTATAACTGAGCTGAGCATTTCAAAATTCATTGAATCTCGGTAGAATATAGACTGATCACCTATATTCGACCAGGGACAGTGGGACATAGCCTGATCACCTATGTCTGACTCAAAGGTGAATTTTCCAATACTGAGAGTAGTTATACTAGAATTATTTTCGAAAGTAGTTCTTGCTAAAACTTCGGATGTTGAAAACTTTTGTGTGTGAATACATAAACTTTTCATAAAGCAAACCACTCGTTATTGTATAATGCGTGTCTGTCACAAACTTACCACATCCCAATTTCCTCCACTCTACACCTTATCGATGAATCGGGATTCATCACTAACCATTCGAGGAATGACTCTCCTTTACTCACTAAGCAAAACCTTTGGAGTAAACCAAACACTTTGTGTTGAAACAATAAACAATATGCATTTTAATGGGATTGCTAAGGAACAAACTGATTTATCATCTACAAAAGCTGATGTGCTAGAATTAATTGCGGTTGAGAACACAACTCCTGAACTCACATAGAGGACATGTAAACTTCCAACTTGGAACCGATTCTGTGTTGGCACTAAAAACTTTATTGAACAAGTTTTTCTTTACAAAAGCTGAAGTTGAGCAACTTTCTTTACATTCATCAAGTTCTCTTCCGAATACTTGATCAAAGTCAAAAACCTTCTATTTTCAAATCATCCAAATCCGAAAGGACGGGTGACACCAACTAGCCATCATAAGACAATCTACCAATGAGCATAACCTCAATCAATAGGATTTACCTACGGTAACCACCTTAAGAGTTGTACGCAACTCAACTCTAGAAATACCTAACCTTACTTTACTCCTTTTGATTTCAAAGGATCTGGCTATCAAACAAACAGCCTCTGGCTATCACCAGAACTTAGTGTTGTGCACAACCATTTCCACAATTTGTATTCGAATTCTTCCATCAAGTTGAACTCGTTCGTAACGAGGATCGATATCTGTCTCTTTGGTTTTGGATCAAAAACCAAAAGTTTGTTTTAACCCTTGGGCAATTTGCTCACATTCTCCGAATTCCAAATCATGGACAATGTGCCTTCACAGAAGAAATGTCTCTTGATTCTCTCTTCAACCATCGTGAAGAAAATAGTCCATATTGTTCACACATACTTTCCCCTCAAGACTTGACTCGCATGTTATGCAAACCTCGACCCTATTACTCTGATCTAAACATAATCTATACACGTGACATCCGAGATGAGTTTAAACCTCTCGCACTCCTCCTACGTGAAAATGTTTGGAGTCTTAGGGGAAATCAAGAAATCCTTCCCGCTTGTTGTGCTCACATCATGTATTGTTTGCTAACACAACAACCATACAATCTCGCCTATTTCTTCAAGAAGGCGAATTGTAAACCTTCAAGGCAACAAGAACAAAATCATCCCTTATGGAATGTTCCTAACACGCCTTTATCATCATATCATGTACTTCCACCCTCAATTTCAAAGTCCGTTGTACGTACTCGTGAATAAGATGATGGAACCTCTAAACACATATCTCGTCAAGTCTTTCTTCATACCTGAATCAGCAAACACTCCTCATCTATTTGACGATCCATCCAGCGAAAACACTCAAGAAACTTAGTCTCCTTTCCAAATAGGGTCAACCCTTAAGAATTCATCTCTTATCATTGTAATGTGAGTTTTCTCATGAAATAAAAGATTTAACATTTGATGTCTCGTTTATGTAGTTTTTCAAACTTCTTAAACACTAGCTTTGAAAAAAGATACCTTGTGCAAACTTTTGCATACCTTCTGTGAAGGTACTGTTTAGCAGGAGACGGATCCCTCAATTTGTACTAGACTGATCCCCTCCACCTAGGGAACCGTGGGATCTGCGCAAACATAAATGCAGTTGCAGTCTTTATATTTCAAACCATGTCCTTAGACCACTTTACACTAGCTAAACATAAGGCCTTAAGACCAATTAAGTCTTTCTAACGCTTAGTAACTTTCACACTCACTTATAGCAAACTTAGGATCACATTCCAAGTGCTTTTGATTTATCAATTCATCTAAACTCACCATATTTCCGCTTCTATACTCACACATCATCTCTCACATGTCAACTCATCTAGTTTTATAAATCTCTCAATTTTAGCAAATTGATTTTAGTCATCTCTACCTCAAAATGGGTCAAAAACTACTTTTCCAATTCTTATAATTTTTAGGGAATTCTCAAATTTTATTCAAAGTTGCCATCTGATCTCTAGGATCATTTAACATCACTTGACACTATCAAAATTTCTAGTTTCATCCTTGATCACCCATTGGTACTCATAAAGTCCCATTTTCTTCCATAAAAGGCAATCATTAGCTACCATCACTCATTGCTCTTGATCATTTAAGCTCTCTTTCATTTAAGACACTTAGAAAGACTGAAACACTCAAGATATGTAGGTACTAGACCTCACAAATCATCATTCCTTTCTTTTCCTAGCTATTGATAGCCGGATCCCTAGGATTAGCCTAGACGGATCCCCCATTGGAGGGAACCATCGGATCCGGGTGACAGATTCAGCTAAACTCTAGCTAAAACAATCATTTCAAGCTCTCCTTGCTAACTTGAACACTCAATCTAGTCTTAATTAAGTTCCTTTGTGGAAAACTAGAATGGGAGGTTGAATAGTTTTACCAATTAAAACTTCATTTTAATCTATTTATATCGACTTATGTCAATCTATTTGGATGTGTGTGTTGGATGTTGATAAACAAACATATAAAGGTAAGTAATGAAAAGATAAGAGTAAGAAGCACAAAACCACAACGCAAGTATTTATAGTGGTTCGGCTACAAGGTCACCTTCCTTGCCCTACTCCACTCCCCGAGTCACCTACTCGAGAGTTCGTAATCACTACACCAATCTCCTTATGGCGGAGAAGCCTTCACAATGTCGCCTACTCTTTTTCCGATACTAGGCTAACCACCGGGTTCTTTCACTCCAAGGTGAACCACACCTGTACAACGTCGCCTACCCTTTATAAGGTACTAGGCTAAGTACCTAGTTCTTTCACTCCAAGGTGAACTACACTTTCACAACGTCGCCTACCCTTTATTAGGTACTAGGCTAAGCACCTAGTTCCATTGCAATGGAGGAACTACTACCACACTACACCAACGACTAATCCCAAAGGAGATCTACTCCTTTACAACATCATCAAGGATATCAATATCCTTGGATCTAATACTAGTCTATCTTGTACATCGAAACACACCATATCGAATGTACATCTAAGGCACCTTTCACTATTGCCTTTGACTAGATCTACAAGACACCTTTCACTAATGTCTTGTGTTTTCACTTCTAAGAACCTTTCACTAATGCTTCTTTGTCTTGACTTCTAAGCACCTTTCACTAATGCTTCTTTGTCTTGACTTCTAAGCACCTACCACAAGTGCTTATGCTATAGACGATAGATACCCTTCACTAATATCTTCGTCTTGACACTTGAGACATCTTTCACTAATGTCTTCAACACTACACTTCTTTGAGGAAAGAAAGGAATCATCAACAAGAAGACTTCAGTAGCCTTGATGATGAGGAAGCATGGCAACTCATGGACTTGAGCTTGCTTGACTTCAAAGGTGGTGATCTTGCCTTTAAGAGGAACCTAAAAGATCACACAAAAATAAAACTACAAACATAGATCTCTTGTATCTAAGGTTAGTGAGATTTAACTCAGGGGGAAAGTGTGTTAGAAAAGGGATGATGAATAATGAAGAAATGGCTCACTATTTATAGAGGAAAAATCCTACTGTTCCCCGGATCCCACGGGTCCCTTCCACTTGGGATCCGGCTAACACAAAGCTAGGGATCCGTGGAACGCTCCTCTTTACCCATGGGTATTTTGGTTATGGGTCATGGGTCATGGGTTGAACCATGGATCTTTGGCTAGATACAATGTATCTTTAAGTGCAATGCACTTAGTCACTTGGGTATGGGTTGATCCATGGGTTATGGGTATTATCCATATGTGATATAAGCATGATGTCATGCAATGGGTTATGGGTCAAGATCCATGGGTTATAGGCTTTGGGTTGTACCCAACTACATTCAATGTATTTGCCCAATGGGTTGTGATACTTAAGTTTCTACCCATTTATATTACCCAATATACTACATACTAGTTATGTGTATATTTTATCCAAATATGTAAACACTAGTTGTTGTACATATGTATTACTAAATCATAAAATCACTTATACTTGTTTTAGTGTTTTATGTGAAAATGTGAATATGTTAAAACTATTAGTTCAAACCATTTACGTATTTTGTTTGTTTCGTTAATATGATTTTACGTTTGTTATCGACAAAACAATAGAAGATCGTAAAATATAAATAAACGTTTTACGGCTTATTTGTATTAACATCCTTGATCAGTGCAACTCTGTAGTTGACTCTTGTGCATGCATATCATCACATTTCAAAGAATCTTAGTGGCTTAAGTCTTGAATGCACTTGCCAAATCCTTCTCTTTATAAACCATAACCATTTTTACAAAAAATTTTTACCTATGACCAAACACATGCCAAACACAAGCCAGCCTGCCTTGCTTACTATTTTACTTAGCATAATTGTACATTATACTCGCTATTTACTTTATGTTTATTTAACACAAGTTTGTATCATGCACTGCTATAAGCTACTATGTTTACTTGACACGTATAATTTATTTTAAGTATTTGCTATATACTTACCTACCTATACCAGCTTTGTCACAGACTATGTCTTACCCCGCTCACTCATACTCACATATACTGGATTTTGATAATTTCCCTGTATACTGACTTGGAAACTCAGTGTTACGCTTTCCTTTAGATGAACTTATCATGTACCCTCGAGTTTGAATACTCGCCATGATTTACCTGAACTTATTGTTCATCTTCGAGTTTGTATACTCGCCTCACTCTATGTGAACTTATTAACTGACCCCGAGTTTGGTCACGTATCTTAGTCTTTCAGAACAGTTTTTAAAAGCATTAGAACATATTATCAGTATAATTGAGCTGAGCATTTCAAAATTCATTGAATCTCGGTAGAATATAGACTGATCACCTATATTCGACCAGGGACAGTGAGACATAGCCTGATCACCTATGTCTGACTCAAAGGTGAATTTTCCAATACTGAGAGTAGTTATACTGGAATTATGTTCGAAAGTAGTTCTTGCTAAAACTTCGGATGTTGAAAACTTTTGTGTGCGAATACATAAACTTTTCATAAAGCAAACCCCTCGTTATTGTATAATGCTTTTCTGTCACAAACTTACCCCATCCCAATTTCCTCCACTCTTCACCTTATCGATGAATCGGGATTCATCACTAACCATTCGAGGAATGACTCTCCTTTACTCACTAAGCAAAACCTTTGGAGTAAACCAAACACTTTGTGTTGAAACAATAAACAATATGCATTTTAATGGGATTGCTAAGGAACAAACTGATTTATCATCTACAAAAGCTGATGTGCTAGAATTAATTGCGGTTGAGAACACAACTCCTGAACTCACATAGAGGACATGTAAACTTCCAACTTGGAACCGATTCTGTGTTGGCACTAAAAACTTTATTTAACAAGTTTTTCTTTACAAAAGATGAAGTTGAGCAACTTTCTTTTCATTCATCAAGTTCTCTTCCGAAAACTTGATCAAAGTCAACAACCTTCTATTTTCACATCATCCAAATCCGAAAGGACGGGTGACACCAACTAGCCATCATAAGACAACCTACCAATGAGCATAACCTCAATCAATAGGAATTAGCTACAGTAACCACATTAATAGTTGTAAGCAACTCAACTCTAGAAATACCTAACCTTACTTTACTCCTTTCGATTTCAAAGGATCTGGGCTATCAAACAAAGCCTTTGGCTATCACCAGAACTTAGTGTTGTGCACAACCATTTCCACATGTATAGTTGGATGAAATACGACTTACGAATTTTCATCCTAAGTAACCATAGAAATCAAATAGATTTCTACACAACTTGACCACCTAGATACAATTTTACCTCATACCTCATATTAAACTAAGGAAACAAACCACATCCTAAATTTTCTTAGGACAACCTACTGACAAACACGGTCACCAGTAATAACTTCCTTAAAAGTTATAACTCCAGACAATTTATGGATACCAACTAAGTAACACTCTGTTTCTCCCCGTAACTTTTCTTGTTCCGAGAAACCTCATCATGAAGTACTTTAGGTATAAGGTACATCATTAAGTCAACCAACAAATTGCAAGTAGCAATCAACACCATCCTTCTAGAGGAAACTTGAAGCTTACCAGTAACCCACACTATCATTTTAATCACACAACAGAACATGACATTTCGATGTCATCATTCAAATGAAATGACCATCAAAAATATCATGTCATGAGCAACTACAAGGAGTAGATTGTTCGGATATCCCTCAGTAACAAAAACCTTGAGGAATGAGGTAATAGAAATAACTCCAGGGGTACACCTAGACTAAACATCATTTCCTTGGAGAAAATTCACATCGATGAAATGTTAAAACCTACTGAAACCCCGAGCCGGAAAGTCAAACGGTTAAAGTATAACCGTGTCCCGATTGTCAAAACACTCAAACTCTATCGAGTAACTCAAACTGAAATTCGATGACGAATTTTCTTATAAGACGGAGAGACTGTGACAATCGGTAAATTTCCAAACTTTAATTTAGTAATAAATTATTATTTACTTTTACCTAAAACTTTTTGAGCAAGTATTAGCTCACTTGATATAATTATGGAAAGTCATCCCGCACACTCGAACAATTTAAACTATTTATGAATATCAGAAAATGCATATTTTATATTTTCTGGCCACTTATGAGTTTTTTTCTAGCTTATGCGAGAAGTTATTTCGCTTTATCTAAACACAAGCTCGCACACGAACCGACGCATAAATAGTATGGTTTAGTCTAACAAGCCCATTGTGGAACCAATGTTAATGTTTTTATAATTATTTTATAAAAACACTTGAAAACATATATTTACACGTTAACTATTTTCAAAGTGTAACTGAAATATTCTTACTCACGTCTAAACTTAAATGGGATATGAGAAACATTATGGGATTTCACGCTTTAATTTCCCACCCTATTTTAAACTTGTCGTGTCGCATTTTATACAATCAAACACAACGAGACTCGATTATATTCATACATGTATGTACACTTTGTATTTTTTGGACAAAAACATACTCGATATATATATATATATATTCATAAACCTTTAGATGAAATCCAAACGTACCATTTTTAGTCTTATACGATCATCCACATCATAAATGAACCTATGCCAAGCTTACAACCCGATATTATTCATACTCGACGTTTGTTACAAGTACTGAATGGTTATAATGTATAAACGTTGCAATTTGATTTTTAAACGTTCCAACACAACTTGATTCATAATTATACATTTCGTGTACACCTTTATGTTTAAAAAAAAATCGAACATATACAAATACAAATGAAACATTGTTAGTTTTTGGAATTTGCCTACACACATAATAATCATCATGTGTAAGAAATATATATATACAAGTAACCACAAATCACAAGATCTTGACTTACTTTTTCCCCCTCATACGTCATGCTTGGTTGCTAGATCACCAAAAAAAAAAAAAAAAAAAAAAAAAAAAAAAAAAGTCTTGGGGTGTTTCTTTTTTATGTTAATAAGTCTTAATGGGGAGATAATGGTGGGGCCACGCATATAATATGTTTCTTTTTCTGTTAAATAGTCTATATGGAGAGAGAAACCAAAGGGTGCCCCTCCCCAATTAAGACTTATTAACAGAAAGGGGCTCACCCACTTAATCCAGAAAAAAAAAGAAACAAGCCCAGTTTCCTATCTTTCACCACCTTGTGCCCATGGTTTAAGGATTATAGTACAAGAAGACTATACTCTTTTCTATTCTTTCTTGCTTGATGTCGTTTGACTCCCACATGAAACTCACCAACTAGATTTTGTAGTACATTCTCATTAATATGGTGAACCTAACAAGCAACTTCCATTCTTGCTGCTTCTCCTTATAACCGAACACATTTTGCCTTAGACACTCACACTTGTCTCACTTACAAAACTTACAAGCAAACTTACCTCTTATTTCATTCATATAACCAAGCCTCACCATGAGCTCAAATACACCCATTTTCCGTTGAAACTCAGTCGAAACAAACAAGTAGAAGCTAGGGCAAAAAGGGTTTTACATAAGCTAAAGGATTGGGCTTCACATTTTGGAGGCTATCGGTTTTCTTTTTTTTCCTTTGAAGATTATTGGGTCGTGTCTTGACAAGCTAAACCAATCATGGTTCTTTGATCGTTCCTACCCGCGTACACTTGCATTCTTGTAAGCCAATTCGACTCACACCTCTTTTAATATTACATCATTCGATATGAACTTATATCTTTACTAAATATACTTCTTCGATATCATACATGCTCTTCTTGACATGAAAACATATCGAAGCTCTTGTTTTTCTTAAACTTTACGGAACTAGCTACATTTTCATATATTAGTAAGCGTATGGAATTGTTGAAGCATAATCTGGCGCGGGCAGGATTCAACGACTCTCCTTGGCCGTTAGTCGTCTTCTCGATCCCTAGTAGACCTGTCAACAAAGAGAACCCGTTAGGAGTGGACCCGAGGCCGTAGCCCCGGGGTCCACCTCCGACGGTCAAGTTAGTATGCGATGTAGCATATATCAAAGTTAGGGTTTTGATCATATCTTTAATGAGGAGATCGGCCATGTATTTATAGGGCATGGATTAGGGTTTAGGCGTAGAGTGGGCGCATCTGCCGGGCCGACTCATTCTGGCCCGGTCGGACCATACGTCCACAAGCCCCCAAGTTTAGTATGAGATAGCGCATGGCTATGTTATGCTAAACTTAAGTTCTGTTCATGGCCGCGTAGGTAAAAGTGGATCCCGCATGTTGCATCCTGGATAAGGGCGTACCTTTTGAACCCGATAGCGGCAGCGGCATGGTGCGACGAAGGCGCTGTAGCAAAACGCTGTCTTGCGACAAAGAGTGCTGACGAAGGCGTGCTTCGTAGCATAAGTGCGCGCTGTGCGCGAAGAGGTGCGACAGAAGGCGTGCTTCGTAGCATAATCTTGGCGCTGTGGCGACAAAGTCGCGACAGAAGACGTGCTTCTGCGCAGAAGTGCGCGCTGTGCGCGACAAAGAGGACTTATGCGCATACGGAAACAATGGTAGCTTATACCCTGGTAGCCCCCCAAGTTTGATGGTGCTACTCGTGTAGGAGCATTAAACTTATTTAATCTGCGAAAAACACTGAATGCAAAGATTAAAAGTATATGCCGCGAATCGCAGCATATAAAACCTAATGAATTGAAACAATAGACAGCACATAGCATGAATAACATATTGCGCATAGCATAAATAATATTTAGCACATAAGAAAAGTGGCAGTGCGCACCCGTCGTGGGATGCGTACCGACGAAATAAGTAATTGTTTTTTTTTTTAAAACTCGGATAGATGTACCGTGACCGCGACGAATAGACGCAGATGGATTTATCGTAACCGCATAGACTCGAACGTTTGTGGATGATCGCAGATGTATATACCACGGCCTTTGTCCGGTCGCATCATGGCGATTGACTAGCATCGTGGTGTTCGCGTCGCGTTCTGCGAAGATGTCTAAAGCACGGCCTACGCGGGTAGATTTATCGTGGCTGCGTTGTTCGGCCGAACAGCGTACCAACCGTAAAAGCATATCTGCGCGAATTAATTCGCGGCTAAAAATAAAATAGCTCGATCATGCGGATATTTTCTTAGGTCCGATCGTGCGGACTAAAAGATAAAATAGGTCCAATCGTGCGGACTTTTCTTTATATATAAAGAATAGACTATTCAGTAAATAATTATTTTTGATAACAATAGCAATTTAACGTGATATTTTATTCCACGTTTTGATTTGACCATAAATAGTATCACTATAACAGACGTAAATATGTGTTGCTTGCCTTTTTCTTTGGAAAAGTATTGTTATCTCACTGGATATAATATCAACTATTGACGTGATATTTGGATTCCGTATCAAAACATAACTTTTGTTTTTATTAAACAGTACTTTGAAAGTGATATTAAATTAACATACCGACTTTAGAAATTGATTTCTGCTTTTCGGTAATATGAGAACACGAAACATAGTTTATTCGGGGTCCCACGGATGGCGCCAACTTGTTGAAGCATAATCTGGCGCGGGCAGGATTCAACGACTCTCCTTGGCCGTTAGTCGTCTTCTCGAGCCCTATTAGACCTGTCAACAAAGAGAACCCGTTAGGAGTGGACCCGAGGCCGTAGCCCCGGGGTCCACCTCCGACGGTCAAGTTAGTATGCGATGTAGCATATATCAAAGTTAGGGTTTTGATCATACCTTTAATGAGGAGATCCAGCCATGTATTTATAGGGCATGGATTAGGGTTTAGGCGTAGAGTGGGCAGCATCTGCCGGGCCTGACTCATTCCTGGCCCAGTCCGGACCATACGTCCACAGGAATGGATTTTTAATGTAAAACATGGCTCATCGAACGTAAAACAAGTGAATAAGAACCTTGTGCTTATTTGAGTGTTAAGAACAAGTTAAATGATCTCGAAAAACTTTTGACCCATTTCAAACGTGTAAAAAGGATATACAAACAAATACATGAAACATATAAAGGTTTGGCTCAATTTGGAATAATTTCGTATCTTGACCTCCGGCTTATGTGTGTTGTAAAACTCTCATCGGGTCTCTAAATAAAACCATAAACAAAATTGGGCCGTAAGGCCCAAGGCGAACTCAACTTGGTCTTGTTTTGTTGCTGAGTCGCGAAAACCCCAAGATAAGCCGAGCTTCCTTGGTACTTATTTGAGTCTCAAGTATTAGATATCAACTACTTATTTGGAGCTTTCATAAGAGCTTTAGAATTGAAGAAGAAAACACAAAATGAAACACACCAGCGCCTGCATGAAACTGCGAAGATTTGTGATATTAATACAGCAGCAAACCACCCTTAAATACGTGAAACTGCAAATGCTAAAACAAAAGAGCCATTGGCTTAGTTGGGAGGGGCGTATAGAATTATCCAAGAGATCTATTGTTCGAATCCCAGCAGTGGCCATTTTCACTTTTTTTTCTATTTTTGCAAAATATCAAATTCAGCCCCTCCACTTCCAATCAGTTGTCACCTTCCTTAAAACTTTATACGTAGTATATAAGTTGAAACTTGTATGGTTTTGACAATTCCAGCTCTTCTACTTCGAGGCATTTGACATTTTTCTTAAACCTTTTATTAAATTTAAAACTTATATAACCTACAACAACTCAAGTCCCTCGACTTGGACCCAGTTGACACTTTTCATAAAAACCTTTTTAAGTTATTAACTTACATATTTTTACTACTCCTCGTCTAAATAAATATGTTTAACACATATGATAACGTCCTTATTCCTTATTATTTCATTTCAGGACCTATTCTACGTAAGGAAGCTGTAATTGGACGTTTTCAAGCCCTATGAATGAGTTGTCTCTTAACTACGGCGTAACCAAGTGATGAAGTTACAACGTAACTAAAGATTATGAAGGCTACGGCGTAACCCTCAGCTCAGGTTACGCCGTAACAACGGATAAACACCTAATTGAAAAAGACTACGACGTAACCCTCAGCTCAGGTTACGCCGTAATGAAGAAATGCACATGATTTATGAAAGCTATGGCGTAACCCCAGCTAAGGTTACGCCGTAACCATGGATAAGCATTAAAGATTGAAGATTTACGACGTAACTACTTAATAATGTTACGTTGTAACTAATATCGGAGTCTATAAATAGTCGAAGGTTTCACCATATTTAATCATCTCTTCTTTCCCAAACCTTCTAGGGTTTGGGGAGATCAAAACACAGAAGAAGAAGCATGGCTTAGGAGCACTGAATAACGAAGTCCTCGTCTACGATTTCCATTGTATTCGAGTTTGAATTCCTTCTATATTTTTCTAGGACTTATACTATGAATTCATGTCATTAATTAAAGTTTTGCATTTATGTTATTGATATTCTCTTTAATTCTTTATAGACATTTGCTAGTCTTTTCATAGATAGCTAGTCTTGGTAGTATTATAAGCTTGGTAGTATATAAAGGGCTGGAAGATATGACCAACTGAACCCAGTCTAATAGATTACGAAGTATGGGAGGAATTGGCCATAGTACAACCACTCTTCGTGTGCGAACTGACCTAATGACCACCTATTAAGTGGAGGTATTTAAGAGGTTAGGGAGAATCTAAGTTCCTAACAGCCGGGTTCCCACCGAATAAATCTAGTAGATTTGGTGCTTAATGACTGCTATTAGGTTGCCGAATGATCCCGGGTGACCTGTTCATCTTGGTGAGGAATCTAAGAACCATAGGCCATGACGAATTTGTGGAAAACTAGAAGGGGGGTTGAATAGTTTTACCAATTAAAACTTCTTTTTAATCTATTTAGATCGACTTATGTCAATCTATTTGGATGCGTGTGTTGGATGTTGATAAACAAACATATAAAGGTAAGTAATGAAAAGATAATAGTAAGAAGCACACAACCACAACGCAAGTATTTATAGTGGTTCGGCTACAAGGTCACCTTCCTTGCCCTACTCCACTCCCCGAGTCACCTACTCGAGAGTTCGTAATCACTATACCAATCCCCGAGTCACCTACCCGAGTCACAACGTCGCTTAACCTTTTTCCGGTACAAAGCTAAATACCGAGTTCTTTCACACCAAGGCTAACCACACCTACACAACGTCGCCTACCCTTTATACGGTGCTAGGCTAACCACCGGGTTCTTTCACTCTAAGGTGAACCACACCTACACAACGTCGCCTACCCTTTATAAGGTACTAGGCTAAGTACCTAGTTCTTTCACTCCAAGGTGAACTACACCTTCACAACGTCGCCTACCCTTTATTAGGTACTAGGCTAAGCACCTAGTTCCATTGCAATGGATGAACTACTACCACACTACACCAACGCCTAATCCCAAAGGATATCTACTCCTTTACAACATCATAAAGGATATCAATATCCTTGGATCTAATACTAGTCTATCTTGTACATCGAAACACACCATATCGAATGTACATCTAAGGCCCTATCACTAATGCCTTTGACTAGATCTACAAGACACCTTTCACTAAGGTCTTGTGTCTTCACTTCTAAGCACCTTTCACTAATGCTTCTTTGTCTTGACTTCTAAGCACCTTTCACTAATGCTTCTTTGTCTTGACTTCTAAGCACCTACCACAAGTTCTTATTGTTAGATATAAGTTTTCACATACACATCAAACCATAACACAAAGTGGCGTATAAATGGAATTCTAGAGAGAGAAAGTTAGAGGTTTAGGGAACTTAGTGAGAGAAAGTGAAAGATATTATTATGAGCTCCAACTCTCTACCTTGGAAGGTAGAGAGTATTTATAGTCTTACAATAAAACGCCACACAACGGGCTGTGGATCAGGCATACAGTGGGTAAAGACCCGTCCGTCCTCCACGTTGTTACTAACCTAAATACTACTTAACATAAAAGTACTATGACTACGAGCTTTCTAACGATTACATATACTTGAGGTGACCGACTCTTTAATACCTGGAATTTCTAATTCCTAACACTTATGCTATAGACGATAAATACTCTTCACTAATATCTTCGTCTTGACACTTGAGACATCTTTCACTAATGTCTTCAACACTACACTTCTTTGAAGAAAGAAAAGAATCATCAACAAGAAGACTTCAGTAGCCTTGATGATGAGGAAGCATGGCAACTTATGGACTTGAGCTTGCTCGACTTCAAAGGTGGTGGTCTTACCTTTAAGAGGAACCTAAAAGATCACACAAAAACAAAACTACAAACATAGATCCCTTGGATCTAAGGTTAGTGAGATTTAACTCAGGGGGGAAAGTGTGTTAGAAAAGGATTGAAAAGGGGTGAGAAATAATGAAGAAATGGCTCACTATTTATAGAGGAAAAATTCTACTGTTCCCTGGATCCCACGGATCTCTACCACAAGGGATCCAGCTAGCACAAAGCTAGGGATCCGTGGTACGCTCCTTTTTGCCCATGGGTATTTTTGGTTATAGTTCATGGGTTATGTGTTGATCCATGGTTTTCTTTCTAGATACAATGAACTTGGTTAAGTGGTATAAATAAAACAATGGGTTATGGGTCAAAACCATTAGCTAGTTTTTACCTATACACTTGTTTTTACCCATTTTAGTATATACTAGTTTTTTACCCATTTTAGTGTATACATGTTTTTACCCATTTATGTTACCCAATATACTACATACTAGTTATGTGTATATTTTAACCAAATATGTAAACACTAGTTGTTGTACATATATATTACTAAATCATAAAATCACTTATACTTGTTTTAGTGTTTTATGTGAAAATGTGAATAGGTTAGAAACTATTAGTTCAAACCATTTACGTATTTTATTTGTTTCGTTAATATGATTTTACGTTTGTTATCGACAAAACATTAGAAGATCGTAAAATATAAATAAACGTTTTTACTGCTTATTTGTATTAACAGAATTGACCAAAGAAGTCTGGTGATAATTAACCACTATATTGAACCTTTCATATTGAGAATCAATTCATATTTGTATTCTTCGTTAAGCTTCGTTTATCTGTCTCTTTACCCTAAATTTCTGGTATCTGTGTGCGTGGAATAATAGCATATCGATGAATTATAACAACCTTGTCATACCAATATATTATCATTATCATTTCTAATCATCTTAGTTCTTTCAAGGTCACATCTCTCTTGGGACGATACTCGGATTTACCTAAGGCTTTACTACATCTGATCGGGTTCTCTGCCCGTTAGTATGTGTTTATCCTAAGTTATCTAAGTTTTATAAATATTAAAGAAGGATGAAATAGCACATCAGCTTTTTGGCGCCGTTGCCGGGGAGCAGTTAATGGAAGATCTAAGGTATATCATTTTTACCTCATTAATAGATTTGAGTAGTACTTCCATAAGGTACGTATTTCAATCTCTCGTATCGCAATTTTACACTTTTTTCGAGGCTATTAGTTGCGGCGTAACTTCTGTAAAGAGTTACGACGTAACCACTAGAATAATTTTAATTCTAATAATTAAATCTTTAAAAATATATATATAATAATATTATTAATTATTTAGTTAGGGCGTAATCTATATCAGGTTTACGACGTAACCCTTTCACAACAATTATTAATCTGAAAATATTAGTTACGACGTAATTACTAAAACAATTATGCCGTAACCTCCTGGCCGGTCTAAAACCTTATACGGATGAAAAACTAGGTTTTACATAAACTCTTTTCACCGCCTACCAAAACAGTAATTTTTTCTCTCAAAAATTTTCTATCAAGATTTCGTCATCTTATCATTCACCATGGCTGGTAAGATCTATTACTACTCTTTTTGATTCGTTCCTTTCGATTATTCAATTAGGGTTTATATTTTAACATTTTGGGGATCTTGCTTATTTGATTATATTATTGTTATTGGTTTGATTGATTGATAATTTTGATGAATTCCCCATGTATTTTGTTCGTGTCCTATCACTATGGGTCGATTAGGATGTTTTGACTTAATTTAAAAGAGTTTTGGGTCAAATATAAACCTAATGGGTTAGGCGCGGTCCCTCAGCACTAATAGGTTAAAATTTTATTTATAATTTTTACCACTTGAAAAAAAATTGATGGTTCCGGCGTAATCTATTGCTTAATTTGACCATCTGAGGTGCTGAGTTTCTAGGGAAAGTTACGGCGTAACCTGGGGATAAGTTACGCCGTAACTACTGAAGTTTGTAATAGCGGCATAACCATTGTGTTTAGTTGCGCCGTAACTACTGGAATAATCAAATTACGGCGTAACCTATAATGGTGGTTACATCAGTAAGGTCTGCACTAACTGTTATCTGTCTTATTTGCAGGCGTAAACAACCCCGCTCAATGGTTTAGGTTTATGGCATATGAAGATGCAGGAATTAGGCAATTGTGCCTTAATGAGTTCGAGAAATTGAGAAGGAAAGACATTAGTCAACCAGAAGCCCTTGATTTTGAAGCATTTGATAGTTTGGCCAATGGGAAAGCTGGAAAGAAGTTAAGGAAATTCTGCAAGATTAAGTTCACATGTGCAGCAGGGGAGTTCACATGCAATGCGTGGATAATGCTTTTTAGGATCACGGAGCCAGTCATTCCGGAATATGTCCGGGAGTTCCTTGCTACTGTTGATTTTCGAAATGAGATTGAAGATGATGATGTGGAGTCGTTGTTTTTCCAACTGGGAGGTGTGAGAAGGAGATTGACTCTAAGGCAATTTACTATGAAAATGGGCTTGTATACTCAAGAAGAAATGGAGTCGAAAGCTTTTCGAAGGTTTTACAACACTTGTTGGAGGCATAGGGATGAAACTCAAGACACTGCAGCCTATTTCAACTGGATTGCTATTATGGATAGTTACGATTCTAAGCAGCCACCATCCTACAAAATGGTGAGGAACCCCATTCGCCGATTGGTGCACCGCCTCCTTGCTTGCTCTATTCGGGCAAGGCACTCTGCCAAAGAGAAAATAACTATGGATGATTTATACCTCATGGAAGGGGAAAATCACATCGATGTCCCCCACTATTTGGCTAGGTTTATGGGCGGTGGTGCTAAAGGGTTTACAGGTAGGAGCCCGATTCATGGGGCTCATTTCATTGGGAGGTTGGCTAGGAGCTATGACTTGATGACCGATGCGGCTTTGGCTCGGGTGTCCCGTGGTAGGGAGACTAGCTTGATTGGATTAAGTAAGCTAGTTGAGTTCGGGATTTGCACCCAAGACATGTATGAAGTGATTGAGCTAGCTGGAACAGCCCCGAGGAGAGAAGTCGGGGAAGGTAGTGGTGCCGGTGGTGAAGCCGAAGAGGATGTCGAGGAGCGTGTGCCTAGGGGTCGAAGAAGGGCACACGTTAATGTGGGGGAAAGTTTACAGATCATCAAAAAGAGGATCAAGGGGATGTCCACCTACTTTAACGAGGAGATTGATAACCTCGAGGTAGGTTTATATGGTCTAAGTAACCAATTTGAGGGTTTTGTAGGTACCATGGATCAAGTGCAGCAGCTCCAGCAGGACTTCTTTAACTGGAGAGCAGATCGGACGAGCCAAATGCTCCAGAGCATGCACTTGAGCCACCCTAGATGGCAAGGACCGGAGTATGTGTACCAGCTTGACATCCCCGACATTGGCATCCAAGGAGGAGTGGCATTCATGCAGGCTGAGCCCACTCCTGGTAGCACCACAAGCACTCCATCCGATCCCACCCAGTTTCACTCCATGGATCACGATCTTCACAGGGATGATTGATTCCCCTGTTTGTTGGAACAATTTGAAACAATTTGAAACATATGTCTATAATAATTGAATTATTAGGATATTTGTATGCTTAATTATCGATTGTACCCTTGGGTACAAAATTTTTCATGTATTCTGTGGGGTTCGGTTCTGTGATGGAATTACGGCGTAACCTTTGGGTCAGTTACGCCGTAACCTATGCTGCAGTAGGAAAAAATTTTGGCGATATAATAGTTAAGGCGTAGTCTCCGAAAATGATACGCATTAGCCACCCCATGACCCACCTTCAACCTTTAGTGAGACATCTTGGGCAAGCATTTGAGAGGGGAGTTTATTTCTTTCTTGATTATTTTTTATTTCTATTTTATTTTTTTTTCTTCGTACAAATGGGACTTTGTACACTTCAAGTGGGGGGATAGGAATAGAAATGAAGTGTTTGATTACTTAGCTTACTTGCCCTAATTTTCTAGTTGGTTTTTAAAATTTTAAGCTCATTTGAAAATTTTTGTCATATTTTTAACCAATCTAGAATTACATAAACCCGAGCACACTATAATCCTTATTGCCATTGGTGAGACTTAGCCTTTCTGTTTTCCCCATTTTACCCAAATCTACCAAATATTGAGTGTGCCGATAGTATTGTAAACTTTATAACTTGGCTTTTACATCAATTCGAGACCATAGAAGAGTAGTGTATCAAGTTAGCTTGGTATATTTGGAAAAGGCGATTTGAAAAAAGTAAATGTTTTAGCATTAAACCCAAATAGCCCATATGTGTTTACTTGTGTGCGTTTATCGATTAGCCACATCAACTTTTCGACCTCCGTTATTAACCCTTTTTGTTGCACTCTCCTTTAGTGCAAGATACCCCTAGTTACACCCCTTTTGAGCCTATCCTTTCATTTTCTAACCCTTATTTTTGTTACACCATTACACCTTAGCCTACCGTGTAGTCTTACCTTTTCATCTTGAAGTCATTGTTCGCTCTAGTTCGAGGTTCGAAATAAAGTTTTGATAGGCGTACCTGATCATCTACATCTTACTGAAGATCGTGAAAGACCCCCAAGTTATCTCCTTATGCTCAGTTCAAGTGGAGGGATGTATTTATGTTTAAAAAAAATTATTATTATCTGTGTTACAGTGCAAAAAATTATAAAGCACTATATGAATTAAAGAAATTGGCATTAAGAATAATCTTCTCGATCACATTCGAAGGTTGGAAGAATAGTTCAAGAAAGAATAATGGTGGATTCCAGTGACATATATTGATCATATGAAGATGAACCTCGAATTAATGGTGGGGCGATGGCAACTCTGTTTGAAGCTAAGACTATTTTTTTTCTTTTTCTTTTCACCCATTATAATATCCCATGCCTTACCTTACCCTTTTTGTCGTGAAGCGTGTCTAGGTGATGCAGCGAGCAGTCCTTGGTGTCTTGGCCATGGATTTGGTCATGTATCATTGATTTTGTCCACTTCACCGTGACACGTTAGTAATGACACCACCCCATAGCCTTTGAATCACTATAACCCAGCATTGCTTTTTAAAATCTGTCTTAACCTTAGCTCTAGTGGTAGAGTTGTGTGTAATTGCCAAGCTTATGATAGAATACTTACTATGTCCGTGCAATTGAGTGATCACCCAGAAATTAACACTTAGATTAGGATGAGAGTGGGAGTATTTTTGTTACCATTTCGTTAGGTGTTCGGCTCTTATTAATATTCTAGCATGGAAATCTTAAACTGTACATTCCATATGGATGTATCTTTTGCACCCTAAATTGGTCTACTTGAGGGCAAGCAGAGTTTAAGTGGGGGGATATTTGATAACATCAAATAGTCCTGATTTTCTAAGTGTTAATTTCCCCCTTTATCTTCACATTTTGAGTAAAATGCTTGTGAAAATATCCTTATTTCTTATTATTTCATTTCAGGACCTATTCTATGTAAGGAAGCTGTAATTGGACATTTTCAAGCCCTATAAATGAGTTGTCTCCTAACTACGGCGTAACTAAGTGATGAAGTTACGACGTAACTATATATTATGAAGGCTACGGCGTAACCCTCAGCTCAGGTTACGCCGTAACAACGGATAAACACCTAATTGACAAAGACTACGGTGTAACCCTCAGCTCAGGTTACGCCGTAATGAAGAAATGCACATGATTTATGAAAACTACGGCGTAACCCCAGCTAAGGTTATGTCGTAACCATGGATAAGCACTAAAGATTGAAGAATTACGACGTAACTACTTAATAATGTTACGCCGTAACTAATATCGGAGTCTATAAATAGTCAAAGGTTTCACCAGTTTTTATCATCTCTCCTTTCCCAAACCTTCTAGGGTTTGGGGAGATCAAAACACAGAAGAAGAAGCATGGCTTAGGAGCACTGAATAACGAAGTCCTCGTCTACGATTTCCATTGTATTCAAATTTGAATTCCTTCTATATTTTTCTAGGACTTATACTATGAATTCATGTCATTAATTGAAGTTTTACATTTATGTTATTGATATTCTCTTTAATTCTTTATAGACATTTGCTAGTCTTTTCATAGATAGCTAGTCTTGGTAGTATTATAAGCTTGGTAGTATCTAAAGGGCTGGGAGATATGACCAACTGACCACAGTCTAATAGATTGCGAAGTATGGGAGGAATTGGCCATAATACAACCACTCTTCGTGTGCGAACTGACCAAATGATCACCTATCAAGTGGAAGTATTTAAGAGGTTAGGGGGAATCTAAGTTCCTAACGGCCGGGTTCCCACCGACTAGATCTAGCAGATTTGGTGCTTAATGACTGCTATTAGGTTGCCGAATGATCCCGGGTGACCTGTTCATCTTGGTGAGGAATCTAAGAACCATAGGCCATGACGAATTGACCAAAGAAGTCTGGTGATAATTAACCACTATATTTAACCTTTCATATTGAGAATCAATTCATATTTGTATTCTTCGTTAAGCTTCATTTAACTGTCTCTTTACCCTAAATTTCTGGTGTCTTTGTGCGTAGAATAATAGCATATCGATGAATTATAACAACCTTGTCATACCAATATATTATCATTATCATTTCTAATCATCTTAGTTCTTTCAAGGTCACAGCTCTCTTAGGACGATACTTGGATTTACCTAAGGCTTTTGTTAGGATTTAGAAAATCCATTAGTTAAAGTGTCGGTCACCTCAAATATTTGTATTTGTTAGAAAGCTCGTAGTCGTAGTCAAGTTATGTTAATAAGTAGTTTGTTAAGTAACACCGTGGAGGACGAACGGGTCTTTACCCACTGTATTCCTGATCCACAGCCCGTAGGAGGCGAGTCTTGTAAGATACTATAAATACCCTCTACCTCCCAAGGTAGAGGGTTGGAGCTTCAATACCGTTTTTCTTTGTTTCATCAAGTTCCCACTTCTCTCTCTCTCTACTTTCTCTCTCTAAACCCTCAAACTATACGCCTATTAATGTTATGATATGATGTGTTTGTGAAATCCAATATGTTACAAATGATATCAAGAGCCATGGTTTGATCATTCATCTTACATGTTCTTGGATTTCTAGTGGTTTTATATGGTTTTTAGGTTTGAAAGAGTTTAGAGTTATTTGCATCATTTGGATCATCTTTTATGTTAAAGTTTGGATTTTGATTGTACTTTTATGTTTAGGATCATTATAAGTGCTTAGGTTTTGATTTGGAAGGCTTGAATCAGCGTGGTTGGGTTGTTTTCGGATTGAAAAGTGGTGTTTTTGAATTTTTCATCCTAGCGATTTGTGTCTCGTACTTGATTTCTTCGTAGTGATTTGTCTCTACGTTTAAGCGATTTGTCAGTATTCTGTGAAGCAACTTGCGTACTAAGCAATTTCTTCGTAGCGACTTGTCCCTATATTTAAGCGACTAGTCTGTGTTTTGTAAAGCGAATTGTGCACTAAGCGATTTGTCTTTTGAGACAAAACGACAAAAAGGACAAAGTAGTGGACGTACTTTTTTGTCTAGCGATTTGCACTAGCGACTTGTCCTTCTAGCGAGTTGTTACTCAAGCAACTTGTGTGTCTAGCGACTTGTCACTAGCGATTTGTCTTCATAGCGATTTGTGTCACACAAGCGACTTATCTCTCTAGCGACTTGTCCCTTTAGCAACTTGTATACCTAGCGACTTGGTGAAAAGCGATTTGTCTTCAAGGTTTGAAGCGACTTGTGAATTATTGTTTCTGATTGTTACATTTTACGATTTTCTCTTGATTTAGTAAAATCCCGTGAAAGAATCTATTTCCTGGTTTAATCAAAGAGTTATAAAATCCCGTAGAATCTGTAATCATGTCTATCAACGTGCCTACAATCATCTCATCTGTAGCGGAGGACGTCCAAGCTGCAGGATCAGATACTCGTCCACCCATGTTAGATAGAACTGATTATGACTCATGGGCTCAACGAATTAGATTGTACTGCTTGGGTAAGGAAAATGGGGTTAACATTCTCAAATCAATTGATGAAGGACCGTATCAAGTTGAGACTACCAGAGACATACTTGAGACTGCTGATGATGGCTCAGTGACATTGGGATTGGATAGACCTAAGACGTATGATGAACTGACTGGTAAGGAGAAGAAGAGATATGATGCAGACATCAGGGCTTCTAACATCATACTCCAGGGTTTACCTAAGGACATTTACAAATTGATCAACCACAACACGGAAGCTAAAGCAGTATGGGACAATGTTAAGATGCTTCTATCTGGTTCTGAATTGACTAAAGAAGATAGGGAGTCTCAGTTGTATGATGAATTTGAGAACTTTAAAATGAATCCAGGGGAAAGTATCACTGTATATCATGTAAGATTCCACAAGCTGGTGAATGATATAAGGAATATCAAAATGACAATGCCAAATATTCAGCTCAACTCAAAGTTTGTGAACAACATGAATCCCGAATGGCACAAATTTGTTATTGCTGTCAAGCTTAACAAAGGTTTAAGGAATACCAACTAGGAACAATTGTATGCCTACTTACTCCAAAATGAGAAGCACACTGTGTTTGAACGAATGATCCTTGAAAAGTTCAACAACAATACTAGAAGTACAAGCTCATCAAATGATTCAACTGCATTTTACACTAATGTAGGCATAACCACCAAAGCATCTCAAGTCATACCAACTGGTAATGGTAATCAAAAACTCATTCCAGATCCAGGGTATAAACCTCCAGACTCAGACACAATTATGGAACATTTCATCAATCAACTGGCTCTTATGGTTAAGCAAAACCTGAACCTCACTCCACACACCAACAATAACCTCAGAACGGCATCCAATCTCCACAATCATGCTACTGTTAGAGATGGAAAGATAGTGGTAAAGAATGTGCAGGGAAGACATAATGCATACCTTCCACATAATGAGCAAGGGAATGTTGGTACGGGATATGGGAATGTTGGTGCTGGGTATGGAAATGTTGGAGCTGGATATGGTAATGCTGGCGGTGGTGGTGGATATATGGGCAATCAGAATCGTGGAAGGAACATGGCTCAGGGTCAAGTAAAGCCCATCAAATGTTACAACTGTGGTGGAGAAGGACACATCGCAAGATATTGCACTCTTCCAAAACGTACACAAAATGCAGAGTACTTCAGGGACAAGATGCTGCTGGTCCAAGCTCAAGACAGTGGAGCAATGTTGAATGAGGAAGAATTGCTATTTCTTACTGAGGGAAATGCCAGAACTTATGATGCAGATGTGGATGAACAGCCAGTGCAGGGTATGGGTCAGAACAATCCAAATGCATTTCAAGTAGCTGATTGTGATGCATATGACTCGGATGTTGATGATGAACCAACTGCCCAAACCATCTTCATGGCTAGCATTTCACCAATGGTCTCTCCAAAGGCTACGTCACCACATCAGACCAGTCCCTCCAAGGCATCTATCATCTCTGAGGTATTAAAATTATACGATGAGGTTGATGCGCAAAAGATACACTACAAAGTACAACCAACTGAAATCTTTGAATCGGATACTGAAAATATGGGCAATAGTAATGTTGTCCCATATGACCAATATGTGAAGCAAGATGAAAGTCAAACTGTACCAAGTAATGTATCTTCTGCAGTCAATGATGATTGTGTTTTCGATGAATACACTGAACATGCCCCTGATGATTCTATAATTTCTGAACTAAATACCTATAAGGAACAATTTGCCATTTATGAACAACGTGCTAAGTTCGAATTGACCACCCGTGAGCAGGAGATGGATAACCAAATACGTACAGTTATTAGAAAAAGTAATTTTAGAGAAGAAATATTAAAACAAGAGTTAAACTCCTTACAAGAAAAGCTTACAAAAACTGTTAAGCAAAAGCAAAAACTTCAAGAAAATGTTAAATTGCTTAAAAAAGAATTTAATGCTAAGGAATCAAAACTTTTGAATGACTTTTCCAATCTAAAAACTTTGAAAAACAAACTTGAAAACAAACTGTACATACAAGGGAACACCATTCAGACTGCTCACATGATCACTAAGCACAGAGTCTTAAGCGATAAGCATAGTATTCCCCTTGTAGAGGAGCCAAATCTCGAGTACTATAAAAAGGCTAAAGCTTACGATAAGATTGTATATGATGGTAATGAGATCCTCAAGCCTAGGCAAACACCATCATGTATTGGAAGCACGGAAGAGGATAGAAAATTATAAAATGCCTCTTTGGAGTAAATGGATAAGAAGCTAAAAGATCCTCAGTGTAAAAAGAAAAACATAACGCTCAAACCCTATGATTACACAAAAGAAAATTGGATTTCCTTGAACATGTTTAAACCTCAAACTCAACTAACCCCTGAACAAGTTTTCTGGAAGAGAGATATAGATAAACAAAAGGCAGATAATCTTGTTACAAAGAATCCCCCTTTTTGGAAATTACCCCCAGCCACTGTGTATCCTTCAAATACACCAATGCATTTAGTGCCTAGAAATCTTCCCACTAATAGCAAGACCTTAATAAGCCTTCATGTAGTTTACCAACTATTTGTTGATTTAGAGAAAAGGTGTAAGAAGAGGATCACACCCACTAGGATAACTGAAGGGGAAAGGGGTTTTGAACAAACTAAAGAATGTTATTTAACTGAGGTGTGACAACTGGAAATTTAGGGAGTCTATTTTATGTAACCGCATTACGTTAAACTAAACCGAGCTTTTGCCTTTATCACTATTTTTATAAACCATGACTTGATTTTATATCGTCTATTGGTTTTTATGGTTTATTTCATTATTAAATGAGTTATCGTATGAGTTTTAACTCTATTTGGTAGGCACTTTTCGATTCGGCACTAGAAAAGCCTAAAACGAGAATTATTGTAACTTTTAGACCGTAACTCGAAAATTGACAAATAAATAGTCAAAACTCGTGGAAAAACATAAATAACGATGTTAGAAAGTCGAATAAATGTTGTGAGACACTCGGGGGGACAATATATGAGCTCGGAAATGGGTAAACGGGATAGTTACGAAAAATTACAACTCCGACCCCCCTATTTCTTCCCTAGCCGGCGCCCCCCTCCACCATATTTATTTGTTTTTGAGTCCCTAACACCCAAGTATAAAAGGACCATCCGCCCTCATTATCCTCTTTCATTCTCTCACTAAAAACACACACAACATACCTTTCTCTCTCTAAAAACCCTAAACCACCACCACCATAACCGGCCGCCCTATTCCGGCCATATACCGACCGAATTCCGGCGCATCACCATACACCTCCACCACCATATTGAAGCTCTCTTTCTCCTCTTTCCAACCATATATCACACGCTCCATTTGGACTTCAATAACACCTTCAAATCTTTGAATCAAGATCCGTACTTTTAGGGTTTCAAGTGGGTTTTGCAATTGGTGATTGAATAAGGTAAATGGAACAAGTTTTGAGCTTGTTTGGGCAATAATAAGCCACGAATTGAAAATTAGGGTTTCGAACCTATGAACAAATTTGGGGCTTTTGGGTGGAACATGAAATTAAGTCTAATTAGTGACTAAATAAACAAGTAATTAGTTTTTGGTAAGTGTGTGGTGTATCAATTTGATGGGTTTATGCATTTTAGGTTTAGGTTCATATTTTTGGTTAAGATAGATGATGGGTTTTGTGTTTGGTTAGTGTTTGGAGCTTGAATGATTGGATTTGGGTGTTGTGGAATTGATTTGGTTGTGTTTGGTTGTGAAACATGGGACGTACGAACCACCTAGGGTTTGTACGTGGCTCATGAGAGGCGTACGAGATCCACATGGACCATGGATCTGGGTCGGGTCGATTTGGTAGCTTGTTGGTTGATGTAGTTGAGGTTTGGATGAGACGCGTGGAGCCGAAAAGCTTCTAGAGCTTGTTTGGTTCACGTGGTCTTAACCGCGACCGTGTCATGACCATTAGGGTCATAACATTGGTTTCGAGTATATTTGGTTGATTGATTGGTTGGCGAGATTGTTTTGAGTTGGTTTGGGATTGAATTGCGCTATTATGACATTTAATTTGGACTTGATATATATATTGTTGACTTTGAGCTACGTCGGCATTACTTTGACTTTTTAGTCAATAGTTGACTCCGACAAAGCCGTAACATGGACTTTAGTATAATTTGGACTATTGATTGATTAAAAGCCGAGAAGTTATGACTCGTGCTTGTGGACTCGAAATGAATAACGACATGAGATTAATATTGGAATTTGACGAAATATATATATAAACATGAAAATGCTAATAAACTATGAAATATAAATAATAAATGGGTTTTTGTACCAAAAATGTTGATAACAAGTTTTAACTTGTTATTTACTATTTTTAAATGGAAACTAACGACTAAATTGGAAATGTTTTGTTATAAATAAGTTATTAATGTTTCGAGTACACGTTTATCAATAAAAATTGTGGACATTTAATAGTAGTTAAGTATTTATTTACTTACGTTATGTGCATGGGTTACAGATAACCTAACGTTAATATTGTTGATCCACGTGGGTAGCAGACTTATTAGGTTGACGAATCTAATAAGAGCCCGCTAGGTACGTTGGGTAACCTTATTAATGAGTGACTTATCCTTATGACTCGATTAGGATGCGACCGGTTTATGGAATAATAAGCGATACGAATGAATAATTAAGTTTATCGAGTTGACGAATTCGATAAGGTCGACTGTTTATTCCGAAAATTATTGGACTATGAAGCTTATCGCTTAGACGTCTCATTGTGTCGCATTGAGTCACATATTGTGTTGAATGGAGTTGCATATTGTGTTGCGAAGCATAACATATTGGTTGCTTGAGTGCATTCATAGCATCATATTGAGTCGATACACCCACATGAGGATACCAAACGCTAGGATTAAATGGTGAAACGAGACATTTTTGGAAATAAAGAAATGGAATATATTGGGGTAGATAACGTTGAATTTGAGGAATATATATATTAAAGTTGGTCTACATTAATAGGTTATGCCGAGTCGATAGTTGATGTGCCGTGATTACCGTTATCTCCTGCTAGTGTTTATTTGTGCGTTGATTGCTTGAGGTGAGTTTCATAGCCCCACTTTTATATACGTTTTAACTACGTTTTGAACTATTTTGGGGTGAGAATCATGCTGCTGTTTTTGGACCGTTAAAACTATTTGGATTTGCTTATATGCTTGACTGTTTAGATAGATGTGCGGTAGTCGTTGCCTTAGTCTAGGTTTAACCATGCCTAACTAAGAATAGAATTCTACCTCGACCTAGTCTGGGGTTGGCAATTGTTCTAGATTTTGCCGCGACAGTGCTGGACTAGAGTCGCTGGGCCCGATTAGTCCTTGGATGCGGGACATGTGTTATGATTGGTGATCCGGGTAGGATCGGTGTGAAAACGGTATTTATCTATATTAGGTCTTGCATAGCAAATCAACTCTTACAGGTCCACTATGATTTTGTTGAACTTAAACCTATGAACTCACTAGCGTAAGCTGACCTTTTAGCATGATTTCTTAGGTATTTGAGAGATGTTTGGAATACGTGAACGATGGAAGCTTGGCAAGAAGGCGGGGTTCAAGGATCATTTCTGACTCTGATAAACTATGGGGACCTATTTGATTAAACCATGTTTTGGGCCTAATAATTATACTTTTGGATTAAATTTTTTGAATACTTAAATTTAGGATTGGTTTGAATGTTAAATGACTATCTTTTTGCTATACTTGTGTGTGATACCAATCCAATAGTAACGCCCCGAAAACTTGATTAAGTCTTCCGCTGTACCGAGATTTGGGGGTGTTACAGATTGGTATCGAGCTCAAGGTTATAGAGAATTAGGTATTTTATAAACCCTAAACTATAACCACTTTTGAGAAAATTGATCCTCAACCGACGCACGCCCGCTTGCCAAGCCGAAGCTTCGTATTTGATTATGGTATGAACTGGGATTTGAATTATGAGATATGATTATCGATTTTGGGAAAATGAGATAAGGTTGTTGACTTTGGGAAATGAGATGTGATTATCGGGATATTACGGAATTTGATTTGAGGAAACGATATATTGTGATTTTGAAGTTTTGAACTCGATTGATTTGATATGGGATTATGTGATGGAACGGAGCTTATGTGTTTTATTTAAAGGCATATTTTGAGTAATGCGGTACCTACACTTTTAAAGCTTTCATTATGTGATATATGTTTTGGTTGAGTTGATGCGCTTATTAAAACTAGTTGCTTCGAACACTTATACATACCCTAGGCCAATGTCACAGACTATGCCTTCACTAGCTTTTGATGTGTCTGAGGAGGTCCTTGTTGTAGCTAGTTCGCCAGCATTGACTCTCATGACGGCTGTGCAGAGTGATCCTTATGAGATTGCCCGTCACACTAGTTCATCATCATCAAATCGTCCTAGCTCATCTAGGCAGCTCACTTTACATCAGGTCTTAGCGCGAGTGCAGACTCCTAGGCTTGCTTATAGCACTGCCCGCATGTCCGTGAGACCACCATCATCACCTATCTGTTTAGCAGCATCACCATGTCTTAGGAGGCCTAGATCTCCTAGTGTACCACCTCAGGATTTACCTGCACAGAGACTCCGACTCATGGACTCTCCCCCAATGGATGAGGGCGAGGAAGAGCATGAGGTTGAGGAGGAGCATGAGGTTGATGAGCAGTATGTTGATGAGGATGAGGATCCTCAGGAAGAGGATGATGAGGATATCCCAGAAGGGGGTACTCCTCCCATTGCAGAGTCCTGCACATTCTCCAGTACCAGGTTCTCCTTTGCCTGAGCCTGAGTCCCATGGACAGCCTTTAGACATCGACTCACCACCTTACTCACCTTATATAGGTAGCCCGTTAGGATCTGAGATACCATCGGAGATTGTTTCGAGCCGAGGAGTATGGTGAGGCGGTCGATGTGGGAGAGGATTACATCGCAGGGTACTAGGCTTAGTCAGTTGACGGATCGATTGGTTAGAGTATCGAGGGCTAGTATAGAGGATCTGAGAGTTGATATGGGTACTGTAGTCAGGAGGACTAGGGTTTTGTGTGAGGGTATGTCGGAGCTCGGGGCGGGTTGGGGACCTGCTGAGAGGGTTCGCGACAGCTCGTGATGCTGATAGAGCGATTTGGCGTAGGATTGGTGAGTTAGAGAGAGAGGTCGCAGAGATTAAGAGTGATCGCGATGCTCGACGTGTTGAGCTAGCATCATTGGGGAGAGAGGTTGACGATGTTAGGAGGTCAGTGAGTGATATTCGTAGACGTGGCTAGATAGTATTAGATTTGTGGTTTTGTACGATCTTGAAACTAAGTAGTAATTGGTTCGAGATGTAGGATTATCCTAGCTATTTACTAGTATCGTCGTTAGGATCGTTTTTGATCTCTTCGTATCCTTCCATGTATCTCCACTTTTGAAACCTATGAGTTATGGTTATTGGAACGTGCATCCTTTAGTTATGATTCGGACCTTAGTTGATTCGCTTTAGTATTGCGTTATCCTTGTTGACCTTGATTATGAATTTGAGCGTTATTGGGTGACCCTTGGAACCCAACTCTATTTTAGAACGTGAATTGCGAACTTATGAAACTGTTCTTCTTGCCTATAGAATGGTGGCAACAAGACGAAACCCGCGTAGGAACAACCGAGCAGCTCCTGCTGCAGTTGTTGCCCCTGGTCGTCGAGGTCGTCGTCCGACCCCGACCACACCACCTGTTGAGAACCTTAACACTGATAACCCAGCTGTAGAAAACCGAATGTGAACGACCGTGCTGAGAATGGTCCTGTTCCACAAAACCCTCCACCTGTGAACCCAACCCACATTGACCAGCTAGTGTCGCAGCGTGTCGTTGAACTGCTAGCTGAGGCCAATATCTCTAACACTTCTAGTGGAACCCCGATGCTGAATCGAACTCGAGGTTGTACCTACAAAGAGTTCCGATTCTGTGGTCCCATTGATTTTGGAGGAACTGAGGGAGTAGTTTACCTAACTAGGTGGTTGGAGAAAACTGAATCTGTGTTTGCGGTGAGTAACTGTGATGAGGATTGTAAGGTTAAGTATGCAACCTTCACTTTGAAGGACGAGGCGTTGACCTGGTGGAACAACTATCACAGATCAGTAGGAATTGATGTGGCTTAAAGTATGACTTGGACTCAGTTTAAGGCTCTCCGATTAAGACTTCTTGTCCTAGGAATGAAGTTAAGAATTTAGAGAGTGAGTTCGGAACCATAAGGTTAAGAATGTACGACATGGTGACTTATACTCGTCGTTTCAAGAGTTATCATTGCTTTGCCCTGAAATGGTTCGCACTGAAGAACTTAAGATTGAGCGGTATACTGATGGATTGCCTTTAGCTACTCGAAATGATGTCATCGCTGCCAAGCCAGCTAATTTGCAAGAGGCAATTGCTGTGGCTCAGAGTTTGATGGACTCTTGTGTGCTAGAATTAGGATACAAGGGTAAGAATGATAAGAATGATAAGAGGAAGAGGAACGAAGTTGCAAAAGGGAATGGCAACAAACGGCAAGAGACAGCCAGAGTGTTCGCCATAGGAAATGGAGGTAGGAAAGATTATGAAGGTAGTAAGCCTGTGTGTGGTCGTTGTAACCGACACCACCATGGACTATGCCTGAATGTGTGTAGGAAGTGCTCTAAGGTAGGATATTTGGCCAAAGACTGTAGGTCCGTCCACTGCTGCTCAAACTGCACAAGGAGCGGATTGGAAGGCCACTGTCACCTGTTTTGGATGTGGAAAGAAGGGACACTTTAAGAATGAGTTCCGAGAGCCGTGGATGAGAGGAAATCCCGGTAATGTAGGAGGATTTTCTAACCGAGGTGTAGGAGGTAATGGCTTAAACCCTGTGAAGCGTGAGGTTGTGGAAAACCAAGTAAACCATGGTGCTAGGAATCAGCAGAGAGACATGGTAACAACGCGTGTTTACGCTATTGGGAAGGAAGCTGGCGAGGACCCTAACGTATTTACGGGTACGTTCCTTCTCAATAATCGCTATGCTTCCATACTGTTTAATACTGGTGCAGATATGAGTTTCGTATCCACCAATTTTATTCCCTTACTAGGAATCTCCCAAACACCTCTAGGGTTTAGTTACGATGTGGAATTAGCGAATGGGAATAGAGAGAAGATAGACACCGTAGTTCAAGGTTGTACCTTAAGTTTCCAAGACTGCCCGTTTAGTATAGATTTATTGCCGGTTACCTTAGGAAGTTTTGACGTCATTATCGGAATGGATTGGTTATCGAAGAACGGTGCACACATCATTTGTGATGAGAAAATTGTGTGTTTACCGTACGGTGGAAAAGTTCTGAGCATACAAGGAGATCGGAGTGACTGTGGAAGTCCTTCCCGGTTGAGCATCATCTCTTGTATTAAGGCCCAGAAGTACATCGATAGAGGAGGTTGTCTTTTCTTGGCTCGAATTTCTGAAAAGAAAAGTGAGGAGAAGAGTGAAAGACACCTTAATGATGTACCCGTTTTTAGAGAATTTCTAGATGTGTTTCCCGACGATCTGCCAGGGATTCCTCCTGTCCGACAAGTCGAATTCCAAATAGAGTTGATACGGTGCGGCACGTAGCTTAGGGCACCTTATCGACTTGCTCCAAGAGAATTGGAGGAACTGTCTAAGCAGTTGGCAGAATTGTCAGAGAAGGGATTCATTCGACCAAGTTCGTCACCGTGGGGAGCACCAGTGTTGTTTGTGAAGAAGAAGGATGGATCGTTTCGGATGTGTATCGATTATAGGGAGTTGAATAAGTTAACAGTGAAGAACCGATATCCGTTAGGTAGAATAGATGATCTATTCGACCAACTCCAAGGAGCTAGTGTCTTTTCTAAGATCGATTTACGATCTGGTTACTACCAGCTTAGAGTTCGAGAAGAGGATATACCTAAGACTGCGTTTAGGACTCGTTATGGACACTATGAATTCCAAGTGATATCGTTTGGTTTGACCAAGCGCGGTGATTTCTTGGATCTCATGAACTGAGTGTGTAAGCCATACGGATAAGTTTTTGATAGTATTCATAGGCGACATCTTGATATACTCTAAGAGTAGTGAGGAGCACGAAGAGCATTTGAGGCTCATTTTAGGATTCTTGAGAGAGGAGAAGCTGTATGCCAAATTCTCTAAGTGTGAATTTTGGATTCCGTCCGTGCGATTCTTAGGTCATGTGATAGATAGTCGAGGTGTTCATGTTGACCCAGCTAAGATTAAGGCCATTAAGGAATGGGCAGCTCCTAAGAACCCATCAGAAATCCGACAGTTTCTAGGGTTAGTAGGCTATTATAGGAGATTCATTGAGGGATTTTCCAAGATAGCTAAGCCGGTGACCAAACTAACAGAAGGATGTTAAGTATGAATGGGGAGAAAAGGAAGAAGAAGCATTCCAACTTCAGAAGGAGAAGTTGTGTAGTGCGCCCATCCTAGCTTTGCCTGAAGGAAGCGAAGATTTTGGTGTCTTGACGCTTCGCATAAAGGCTTAGGTGCTGTTTTGATGCAACGTGAGAAGGTGATTGCTTATGCATCTCGACAACTTAAGAAGCATGAGAAAAACTACACCACCCATGACCTTGAGTTAGGTTTTGTAGTGTTTGCTCTTAGGATTTGGAGACATTACCTGTATGGAACCAAGTGTGTAGTATTTATCGACCACAAGAGTTTGAAGCATATCTTAGATCAGAAGGAACTCAACATGAGACAACGTCGTTGGTTGGAATTGCTTAGTGATTATGACTGTGAGATTCGTTATCATCCTGGTAAGGCTAATGTTGTGGTTGATGCACTTAGTCGTAAGGAGGACATTCCACCCCTACTTGTTAGATCATTAGGAATGACCATTGTTTCGCCCTTACCATCTCAAATTTTAGCCGCCCAAGCAGAGGCATTGACGGAAGAGAACCGTCCTTATGAGAATATTCATGGAATTGTAGAAAGTGAAAACGGCTTCTTGAAGCGTTCGACGGAACTTATGCTTCAGAGACAGAAGCTGGATACCATTTCATTGTGGAATCCGTGAGTTGATTATGCATGAGTCGCATAAATCAAAATACTCTATTCATCCTAGAGCCGATAAGATGTATCAGGATCTTAAGAAACTTTATTGGTGGCCCAATATGAAAGTCGATATAGCTCAGTATGTTAGTTGGTGCCTGACTTGTTCTAAAGTTAAGGCCGAACATCGAAACCATCGGGACTTTTAGTTCAAGCCGAACTCCGGAATGGAAATGGGAGCAAATAACCATGGACTTTATCACTAAATTACCGAAACGATTAGCGGCAATGGCGCTATCGGGTAATAGTTGATCGTTTAACTAAGTGTGCTCACTTCTTAGCTATTAGTGAAACCGATAGTCTTGATAAGCTTGCTCGATTGTATCTTAAGGAGATAGTATCGCGTCATGGAGTACCGACATCTATCATTTCCGATAGGGATAGTCGTTTACATCCTACTTTTGGAAGTCGTTACAGACAGCATTAGGAACGAATTTGGATATGAGTACTGCTTACCATCCACAGACCGATGGACAAAGCGAGAGAACCATTCAGAATTTAGAGGACATGCTTAGAGCCTGCGTTATTGATTTCGGCAAAGGTTGGGAGAGACACCTCCCTTTGGCGAATTCTCTTACAACAATAGTTATCACTCTAGTATTAAGGCCGCCCCATTTGAGGCCTTTGTATGGCCGAAAATGTCGTTCTTCTGTTTGTTGGGCTGAAGTTGGCGAGAGTCAACTTACAGGTCCCGAACTTGTCTTAGAAACCACTGAGAAGATAGTTCAGATTAGTAATCGGTTGCAAACCGCTCGTGATAGACAAAAGAGTTATGCCGATAAGAGGCGTAAACCTTTAGAATTTCAGGTTGGAGATCGTGTTATGTTGAAAGTTTCTCCTTGGAAAGGAGTGATTCATTTTGGGAAACGTGGAAACTCAATCCCGATATATTGGTCCCTTTCCAATCCTGGAAAGAATCGGACCGGTAGCATACCGACTGGAGCTACCATCGGGCGAGTAGTGTACACAATGTCTTTCATGTTAGTAATCTTAAGAAATGTCTTTCGGAGGAAAACATAGTGTTGCCTTTAAGAGATATTAAGTATTGATGAGAAATTGAATTTTGTTGAGGAACCGATTGAGATAATGGATCGTGAGATTAAGAGGCTGAAGAATAGCCGTATTCCGATTATTAAGGTTTGTTGGAACTCCTGGCATGGAGCGGAGTTCACTTGGGAACGAGAGGACGTTTTCCGTAAGAAGTGTCCTAAACTTTTCATGACATCAAGCAACTCGGAGTGAAACCCGAGACGGGTTTCTTCTGGGAGGCTGTGACAATTGGCAATTTAGGGAGTCTATTTTAGGTAACCGCATTACGTTAAACTAAACCGAGCTTTTGCCTTCATCACTATTTTTATAAACCATGACTTGATTTTATATCTTCTATTGGTTTTTATGGTTTATTTCATTATTAAATGAGTTATCATATGAGTTTTAACTCTATTTGGTAGGCACTATTCGATTCGGCACTAGAAAAGCCTAAAACGAGAATTATTGTAACTTTTAGACCGTAACTCGAAAATTGACAAACAAATAGTCAAAACTCGTGGAAAAACATAAATAACGTTGTTAGAAAGTCGAATAAACGTTGTGACCCACTCGGGGGACAATATATGAGCTCGAGAATGGGTAAACGGGATAGTTACAAAAAATTACAACTCTGACCCCCCTATTTCTTCCCTAGCCGGCGCCCCCCTCCACCATATTTATTTATTTTTGAGTCCCCAACACCCAAGTATAAAAGGGACCATCCACCCTCATTATCCTCTTTCATTCTCTCACTAAAAACACACACAACATACCTTTCTCTCTCTACCTTTCTCTCTCTAAAAACCCTAAACCACCACCACCATAACCGGCCGCCCTATTCCGGCCATATTCCGGCCGAATTCCGGCGCGTCACCATACACCTCCACCACCATATTGAAGCTCTCTTTATCCTCTTTCCAACCATATATCACACACTCCATTTGGACTTCAATAACACCTTCAAATCTTTGAATCAAGATCCGTACTTTTAGGGTTTTAAGTGGGTTTTGCAATTGGTGATTGAATAAGGTAAATGGAACAAGTTTTGAGCTTGTTTGGGCAATAATAAGCCACGAATTGAAAATTAGGGTTTCGAGCCTATGAACAAATTTGGGGCTTTTGGGTGGAACATGAAATTAAGTCTAATTAGTGACTAAATAAACAAGTAATTAGTGTTTGGTAAGTGTGTGGTGTATCAATTTGATGGGTTTATGCATTTTAGGTTTAGGTTCATATTTTTGGTTAAGATAGATGATGGGTTTTGTGTTTGGTTCGTGTTTGGAGCTTGAATGATTGGATTTGGGTGTTGTGGAATTGATTTGGTTGTGTTTGTTTGTGAAACATGGGACGTACGGACCACCTAGGGCTTTTACGTGGCTCATGAGAGGCGTACGAGACCCACATGGACCATGGGTCTGGGTCGGGTCGATTTGGTAGCTTGTTGGTTGATGTAGTTGAGGTTTGGATGAGACGTGTGGAGCCGAAAAGCTTCTAGAGCTTGTTTGGTTCACGTGGTCTTAACCGCGACCGTGTCATGACCATTAGGGTCATAACATTGGTTTCGAGTATATTTGGTTGATTGATTGGTTGGCGAGATTGTTTTGAGTTGGTTTGGGATTGAATTGCGCTATTATGACATTTAATTTGGACTTGATATATATATTGTTGACTTTGAGCTACGTCGGCATTACTTTGACTTTTTAGTCAATAGTTGACTCCGACAAAGCCGTAACATGGACTTTAGTATAATTTGGACTATTGATTGATTAAAAGCCGAGAAGTTATGACTCGTGCTTGTGGACTCGAAACGAATAACGATATGAGATTAATATTGGAATTTGACGAAATATATATATAAACATGAAAATACTAATAAACTATAAAATATAAATAATAAATGGGCTTTTGTACCAAAAATGTTGATAACAAGTTTTATCTTGTTTTTTACTATTTTTAAATGGAAACTAACGACTAAATTGGAAATGTTTTGTAATAAATAAGTGATTAATGTTTCGAGTACACGTTTATCAATAAATGTCAATTGTGGACATTTAATAGTAGTTAAGTATTTATTTACTTACGTTATGTGCATGGGTTACGGATAACCTAACGTTAATAGTGTTGATCCACGTGGGTAGCGGACTTATTAGGTTGACGAATGTAATAAGAGCCCGCTAGGTATGTTGGGTAACCTTATTAATGAGTGACTTATCCTTATGACTCGATTAGGATGCGACCGGTTTATGGAATAATAAGTGATACGAATGAATAATTGAGTTTATCGAGTTGACGAATTCGATAAGGTCTACTGTTTATTCCGAAACTTATTGGACTATGGAGCTTATCGCTTAGACGTCTCATTGTGTCGCATTGAGTCACATATTGTGTTGAATGGAGTTGCATATTGTGTTGCGAAGCATAACATATTGGTTGCTTGAGTGCATTCATAGCATCATATTGAGTCGATACACCCACATGAGGATACCAAACGCTAGGATTAAATGGTGAAACCAGACATTTTTGGAAATAAAGAAATGGAATATATTGGGGTAGATAACGTTGATTTAGAGGAATATATTTATTAAAGTTGGTCTACATTAATAGGTTCTGCTGAGTCGATAGTTGTTGTGTCGTGATTACCGTTATCTCCTGCTAGTGTTTATTTGTGCGTTGATTGCTTGCGTTGATTGCTTGAGGTGAGTTTCATAGCCCCACTTTTAACTACGTTTTGAACTATTTTGGGGTGAGAATCATCTTTGCTGTTTTGGACCGTTAAAACTATTTGGATTTGCTTATATGCTTATTTGTTTAGATAGATGTGCGGTAGTCGTTGCCTTAGTCTAGGTTTAACCGTGTCTAACTAAGAATAGACTTCTACCTCGACCTAGTCCGGGGTTGGCAATTGTTCTAGATTTTGCTTGCGACATCTTTGGACTAGAGTCATGGGCCCGATTAGTCCCTGGATGCGGGACATGTGTTATGATTGGTGATCCGGGTAGGATCGGTGTGAAAACGGTATTTATCTATATTAGGTCTTGCATAGCAAATCAACTCTTCTGAGGTCCACTATGATTTTGTTGAACTTAAACCTATGAACTCACCAGTAAGTGACCTTTTAGCATGATTTCTCAGGTATTTGAGAGATGTTTGGAATACGTGATCGGTGGAAGCTTGGTAAGAAGGCGGGGTTCAAGGATCATTTCTGACTCTGATAAACTATGGGGACCTATTTGATTAAACCATGTTTTGGGCCTAATAATTATACTTTTGGATTAAATGTTTTGAATACTTAAATTTGGGATTGGTTTGAATGTTAAATGACTATCTTTTTGCTATACTTGTGTGCGATACCAATCCAATAGTAACGCCCCGAAAACTTGATTAAGTCTTCCGCTGTACCGAGATTTGGGGGTGTTACATGAGGTCATGCCATTCTTTAAACAACTTAAAGAACAATTTGAAAGTCTCCAAAAGGGAATGGACACAGATATTAAAGAAATGAAAAGGATGTTTAATGATATGGAATTAGAGGTCAGTAAATATGAACGTGAGCTTAAGAGTAATGAAATTGATATAAAGAATCTGCACATCATTAATGATAATTTGATCGTTCAATATGTTGCTCAAGATATATTCTACACTGTTACAAAGCATTCTATTACTGCGTCTCAATTTCATGAATTAAATGTTGCATTAAAAGTTTCCCATGATCGTGTCATTGAGCTTGAAACCACAAATTCAAAATTGCATGATAAAATTGAATAGGATGATCATGATAACTTGGTCAAACATTTTTCTAAATTGGAAGTTGAACATCTTGCTTTGCAATTAAAATATCAACATCTCAAAGAAAGTGTTAAAGCCTCAAATATCAAGACATCCTCGGATGTTCCTAAGTTTGATGCAGTTTTTGAATCAAACAGACGTGACGAACAGATTCGAGCTCATTGTAATACGATCAGAAAGTTGAAAACCCAAATTTCGCAATTAAAGGGTGATAAGAATAATGCAAATGGCTCCCAAATACCTCCTCCTCTAGATTCTCAGAATTTTCAAAACATCATTAATGTTTTACAACAAGAAAATGAGAGTTTTCTAGAAGAAAATGAAAAGGTTAAACGACACTTCAAAGAGTTATATGATTCAATGAAAGTCACTCATGACAAGAACAATGAAAAAATAAGTTCTTTACAAAAGGAAATTGAGAATCTGAAGAGTTAGGTAAAAGGGAAATTGCCACTTGCCTGTGATGAGAATGTTATATCCAAGGCATCTGCGGATTCAAAATATGCTGTGACTGTAAAGTATATTCCTCCCCATCTTAGAAACAATGAACTTGCATTTCAAAATTATCTTTCATACCTTAAGGATAGTCTAGAATGTCTTCGTGAGATTGTCAAGGAAGATAGCATAAATAAACCACTGGATAGTGAAGTCAGGTATGCATGCTTATATGCCAAACGATCTCAGGAACTTTTAGAATGTTTAAGAGCAACATACCCTAAATCCTCTAGTAAGAATGATAAAGTCGTTATGCCTTGTTCTATGCCAAGTGTTAAGTATGAAAACCTTGATATGCCTTATTCTGTACCGAAAGTCAAGCATGTGAGCTTTGATGTGCCTATAAGTACTACAGATCCCAGCACTTCTAGATTAGGAATCCAAAAAGTAGCAAAACCAACTAATGTTCCCACAATTCCCTCTACAAGAGTAATCAGTGGTACAAAAGCAAGCGGGTCAAAGCCTCCAGGCAATACAAAGCAAGATAGGACCTCGCAAGCTAAGAGTAATCAATGGAAGAGAGTAGAAGACCACCCTAGGAACATTAAGTTTATGTTGAATAAAACGAATCGTGTTGATTCTAGTATTAGCTATAAAAGCGTCTTGTAATTAATTGAATTACGCTACTTCTTGCAAAACATGTAAAGAATGTTTGATTTAAGGTAGTAATCATGAATGTCTTTGTGAATGATGTGAGCAATTCTGTAAAATCCCCGGTAATAAATGTTAACAATAGTAAACAGGATAAGAAGGTCAGAAGATCAAGGAAGAAGAGGGCTAGAAAACATTGGAAACCAACAGGAAGAAAATTTAGTAATGTAGGTTATCATTGGATACCTACTGGCCATAAATTCAATCTTAATGAGTTGTGCCCTAAATTATCTAGATCAATGCCCATTAGGAAATGGATGCCCACTGGTAGAACTATACCTTTAAGAAGTGAACATAATTTGAATAGAACTACTGTTTCTACTAGCCCAGCATTTACATCTAATGATATCATTTCTTCTATTTCTGATGTGGGTTCTTCAATCACATCTACTAACCAAGTGGAACCCACACTTGCATGGGGATCCTAATTGTCCAGTCATCCATTCTTGTCTATGTTCAACTGCAGGTCGTTCAAATTATTCTGTGGTACCTGGACTCAAGCTGTTCCAAGCATATGTTGGAGATCGCCTGACTCATGAACTTCGTGAGTAAATTTATCGGGACTTTTAGATTCGGAAACGACCATTTCGGAGCAATTATGGGTTATGGAGATTATGTGGTTGGTGATAGTGTAATTTCTAGGGTATATTATGTTGAAGGTCTCGGTCATAATCTATTTTCTGTCGGTCAATTCTGTGATTCTGATCTAGAGGTGGCCTTCATAAAACATACATGCTTCGTTAGAAACTTAGATGGTGTTGAACTTTTGAAAGGATCACGTGGAACCAATTTGTACACCATCTTCATCGAAGACATGATGAGATCTTCTCCAATCTGCTTGTTATCAAAGGCCTCTAAAACAAAGTCTTGGTTATGGCACCGTCGCCTCAATCATTTGAACTTCGGCACCATAAATGATCTGTCAAGAAAGGACCTCATGAGAGGCTTGCCTAGACTAAAATATGAAAAGGATCACCTTTGTTCTGCATGCCAATTGCGAAAAAGCAAGAAATATGTCCATAAACCCAAACCTGCAAACTCAGTTATGGAAGTTCTTCATACTCTTCATTTGGATTTGATCGGACCAATGAGAGTGCAAACAATTAATGGGAAGAAATATGTGCTAGTCGTTGTTGATGACTATTCTCGATTTACTTGGGTTAAGTTTTTGAGGAAAAAGGATGAAACTCCAGATGTCATCATCAAACTTATCAAAGCAGTGCGAGTTCGACTTAACAAGATTGTTAGAATCATCCGAGCAGACAATGGAATGAAGTTTGTTAACAAAGAACTAAGTCGGTTTATGAAAGCATTAGAATCGATCATCAAAGAAGTGTTCCACGTACTCCTCAAGAATGGTGTAGTTGAAAGCAAATCGGACTCTTGTAGAAGCTGCAAGAACTATGCTAATTTATTCAAAGGTTCCAATGTTTCTCTTGGCTGAAGCCATTGCCACTGCTTGCTATACCCAAAACCAATCCCTTATACACACCACTCATGGAAAAACTCCATACGAACTGGTCCACAATCGAAAACCTGATCTTTCCTTCCTTCGTGTGTTCGGTGCTTTGTGCTATCCAACAAATGATGGTCGAGATTTAGGTAAATTAAGAGCTAAAGCAGACATAGGAGTTTTTGTGGGTTATGCACCAAACAGGAAAGGTTACCAAATCTACAACAAAAGATCACGGGATATCATGGAAACTATTCACGTCACGTTCGATGAGCTATCTGGGCAAATGGCTCCAGGACAATCAAGTTCTGTACCCGCATCTCAACATTCACTAAGTAGTCCCATTAGTTCCTCTCTTGTACAAAACCCCTCACCAGCAGTTCCATATGTACCTCCTTCTGGAGAAGATTTGAAGAAATTGTTTGATCTAATGTTTGATGAATATGATAAACCTATTGCTAATGATCAGTCTAATCCATCAACAAAGGTTGCCTCTAACCCAGTCAACGTAGATAACCCTTCAGTTTCTATGTCATTGAGTCAAGAAGCGCCTACTGCAGATCACTCATCCTCATCATCAAATCCTTAATCATCGAGTGTACATCATGGAAATGATTCTGGCACCTATGATGGAGATGACCCCTTTGCTACTCCCAAAGATGCTCCATTTGAGAACATATTTGCGCCTGAACTAACTTCAGAACCATCTTCATGAGGAGATCCAAACTCTGCTACTTCAGTTCCTCAACAACAACCACCCGAACACCTTAGAAAATGGACACATGACCATCCGTTGGACAACATCATTGGAAACCCTTCTCGTCCAGTATCCACTCGTAAACAACTTGCAACTGATGCCTTGTGGTGCTTCTTCAATTCTATATTATCAAAGGTCGAACCAAAAGATGTTAAAACCGCAATGTCAGAAGACAGCTTGTTCAATGCAATGCTAGAAGAAATTCATGAGTTTGATCATCTTGATGTTTGAGAATTGGTACCCGCTCCTGACTGTGCTATGATCATTGCTCTCAAATGAATCATCAAAGTAAAACTTGATGAGCATGGAGATGTACTAAAGAACAAAGCAAGACTTGTTGCAAAAGGATATCGTCAAGAAGAGGGTATTGACTTTGAGAAATCATTTGCTCGGTTACTGCGTATTGAGGCAATCGAATCTTCTTGGCTAATCTTGCTAGCAAGAACATGGTGGTTTATCAAATGGATGTAAAGGCGCCTTTCTTAATGGAGACCTAAAAGAAATTGTCTATGTCAGTCGGCTGAAGGTTTTGTGGATCGAGCGTCCCACTCATGTCTATAAGCGAAGAAAGCTCTCTATGGCTTGAAACAAGCTCCAAGGGCATGGTATGACACACTGTCAAAGTTTCTCTTATCCAACGGATTCAACAAAGGAGTAGTTGATCCTACGTTGTTCACCAGAAAGTCAGGCAAACATTTAATTCATGTTCAAATCTATGTTGATGATATTATTTTTGCTTCGACTGACCCTAATGAATGTGACCTTTTTTCAAAGGAGATGGGCTCCAAATTTCAAATGTCAATGATGGGACAATGTCATTTTTCTTGGGATTACAAATTTCACAAAGTCCCGGAGGCATTTTTATCAATCAATCTAAGTATGCTAATGAGATTTTAAAGAAATTTGGATTTGATTCTTGTGACCCTGTTGACACTCCCTGGATGAGGACCACTCAAGGATCATGATTGACCAAACTAAATATCATAGTATGATTGGATCCCTGATGTACCTCACCGCCAGTAGACCAAACATTCTGAGATTTGTATGCATGTGTGCTAGATACCGGGCTAAGCCTACCAAAAGCACCTTGAAGCGGTTAAGCGGGTCTTCGGTATCTCAGGAACCATCAACATGGGTCTTTGGTACCCGAAGGACACCGGTATGTCACTAACGACCTATCTGATCTCTTGACCATGCGAGGTGTCAAGATACCGTCAAAAGCGTCGGGGAGGTGCTTTCAGGATTTTGGGTGATAAGCTTGTGAGCTGGTCTTCAAATAAACAAATGAGTACCTCAATATCCTCTATAGAGGCTGAATACATAGCCATGTCATCTTGTTGTGCTCAAATCCTATGGATGAGATCCCAATTATCTAACTATCGCTTTGAATTCAATAAAATCCCTCTGTACTGTGATAACAAGAGTGCCATTGCTCTCTCATGCAACAACGTTCAACATTTAAGAGCAAAGCATATCGACATTCGACATCACTTCATATGGGAACAAGTTGAAAAAGGTGTGGTTGAGCTATACTTCGTGGCCCGAATATCAGGTTGGTGGACATCTTCACCAAAGCTTTTCCTAGAGAACATTTTGAGTTTATTCTTCCACGACTTGGACTAAAGAGTCTGCAGCCTGAAACACTCAAACGTCTTCAGGAGTGACTGAGCAAAATACAAAAATATAAAACCCACAAAAAGAAAATAGAAAAATATAAAATTTCAAAAAATCCATAAAAATTTAGAAAATCTTGAAAAATTCCAAAAATATTTTTCTTTGTCATGTTTCTCTTTAGTTCGATAACATCTACTGACTTTGTTTTGTCATTCAAAGAATGGCACGGGTCTTTAGATGAAGTTCGAATGTACATTAAAAAAAAAAGAAAAAAAAAAAGAAAAGGATGGACAAAAATGGTAGTTTACTGTCATTTAAGGCAGTAACCAGTTTTTAAAAGAAAGAACTGAGCCATATTTAATTTAAATTTTTGAAATCTCATGCTATGATTCTAAATACAAATGTTTGTCGCCAAAAAGACAAATGTTTCCCTCCAAATATTTTTCCTTCTAAAGATTCTTCTGAAAAATATTTGCTATCTAATGAAAACAAAATTGATTTGAAAATAACTCGGACTCTATTTTTGAAAATCATCTGGACTTATCATCTGTAGGATCTAACATATATTGTGTTTGATGATTCGGGTGGCCTTGCATGGTGATGAATCAAGTATGCCATAGTTTTAGAGAGAGAAAAAGATGAGAGGGTGATTCTAGTGAGAGAAAATTTAACAAAAATGAAAAGTTAGATTGAAAGCACCACCCTTCCCTTAGTGGGAAGGGTATTTATAGTTACAAGCTAAACGCCCTCCTATCGGGCTGTGGATCAGGCATACAATGGGTAAAGACCCGTCCTTCCTCCATGGTGTTGCACTAAGCTAAACTACGCTAATAACTAATCTAATAAACAGTAAATAATGTAATGTCTACGAGCTAACTTGTGCTAGTCTATAGTTGGGGTGACCGACACGTCACATGGAATTTCTAATTCCTAACAATCTCCCCCTAAGGGAGGTCACCCCATGATTTACATTTTGACTCCTAGCATTCTATTTTGTCTTCAGTCTTGAGCTCGTAGACGTTAATTCTTCACATCCGCAATCTTTGTGCTTTAGTAGTGATTCTTCAAAATCCGCATAGTTTTGTACTTTTAGTGGAGGCCTTTAACTGATCCACATCATTAATGATCTTCGAGCTTTCATTGAGATCATCAGCCATAGTAAATCTCTGGATCACCCTTTGTTGTGTTGCCATCATGTGAAGTTGTGACTTTTGGACCGACATGCTCACACTTTCGGGATCATGACATCTTTTCATCAGAGTAGCGGAAGCTTTCGGCTTATGATATTTGCAGCAGTAAGCGAGAATCATAATATAAAAATATCGAGCCAGAGTTACGTAGATATGCACAAGTCATGATTTCTTCAATTAAGCGTGGATGCTATGAGCATGCGGCTTTGGATTGACTTCTCAATTCGTGGCCGTCAAAATGTACCTGCAAACAACAGTTAGCAATAAAACACACGAAAGTGTCTTTATTCACTTTCGTTGAATTAAGGTAACCCCGGTTCCCGTTGATCGTATAAATACTGCATGTGATCGGTATAATTCGAAGAATCTCCTTGTGAGGGTTTAGCGGTATTCTAGTTGTTCTCAAACCGGAGCGTCTCAAAGACAACACGAAGGTGAGTGAACCGGCGAATTGAGATTCCGATTGATGAAAAATTGATTTGAAAATAATCGCGTATTGCTTAGAAGAAAAAGTTTTGCAATACGATGAAGGTTTTATGAGAAAGATCAATTTTCAATCAAAAATACTTTTTGTATTTGAAAGAGAATACACATTCGATGTGCTAGAGAAAAGAAGAGATTTGCACATCGAACGGTTTTTCCAAAAGTATTTTTCAATCAGAGATACTTTTGTGTTTGAAAACATGAATACACATTCGATGTGCTAGAGAAAAGAAGATTTGCACATCGAGCGGTTTTCCAAAGTATTACGTCAATTCATTTCTGGACCAAGGTTGATTCAAGAATGAATCGCCCCATCGTTTCTATCCAGTTGTCACAAGCTTGATCTTTTGGAAGGATCTCACATGCCAGAGACTAGGGAGAGGGTCTCCTTTTTCAATATCAACAATCTCTAAGAGAAAGCCGATAGATTATGTAGGTTCCCCGTGAGAATGAAACAAGCCCTTTTAAGAGGAACTTGAGTATCTTAGGAAGTTTAGTGCAGGTCGTCCTTTGGGTCCATGACGTCTTGTCTTCAATACCGTGTTACCTTAGTAACCACCGGTAGTATATGAATTGAACCCGTTTCGCCTAAGGTTGAATTATTGGAGGCTATTTCTTTTCACCCTTTTACATTCATTTCTTTTCATTCTTCAACCCCCGATTACGAGACTTCATAACTAGAACCTTGTTGGGTTTATTCGAGTTCTAGATCAATCTCGGTCGACACTCTTCCCATTTCTCATTTTTCTCCTTTTTCATCATACCTAAGGACTCTACACTATCTAGTGGATTGTCCCTGGGTAGATCCCTCCGGTTCTGGCGGATCGTGGGAACAAATACCTAACCTAACCATCCTTATATCACCATGCATAAAGTAAATTGGTCGGTCTTTTGGTAATGTTCTTTCCTTCTCGAAACCAATTGAAAAATCATTTGGAAAATCAATCAAGGTACTTGTGATATAATATCAAAGCATTTTGTACCTTAATTGTTTTGATCTTTTAGAAATGCTCCCCCTCAACATGTGCATATGATTTTATAAATTGTTTAGCACATGGAGGAAAGAGTTCTTTTGAAATAAATTCTTGATCACAATTTCCATGGAAAAAGCCATTTGATTTTCTTTGGTAAATTCTCCCCCTCAATATGTACATAGGATATTTGAAATAATTTTATCACATAGAGGAAAGAGTTCTTTTGAAGCACATCCACGATCACAAAAGCCATTAAGAAACCTTTAGAAAATCAATCAAGGTACTTTATGTTGAAACATATAAATCTTTGTACCTTGAAAGTTTATTTTCTTTTGAAATGCTCCCCCTCAATATGTGCTTCGAGATTTGAAAGCGTTTAGCACATATTGGAGAGCAGCCTGCACTTTTGAATCAAATCGATCATCATTTATCAGATTTCATATATTAAATCACAAATTCTCCCCCGATCAAAAGTATCAAACCATTTGAGATTTTGGATCCCAAGTGATTTAATTAGGTTTAGAAAACATGGGAGAATATGTGGCCAGGTTTAAATACTCATCTTGTTTTTTGGATAAATGCTCCTCCTCAACATGTCCATTGTATATTTGAAATCGTTTAGCACATGGAGGAAGGAGTGCTTTTGAAACAATCGCCCTTTAAAACCGATTTGAGATTTAAATCACGATCTCTCCCCCGATCAAAAATATCAAACCAATTGAGATTTGTGATCCCAGATGATTTAAATCGTTTAGAAAATTTTAGGGGAAAGACGTGGCATAATTTAATTTTGAAAATGACTGATAAGGATCAATTTTAGACATTAAAGATTGTTAGTGTCAGGTATGATTGTTTTAAGAGATCTTTAAGTAAAATAAAACAATTTCACAATCAAACAAGAACAGAAAAAATTTCATTTTGAAATATCTATGAGCTTTAAAGAAAATCATACCATGACATAACATTAAATTTTTAGATCACCACTTTATTACGTACAAACCGGACTTTTATAAAGAAATATCGTTTGAAAAGATTTTATTTTAAATCACTCTCCCCCTCAATCCATGACCGTAGTCGTTGATTGAGTGACTCAAGTTTTAATAAAATGAAGTCCGGTGATTTCTAAAATTAAGTCCAATTTGTTTTCAAAACAATATTTTTCCATTTTCAAAACAATTTAATTAATTTTTTTGAAAAATGGTATTATACACTACTTGTCATGCACAAAGATACGTGGTGGTTAAGCTGCTTTTGTTGTCGTTGCTGTAGGGCTAGAAGAAAACCATCTGCAGATGCAGTGAGACCTCTGAAGTTGCATCTAATGTGCCAACTATCCATGGAGAGATCTAATTAAGCTCCGTTTCTTCATTTGTCGACCTAAGAAATAGTTACCCTTTCCTTTCGGCATCCAATCATCTTCATTTATGGGATCCGGATCGGGAACATTCTTATAATCCATGATATATGCATATGTTAGTAGACATACAAACAGATATATGGTGGTCGACAGCACCCAAACAGCAATCGACTAATACAAGTCAATCCAGCATATCAATCAGTTCATACAAGGGCATGGGAATTATATGTTTATCAAACTCTAATCATCTAAACCTAACAATCATATCCTAAATTCCTAGTCCTTGAACATAGGCAATTATCTTTTTCAGTTAAGCACATAGGACGATTATATAAGCCCGTTAGATGATGTAAATTTGAAAACATTCTCCCCCTCAATTAATGACTCATTTCATAAGAGGTTTTAACCAAGCTGAAGTCACTGATTGGGTTTTGAAAATTTATGAAAATTATGATTCTGATTGATTTTTAAGCAACTCAATTTCCACCATTTTTGAACAACAAATATTTTTCTGAAGAATTTTAGAAAGAAAAACATTTGTATAGGAACAGCAGTCTTATTGACGACATGCTTTTCTTGTATTTGTTTTAGGATAAGTGCACGAAATATTTGAAAATTGGTTTAGCGCAGCACTTTCCTTCCATGAAGAGCGGATTGCTATCAGAAATAATAGCAAACCATAGTTTTAGCGCAGTTCTGATCGAAGTAAATAGCGCAAGCCATAATTTTAGACATGTTTTGAAAAGAAATATTTACACCTTCTTTAGAACTTCATCTATGGTCCCATGCCATTATTAAATGACATTTCTAAGACCGTAGATGTTATCGATACCAGAAGACATGTCATAAAAACATATTTTTGGTATTTTTGAAATTTTCTGATTTTTTATGGGTTTTTGAGATTTTATAATTTTCTATTTTCTTTTTGTTGGTTTTATGTTTTTGTATTTTGTTTTTGATAAATATTTACAGATAGAGTAGATGATATAGTTTAAGAAGATGATGATACGAGTACCGAGATAGGATATCGTCCAGGACCGTTGTTGTAGAAGATAGAAATCGTCATCTCTTAAACATTCACAACCAAAAGCTTAGAGGCTCGAATAGAAGATAGAACATGAGCCTGAGAAGAGAGACTTTGGCGCTTCCCCAAACCGAGAATCCTATAGCTGAGCAGATTCAAAGCTTTCTTTCAAGCTTCCTTAGCCAGGTGCACACAGAAGCACACCATTATCATCAATCTTGCTGCTCCTTTTAAGAATAATCATCGTGATTCTTCGTTCGAGGTTATATCATCCAAAACGACAACGATATCATCCCACATAAATAACTCTTCTCAAATATCATTCCACTGAAGTCTGAAGCGATGCATCCCAAAAGGTGTCAAGAGACCACTTCTGTCACAATTCTCAATTTTTGGTCTTTTCTCAAACTCACTATCCATCATTTTTCGTAAACTAGGTTTACGAGTATCAAATTCGCGTAACCTTAGGGGGTTTAGTTGCGAATTCATGAACAATCATCAAGGGCATTTCATATAGACTATGTTTAGTCTACATATCATTAGCATCATTATCATCATATTAATTCATGCATGGTTTTGCATTTTCATAAAACGTTTATTTTCCTATTAATTAAATGTTATCGCGTAATCATTTATTTTGAACATTTGATCCGATATTTCCAAAAATTATCCCGATATATTTTTTTTATACTCATATTAAGATTATAAAAATAATATTATTAGTTTACCCGGTGTCTTAAATTTTATTTTGTATATAAATTGTTATATTTATATAATTACGGCGGTTTTCTTAAAAACTACACGATAATTATTACTTCACTCAGTTTTTGTAAGAAATGTATTTTTATAATTTTTATGACTTCAATATATTTTATTTTGACCTGTTAAAAATCTATTTTTAGTTAACGCCACAATTAATATCTATTTATACTTACAAACTACACAATATACATAACAAATATTACATTACCACATCAAAATACACCCACCTTGCACCCCATGGCCGGCCTTAGTCATCAAAGGAGACCAATTTGGTCTTTGATTCTTAAGTGTACACATATACTACTAGACCAAGATATTTTACTTAAACAATGACTATCCTAAAACATTTACACATACAAACACATTTGCTAAAGTGTAAAGCAACCAAAAATTCTCTCATCTCTCTCTCCCATGGCGGCCTAATCAAAAGGAAGGAGAAACATAATATTTTTCATGATCCAAGTGATTATCAAGCTCAACTAATAATCTATTTCAAGGTTTTGAAATAAAAACCTATGGATTAATAAGGTTTTCATCATCTTTTTCACATAATCATTCAAGTAAGCATTTCATGATCTTCATAACTTTTTCATATTCATCTTATTGTTATTTCATCATTTTTGCAAGAAACATGCATGTTACATATGAATTTATACCACTTTTGTTGTTTTATTACTTATTATGTAATATAATTATCCTATAATTTATCCTTGAAACATATCACTTTTGGTGATGTCTAGGAACCCATGACACCCTAAGAAGGTGTATGGTAGGATTTGAATAGCCTCGGAGTTGTTTTGAATTGGTTAGAATAGGTTTGGTGAGAAACTCATTTCGACAAGTTTACATAAGGGTCTGTCCATATTTTTGAATTCTGGAATTTTATTGAAGCAAAATATTTTGGGCTAGATATTTGGAAAATATACTTTAAAAGCAGCGTGGCGGCTTGAGCGGGTTAAAAGCGGGCTATAACGAAGAAGTTATGAATTTTTGAAGTTTGGCAGCGAAAACTATTTGTTTAGGGAAATTCAGCAAGTATTCTCAACTTTTTACGAGTCAAAAATGAGTCTTAAGCGTTATGAATTGTGTCGACTTATCAAAAATATATTAGTATACTTTAATACGAATCTAAGGATGTAAAGCGTAGAAAACGGACTTGTAATGATTAAATTACACGCGTTAAACAAAGTTGCCGTAACTTTATTATATAAGCAAATTAATATATTTCTATTAGACACATACTACGGCAACGAAGGACCATATTGAGGGTCGTTTTTAACATGGATGTATTACTTTTTATAACGTGATGTCTTCTAGTAAAAGTAAGTTCGCCAAGCATATTTTTCAAAATGTCCAACCGTTAAGTCAAGCCCGGAGTTGTAATGAATAAAATACGGTCACTTAAACTTTGCCGAAAACCATCCTTAAACATTATTTTGGATACAAGTACCATACTTTACCTATATTTTTCTCCATAATCGAGACCTCTAGGATGAAAACTTAAATGCTAAAACTTTGAGATAATGATACAAGCTTCCCAAAACCGTTGAGTTTGCTTCCTAACACTCGACCTGCACCATTTTACGACTAGCTTTTCGAGGCCGTTTAGTCACTTTCATGAAATTGTCAAATGACATTATTTTACAACGAAAACATTATATTTACCAATAAATCATTAAATGATTATCGTAAGATATCATTTCAACGTAAATACTTGTAATGTATTTTATAACATGACGAGATGTCATAAACATATATTTCGACGATAAATTCTATTTTTCAAAAGCGTACAAGTAGTATAGATTACATGTGGATTTGCATGCACTACATTGTTTCATGACTTATATTAGAGCACATCATTCATATTAGGTTGCGGATAGAGATCGCACCTCATTTCAGTGTATCTACTTTTGTCATCATAAACATTGCACCAGGTGAGTTTTCATAGCCCCACATTCTATTAATTGTTTACAAACTTTTGGGGGAGATACATGCTCAACTACTTGCTTTTACAAATACAAATACTCAAAACACTTACACTTTTATGCTACGTTATACTTTTTATACTTGATTGCATTATACTTGATTGCATAACACTTGATTGCATTTTATACATGATTACATTATACTTGATTACATTATACTTGATTGCATTATACTTGATTGCGTTATATATTTGATTGCGTTATACTTGATTGTGTTATACTAAACTTGAAAGTCTCCCAACATACATTGAGAAATCCCCTCGTTCGCATGATAAGTCTCTTTGGATAACACATGCATTGAGTTTTGGAGATGAAGTAAAACTAATGCTATTACTTTCCTTATGAGCAACACAAAGTCTCCATGGATAACACATGCATTGAGTTTCGGAGATGAAGTAAAACTAATGCTATTACTTTCCTTATGAGCATCATACCCATCGAGGTTTCGGAGATGGAGTGGAGACTAATGGCTAATTGCATAAGTTTTGATGCACGTGTCTCGTGATCAACATACTAGTTGCATACTTGAAACATTTATACTTTTAACTACTATGATACATGCATACATAATTGACATACTATTTTTAGCATTGGGTTGTGAACACACAGGTTGCAAGTTTTGTATGGTAGGGACTTGGGCGAGTGGATTTATAATGCCTTTGCTTTGTGAACTATTATGACATCGTACTCTTAACTATTAGACATACATATTTTGGCAGTGGGTTGTGAACACCAAAGTTGCAAGTTTTGTATGGTAGGAACTTGGAACTGGGTGGATTTAAAATGCCTTCGCTTTGTGGACTATTCTATATGACCAAAAACTTTGCCTTTGTTGCATGAACATTTTTTTTAAAGCTTTACTTGTTAAACAAACTCTATGAACTCATTCAACCATTGTGTTGACACTTTTAGAATGTTTTATCTTAGGTATCTAAGACATTCACTTCATGGCATGCATGTGGATTTATCATAGAGTCGCGGTGTCGACGCATCTCATCTATATTTTATGCACATAACTATCGTTTGATTCTAACAAACTTATTTTGGTACCTTGGAAATCTATTGGGACTTATGTTTTGTAAACTCTGATTATTTTACAGAATCAAACAATATTTTCAAAACGACACTTTAGGTCGTTCGATATAACTATAACTTTGATGCTATGACGATCAACCCCTGTGAATTCCATTCATTTTGCAAAAGCAGTAATTTGGGGTGTGACAACTTCCCCCAAGTAGATGAATTGTGCAGTCAGTCTCTTAGACTAGAGCTCACGAACCCGAAAACACACATACCCAAAGACAGAGAAACTTATACCATCGAAGTAGCGTGATTAAGTCCAGATATCCAAGAATAACCTCGATGTATACTTTTCTCTCCCCGAAAAGTGTATGAAGCTCAAGAACCGAAGTACCCGATTGCTCAAAGAGAATAACCGATAACATTGAAGAAGCAAGTAGAATCGATTATCTCTGCGGATGTCAACTCGAGGAATAAGTGATTATATCTCGAATCACGATTAAGCACTCAGTGAAACGGTGGCCCCAAATGCACTCAATTCTATCTCCCTTGATGATTGCGATTACATCAAAATCATCACACACTTGTGTACCTCTTTTATCTTCAGAAACTTTCTCTTACATCACTTCCCCCACGTAGTTGGAATAATAACACTAAAATCCTTGATGAGTACAACCTTGAGTTTCTCTGCGGTCATGACATTTGTCTTCCCGGGATATCTTCAATCACTTAGAAGAATTAAGTTCATCAAGTTTACTCGCTTTGTGTTTAGATGTGTGTCTTCTTCCCCCTTACTGGTTTTGACACTTCCGAATCAGCAACATATTATAAGCCCAAATACTTGAAATCTTTTTAAGAAGACCACATTAAATCTTTGTGAGAATCAACTTGCTGAATAGTGTGAGCAAGTCTAATTGGGGATTAAATCTGACATTTCACTCTCCCCCAATTAGTGCTCTCCCCTAAACTGAAAATCTTTATGATGAATGCTTGGATTAAGAAGAAGTCTTTAGATTGTTAAATGCAACTCGTCTTTAGTCTTCTAACATGTAGCAGAAAATGTAGAACCGACTGTAGACTCGACCTTCTTCAAGATTGTCCAATTAGGGAATAGAGAGTCAACATCTTCAACTCACTAAATGCATTCCCGTTAACTTACAAATAGCAAATCTCCTTAACTAAGATCCCTCCCAATCAAACAAGAACATAAAGATGTTCATCAAAAAATTTCGGCAACTAGAAGCACTTTGTCATTAATCAAATCGACCACCAGTGTGAAGATGTCAACCAACGGCTCTTGAAGAAACTCCATGTGAAGATGACCGGATAAGAAGAAGCTCGGTTCTTACATGAGTTTGGAGCCGTATGACCATATATTCCCATATGTAACTCAACATGCAGAGGTTATCATACTTCTTCTCCACCTCAAGAATTGCATACGGAGATGCCATTCTTGATTGAATAAGTGAAAATCATCCAAATGCATTCTATTCACACTTCTCCCCCTCAAAGGTAGCATATGATGTCGTCATCGTCATTATAATTAAGCAAGTGGAATAAGAAAATAATCAACGGTAGCCCGGTTCACTTGATAATTGAACGCGCATGGAAAAAGCATGAAGCATGTTGATGAGAATGGTCATAATTGAGAAGATTTCTCTTCTTCCAAAGATAATGCTCACTGAAACGTACACATTTCTTTTATTTAGAGTACAAGGCTTGAACTGTTGTGTTCAAACTTCATAAGAAGATTTCTCTTCTTTCAAAGATAAAGCGCACTGAGACGTACACGTTTCTTTTCTTTAGAGCGAGGCTTGAGCTATTTGTGTTCAAACGTCATAAGAAGATTTCTCTTCTTTAGAAGATAAAAGCGCAGCATTACACTTTTCTTTTCTTTAGAGACGAGGCTTGAAGCGTTGTGTTCAAACATCATAATCTCTCTCTTTTCAACTACTCTTGGCAAACTTGTAATCAACCCCATTATCATTGTTAGGCTCTTTGTAGTGACGGTGATGGAAGAACAATATGATGAATTTGACCTGAAGTAAATTAACAAACTCGTGACTTAAACTTGCACATATGTAACAAAGAGAGGTGCCGATTTCCATTAGCATCTCTAAGTACTCTCTAAGTACTCTATACTCTTCATCCAACCAACAATCAAGTATTAGGCGTACATCACCTCTTGAAAATCCACAATTCAATGTGACACAGAGCACTACAACGTAACTCCTTAAAGTGATAGTTATTTTGTGGTGGTAAGAGCTAATTCCTCAAGTGGTAAAAGAAAAGGAAAAGACACCCAACAATAACTAGATTTCCAAGTCTTCGTTTTTGATAATAAGCTCGAACAAGGATCTTGAAGAATCTTCATCCAACCATCCCCGATATCTTTAGATACTAAGTACACTCTTGCGTGATATTTCACTTCAACTTCAAATAAATAATAGTGAATTAACGCCGTTGTCACATCTTCTGGTTAAAAGCTCAAATCTAGCCTCCTTTGACGTTTCAAGTGAAGTATGATAATGTTTTACATCCTGACCATGGTTAAAACACATATTAAGATCCCATTAATTACCAAACTGCCATGAGGACAATCCATACAAACACCTAATTCATGAAGTACACCCTTTTATCCCTTCTTCGAAGCAGAAACCGTAGCACCAGTATCAAATAAGATCCCGAAATACACTTTCCTTTCTCTAGGATGGTTCCATCATTACGGGGTTTTACAACTCTATGGTTTAAACCGAGAAATAGTTTCTTTCAAGGGATTTTACAAAACCAAGAATAAACCGTAAGATAGATCCGGAAATGCACTTTACAATTACGGGATGTTTCCATTGTCACGGGATTTTACAAGTCTATGATTTAAACCGAGAAATAGATTCTTTCGCGGGATTTTACAAAATCAAGACAAAACCGTAAACAATGTTAGCTTGAATGTGTTATGACAACTTTGGCTTCGGTGAATATCTGTTTTAGGGGAACCTGCAGCGGTTCTTCAATGATTCTTCTCCATCATCAACAATTCATTACCCATATGTAGACAACTTCACAAACCATACTAAGTCGAGTAGTATACACTACTTTCCCCTGAGGTTGACCGTAAAACATCAAAGTACACGTTTCTCCCCCATGATGGTTTCGAACTTTCGGAAGCATCATTGACGTATACGATCTATTGCACGAAAATTTCTTGTCATAAGCAAACATCTTGAACAATCATGACTGACACTGAAAATATTTAGAAAGATTTTGCTTAGACTGTGAAATGTCCATGACATTCAATAGCATCAACTAATCTAGGGGAATTGCTGATCACATCTCATCCATTCAACACTTTGGTAAACACATCATCCACGTATTTAGTCGGCTATTGCAATGACCACAAGAAGAAGTAAATCCGATATGCCAAACTTGAATATGACGTAAAATCCCCAGATTTGTTACTTAAACTTGTACTAATCCTTGTGAAAAGAAACGGTGTACCCAATGTACAAAACCTCTTAACATATCCTCAACTGCGTGAGACACCGAAGTGATAGTTACGTTGTAGGTTAATCGAGAAAGAATCACAACCGTAACTAAATAGCCAAGTCTTTATCACACTCAATAAATGCCCAAACAAGTCATCTTCGCGGAAGGGTAGAAAGAAAGAAGACGAAATAAGTAAACACGCCCGGAAAACTCTCACTTCAAATCCAAATAAGAAATACCGTCCAAACAACCCCTAAGTCAACTTTGTTCACCCATCAGACCAAGCCGTGACATCATATTCTTCGTGAAAATGTATAAACCAATGTACCAATCCTCATATCATGATGAATCTCAGCATCCTACTAAAACTCTTCAACAAGTCTCATAAAATCCAAATCTCATAGCACTCCAATCTCTTCGACATACAAAACGTACACTGGATCCAACTTAAGCCTATATCAGAATCAATTCCAAGTTCAGCCCACGACTTTAATATCCGATCCACGAGTGAGAAAGGTCATTATCCAATATCCAAAATCAATTACACATTCTTAACCAATTCATGTTAATGCTCAATATCCAACATTTAAAATATCCGATTTACACAAATGACCAAATACGTCCTTTTCCAATAAAAAAAGCACAAGAAATTACTTATACAAAACCCGGTCACAGTAAATGGCTCAAAAATAATCTCACCGGTTCATGAAATTATTTCTGAATTCAATAATCTCACGACCTAACACAATCATCACTTATACCATACAATTCTTAAAAAAACTTACACTCCCACCATTTGTATGTCAAGTCCACACGGCCTGGTAACACTTTGAAGCTTAAATCAAAAAAATACGGCCCATCCATGTAGACCTCTACTCTAACTACTCCTGGCCCAAAACAAACACACGGCCCTATCTAAGTCCATTCCCACTAATTCCCAAAGCCCGGTCCAAAAGCCAAAAACGCTTAACCTAAATACACGGGAATATATAAACACCTTATACTCACATATCCCTAAAATCACTCCTTTAACCCTAGTTATTCTCACAACACGCCTCCCATCAGTTTAAGTCCACTCACCCAAATCTCTTACAAACCCTAAAAAATCTCAGTCAAATAAATCCGCCCCATCATAATTCGTAACTCATATTGCATATCACGTCTTCACCATGTATCAGACTTGAAACGGACCCACTTCACATACTAACCTCGCCACAGGGATGGCTTGAGGTTAATAACAACGAGATGTTTGGACAGCAATCACGGGTAGGTTTTCTTATCTTTGTTTGTGTTTCCATTTCAGTTTACAACGAATCAGAGTAAAAGGGATAGCATAATTGTTATTATCTTTTCTTTAAATTCGGATAACAATAAAGAAGGTTTTCATGGATCTATAATGATGTTTCTTTGTGGTTGATTGAATCTGAGAATGGTGCACGTGAGACATTTTTAAAGCCACGAAAACAACTGAGATCATTAAATTTTGGTTCCCCTTTTGATTTACATGAAACGAGGGACCATTGACCTATTAATTTTATTTCTTTTGTTCTTTAATTTCGTTAAACCAACGAATGAGAGATAGAGGTCATAACACTCTTGATTTTATCATTGAATCTTGATGAATGAGTTTTCATTTGAAATTCCTATTAATTTTATTTCTTTTGTTCTTTAATTTCGTTAAACCAACGAATGAGAGATAGAGGTCATAACACTCTTGATTTTATCATTGAATCTTGATGAATGAGTTTTCATTTGATGAATAATTTCATTTGTATTAGAGTCTTGATGAGTTTGAAAATGGATCTATGATGATATTAGTTGAGAAGACCTTTATAGGTTTAATATTGTATAAGGCTTGAGAGTACTTGACATAAATCTGAGATCCATTGAGCACAAGTCGCTTCATCTTTTATAACATAAATCGCATTCTTTTACTGGTCAACAAGTCGCTTTAAAGTTTTAACAACTCGCATTCATGAGAGTTGACAACTCGCATCTGGTTTGGTTAACAACTCGCATTCAAAAATGAAAGTACACAACTCGCATCAGGAACATTGAACCTGGACAGATTTTGACAACTCTCATCATAACAAACAGATTATGACAACTCGCATCTATGAAACAAACCACAACTCGCACCTTTGAAGTACAAAAAAACTGCTAAAGGACATCATTTTAGACCCGTTTTTGAACAAGAAATTGACCAGATGACTCACATATTGGTACAAAGTCATAAAGAATGAGATACACTACCTGTTTGGACAAAATATTGACACAAACTAGATATTGTAACTTTTGTTGGGACCAGGACTTTTTGACCACAATAAAGGAATACATAAAACATTTGTAAAAAACTGTTTATCGTATGAATATGGGAAAAACAATAATTTCCGACCAAGAAAAGTGCAAAAACAGTTTTAACAAGGTACAAAAAACCACAACAAATCAACACAACACAATAACCTTGGCTCTTGATACCATTTGTTGGATCTTACATATATTGTGTTTGATGATTCGGGTGGCCTTGGATGGTGATGAATCAAGTATGCCATAGTTTTAGAGAGAGAAAGATATGAGAGGGTGATTCTAGTAAGAGAAAGTTTAACAAAAATGAAAGGTTAGATTGAAAGCACCACCCTTCCCTTAGTGGGAAGGGTATTTATAGTTACAAGCTAAACGCCCTCCTGTCGGGCTGTGGATCGGGCATACAATGGGTAAAGACCCGTCCTTCCTCCACGGTATTGCACTAAGCTAAACTACGCTAATAACTAATCTAATAAACAGTAAATAACGTAATGTCTATGAGCTAACTTGTGCTAGTCTATAGTTGGGGTGACCGACACTTCACATGGAATTTCTAATTCCTAACATCATCTGTCAAAATCTCGATCTCTCAATCAACAACTTATGTGATTGATTGAGGGGGAGATTGATTTCAATTAAATCAAAAAGGTTATTTTTCAAACAATTGGCACGTAAACGAGCAAGGTCTACTTTTGGATAAACAAAAAGAACAATACGTACAATGTTTTTATACAATTGGTTCAAGACCTTGGCTAATGTTATGTTTTCAAAAGATATTTATGCATGTTTGAACAATGGAGTTTAAAGTCTCAGATTCTGATCCTTATCAGTTAAAATGTTTTTAAAAAACAAGTCACAATTCTCCTCTAGAGTCTTCAAAATTAATTCAAATCAATAGAGATCATAAATCTCAATGGAATTGCAAATTGTGATCGGGGGAGAATTTTTGATTTAAAATTAGATATAAACTGATATTTCAATAAGTGGTTTAGAAGTATAATAACAAGTTCTCCTCCCTACATGTGCCAAACGATTTCAAATTTTCCTCGCACACGTTAAGGGGGAGCATCTATCTCAAACCAAAAAGAATTGAAACGTGATCGATTTGTCTTTAAGTGCAGGTTTTTTCTAATATGTGCAAAACACTTTCATATATCGATGCACATATTGAGGGGGAGCAATCATAAGAAAACCTCATCCTTCTCAAAATTGTTTTATTCAAAGTATTTGAAATACTAGATTTGATCGGGAAGTGATGATGATCATTTTAGAAAATGTTAATCATAGATTGGATACTTAACTCTTAATCTAAGATTTCAAATTCCTCTTGCCTCCATGTGTCAAAACAATTTCAAATATTTGATGCACATGTTGAGGGGGAGCCTTTTCTAAAATTATCAAAAACTATTAAGGTACAAAATGCTTTGATTTTATATCACAAGTACCTTGATCGATTTTCAAATGGTTTTCAATTGGTTTCATGGCAGAAGAACAATACCAAAAGGACCGACCAAATTTATTTTACTCATGGAGATATAAGGATGGTTAGGTTAGGTATTCGTTCCCACAATCCCGCCAGAGCCTGAGGGATCTACCCAGGGACAATCCACTAGATAGTGTAGAGTCCTTAGGTATGATGAAAAAAGGAGAAAATGAGAAAATGGGAAGAGTGCTGACCGAGACAGTGGTAATCTGGAATAAACCCAACAAGGTTCTAGTTATGAAGTCTCGTAAGCAGCAAGGGGTTGAAGAATGAAAAAGAATTGAATATGAAAAGGGTGAAAAGAAATAGCCCACCAGTAATTCAACCTTAGGGCAGAAACCGGGTTCAATACATATACTACTACTGGTTACTAAGGTAACACTGGTATTGAAGACAAGACGTCATGGACCCAGTGACGCACTGCACTAAACTTCCAAAGCTACTCAAGTTCTCTTAAAAGTACTTGTTTCACTCTCACGGGGAACCTACATAATCTATCGACTTTCTCTTAGAGATTGTTGATATTGAAGAAGGAGACCCTCTCCCTAGTCTCCGGCATAGGAAACCAAATATGCACTATTGAGTCTAGAGCCACGAGATCATCAATAAATCTCATTAGGACACACTATTCTTGAAGGCTTGCTGTTTCACACAATGTGGAAAGTGAGAATATATTTAAGAGTCCTACGCATTATCCTTGTGGTATTGCCAGACATCCGAGTGATATGTAAAAATATTCACAATGAAGATGGAAATCCCTCTAGAGCCAACATCAAACAAGCTCTTGGTGGGTAACATGTGAGATCTATCCAATAGATCAAACTTGTGACAACTGGATAGAAACAATGGGGCGATTCAATCTTGAATCAACCTTGGTCCAGGAAATGGATTGACGGATACTTTTGAAAAACCGGTCGTTGTGCTTAAAAATTATTTCCTGTAGCACATCGACTGTGTATAAATATTTCAAAAATTAAAAAGTATTTATGATTGATAATTGATTTTCCATAAAACCTTCGTTGTATTGCAAAACCCTTTATATTAAGCAATACACGATTGTTTGTCAAATCATTTGTCATCAATCAGTGAATCTCAATTCACTGGTTCACTCACTCCATGTTGTCTTCTTTGAGACGTTAGGTTTGAGAACATTTAGAGTGCAAAACCTCCAAGTAGATTCTTGAATTCTACGATCACAAAGTGCATGCTTGTACCTTGATCAGGGAAGTGGCCCGTGTACTCAATTCAACGAAAGTGATCCAAGACACTTTCGCACTTTATTAGTAAGCGTTGTATGCAGGGACACCGATGATTGCGGTGATCGGAATTGAGGAGTCAATCCACAGCCGCATGCTCACACTTCACATCCAAAGAAATCATGATAAGAGCATATCTACATCAACTGGCTCTGATATTTTCAATCTATGCTTCTGCTACGCTTCTGAAAATATTATGAATCAACTAAAGCTTCCGCTACTCTGATGAGAAGATATCATGATCCTGAATGTGAGCAGGTCGGTCCAAAAGTCACAACTTTACATGATGGCAACACAACAAAGGATGAGTCAGAGATTTATGATGGCTGATGATCTCAAAGCTGGCTCAAAACTCATCATCCTGTGGATCACTTAAAGACCTCCACTTGAGCTAACAAAACATGCGGAATATGAAGAATCAAAGACTACGATCTACAGAGCAATGAACTTAATCAAGAATCCAAGAACAATCAGAATGTAATATTTGTTTGTATTCAATGTAAATTGAGGTGACCTCCCTTAGGGGGAGATTGTTAGGATTTAGAAAATCCGTTAGTTAAAGTGTCGATCACCTCAAGTATATGTATTTGTTAGAAAGCTCGTAGTCGTAGTCAAGTTATGTTAATAAGTAGTAATTAAGTAACACCGTGGAGGAGACCAGGTCTTTACCCACTTATGCGCTGATCCACTTCGTAGGAGGCGAGTCTTGTAAGATACTATAAATACCCTCTACCTCCCAAGGTAGAGGGTTGGAGCTTCAATACCATTTTTCTTTGTTTCATCAAGTTCTCACTTCTCTCTCTCTACTTTCTCTCTCTAAACCCTCAAACTATACGCCTATTAATGTTATGATATGATGTGTTTGTGAAATCTAATATGTTACAGCTTTACTACATCTGATCTGGTTCTCTGCCCGTTAGTATGTGTTTACCCTAAGTTATCTAAGTTTTATAAATATTAAAAGCAGGATGAAATAGCACATCAACATATTTGACGACCGCATCCACAAGAAATATAATATATATAATTGTCCAAATGTATTAATTACTTATAAATCAAATAAATATATATTGTATATATATTTCCACCACTCAAAGATCAAAAAAATTTAATAAATACAATACGTCTTGTATTTATTTTCTCCTCGATAATACTTGAATCAATATTCAAGCCAACTCTTATAAGAAAGTTTCATATTCAAATTTCAACATTATTCCAAGAGCCAAAACTTACAAATAATTTCACAACTGCAATTTTATGTACGCCGATAATCAAATTAACTTATGAAACTTCACATAAGCTACAATAACTCAATTTATTTGAAAACATTTGTTTTTGAACTTTAAGCATTTCAAAAACATAAATACTTGTAAATTTACAAACGTTGTTTAAACTACACAACATGCATTTGAATACGAGACTTAGACTAAAAACCATACCATACTTATCTAGGTTGCATGTCGGAGCCGTGCACAATTACAACTTGATTTATTCTCTTCCAGTGACTATTGAGGTGAGTTGATAACCCCTACTTTACCTGTTTTATAACCATTTTGGGGTGAGAAACATGCAAACTCTTTATGAAATATTGATTTTATGCAAACTCTTTATGAATGATATTGCTTGTATGCAAACGCCTTATGAACTATTGCTTTCATGCAAACCACTTTATGAACTATTGCTGTTATGCAAACATTTGATCATTTATTGCTTTTACGCAAATACTCTATGGACAATAACTACTTGTATGTGCTAGAACTGAAACTCTTGTGTAAACCACTATTACGAGCGTAGCCTAAGGAACTTATTTCCCACTTGCCCGCCTGTCATGTACCATTAATCCCTGCGGGGAGTGCGAATGTTACAAATAGATATATTGAAGGTAACGCCTCCGTCTAGGTTGGTAGCGCCAACTTGTCTCCGGACGTATACCATGTCGGAACTCAAGTGTTAATGGGAATACACACTTGCTAAGGGCACCATAAACATATTGACATGCTACTTTCACACATGCGGAACTGTTGTAGTTTGGTAACATGAACTTAGAGCTCGAGTAATAGACACAACCACTTTTATTTGGAAGACTCCTTACACGCGATGTATCGAGCACACTTTGTCCATAAAATAAACTTTTATTGCTTAAATGCTTTACTATAAACTTATGAACTCACCAGCTTTATAGCTGGCCTTTTTAGCATGTTTTCTCAGGTATTTAATTATGAACTGTGACGATCTCAAGGCAGGGCTCGGCATGGCATGGTCATAGAATACACTGAAGTATTTGGGACCACCTTTTATTAATGGGCCATTTTCCGCAACAATTAAACTCTTGTAAACATTATTAATTTATTAATAAAAGTTCTTAAACGGGTTTTATAAACCGTTCTTTACTACCTGCGTTATGATGCATGTGGAAAACTAGAAGGGGGTTGAATAGTTTTTCCGATTTTAAGTTTAGTTTCAAAAACTTTAGATTCGATCTTATGTGAATTCGTATGAATGGATGGAAAGTATAAATCAATAAGTAAAGTAAATAATTAAAACAAGTAAAGTAAAGGATAGAGAATAGTGACACAAGTGATTTATAGTGGTTCGGCTACAAGGACATCTTCCTTGCCCTACTCCACTCCTCGAGTTCCCCACTCGAGAGTTCAAGCACTATGTCAACAAGCTCCTTCAACACGATGGAGAAGCCTCACAACGCATTAAACACACTTTTCCAAGACAAAGCTAAATATCGAGTCCTTAGCACGGCGGACCAAACCAACACAACTATTACACAATAACTATGTGAAATATGAAATACAAGATCTTGCTAAAAATCTTGTGGAGGAACAAATCAATCAAGGACCCCATGCTTGGATGACTTGTAGTATCTCGTGATCTCGCCTTTGGAAGGACCTATATGAGAATCACAACAAAAGAAAGAAGAACTACTATATAGATCAAGAGATCTGAGATTAGAAGAGATAGAGAATATATGAGAGAGTTTGTAAGAAGAGGGGTGAGTAACAATGAAGAAACGGCTCACTATTTATAGGCAAAAATCTCTACTGTTGCCCGGTTTCCGCGGATCCCTCACTTGAGGGATTCGTCCAGTGTAATCCTAGGGATCCTTGGACACTCCTCACTATTTGGGTTATGGGTCATGGGTCATCGACTTTGGGTCATGGGTACCCAAATAGATACAATGTATCTAGACATTGGGTCATGGGTTATGGATTAGGTCCATGGGTATGGGTCATGGGTCATGGATATTACCCATCCTATTAAACTATTACAACAAATGAATTATTACAACATTTTATGTAAATGACTAGATATATATACTTCACAAAAATAACATGTATTCTTATAATTTTACTTATGATAACTTTATAATTTTTATCAACAAAACACAAAGACATCGCTAAATATGAATAAACATTTTTACAGTTTATTTGTATTAACAATCTCCCCCTTTTTGTTGATGACAAAACATAATGTTATGATGAGTAAAACTTATGATTAGATGTATGTTTTGAAAGCATATGTAAGTTTTACTTCTTCTCTCCCTTTTTGTCGAAACAAAAAGCGAACCTAACGAAGAAATAAAATGTGGAATAAACATGAGTATGATCCACAAAGTACTAGCTCCCCCTTGACGGTAGCTCCCCCTAGAAATGGGCGTCAAGTGAGAAAATATAATACCTACACAAAAAAATGTTAGTAGGGACAATGTAATATAATCTTGTATGGGACGAGAAACAAGATGGAGAGCCAAGGTACGTAAACAAAGCCTTGTAATAAAATATCAAAGTGTAGTATTATATAGGCCACATACAAAATGTAAAACTAAGAACAATGTTTGTTCTTTAAAATGACTCAAAAGAAAAAAAATAGTAATATCATTCCTTCCATGCTTGCATATGGTTAATTATGGAAGTTTTGGTGTGTGATGATATTGATGCGATCAATGATGTGGTTGAGTATGAATCGCATCGCGTCCCTTGTTTCCATTGCAAGTTCCGTAGTGGATTGACAATGTTCTCAATGTAAATGGTGAGGGTAGTGTTGGTGGATGGTTTCCAGGTAGGTTTGATTTGTGTAGGGCGGAATATGTGGTGGAAATGTTGGAAAATACGAATCAAAATCCGGGATGTTGGTGAGTGGTGGTGGATAAGAACCTAGATGTTCTTGTAATAAAATGGGTATTAAAGGTGATGAAGTTGCAAGATCTTTGTAAAGTGTGTTTGGAGATGTTGGTGGTGCTAAAAAGACTAGTTCTTTTGGGTTTAAGTTGGAAGCTAGTTGGGTAGATTTGGATGGTAGTAATGGAGTGGGTGGTGGACTAGACACGGGTTGTTTTCAGAGTCTTAAGGAGTTTCGATAGTGTGATTTGAGTGTTACGTTGAGACTCATTTGGTGATTGTGGTGATGAACTTGTGGGAGATGATAGAGGTGCTATAATGGAATCATTTGGTGGTGAATGAGTAGTTGGTGATGGGCTTTTTAACAATGGTTTAGCTAAACAACAAGGTCGGATGCTAATCCGTGTGGTTCTTCTAGATTTGGTTGGTGGTGGCACTACGGAAGGTGGTAGGATGAAGTTTTGGATTTCTTGAAAAGGATTGTTTTCACTAGGTGGTTCATCAATGTTGGAGGATCTTTATGATGACATGATGATGTTTGTTTGTGAGGTTGAGAGTGATGGATATGCAAGCATTTTGGAACCTCATTTATAGAGAAAATAATGCATTGGAATAAATGCTAAAACCAAAATGTGGACTAAAATCTAATGATTAGATATGAATTTTAAGGCATGTGATCATGAGAACACAAGCATTAAGTAACATACTCATTAGTGAAAAAGCTAAAATGTTGAAAATATGAAGGTTTATAGCCAAAGTGAGAAAAATAGAAGAAAATTTTTGCTATGTCCCTACGGATCCTCTCCTTTAGGGATCCGGTCAAGTAAAAGGATACGGGTAATCTTGGTGATTTCGAGTACTCAAAATTTTCTTTTTGGAAACAATGGTGCCTAGTGTGTGCCTATATGCAAACCATTTAGAGTTGCGGTTATCTTGACTCCTAAAAGGAGAAAAATAAGCGAAGAAGTGAAAAAGAATATAATTATGTGAGATAACCCGAGTGCTCCTTAATTCAATTTTTCTTAAGTAAATGTACCCGAAAACACATATTAGTTATGTGTTCCCTTTATATTCAAAAGACATGAGATGCAATGAAAATGGTTTTTACTTTGTATTAAGAATGAAAAAGGTTTGTCCTAGACGTGAGAATGATTTTAGGAAAATGATACGGGGATAAGTATCTTTTTGAAAAGAATTTCAAAAGGTTTCTTACATATAGAGAAGAAAGATTTATCTTGAGTTTTGAAAATCCCAATATTGTTTGTGAGTTGTGTGTGAAATAGAGATCCTAGACTCAGAAAAGAAGGTAAGGCTAACGTTTACATACCTTCTGGAATGAAAATCATTTTACGACGATTGTTCCATGAGACCAAGACAAAGACGAAGCAAGTTGAATTGTTCCCGCTTCAACGGTTTGGTGAGGAAGTCGGTTATGTTGTCTTCGGATGATACCTTCTCAATAGAAATGTTTCCCTTTTGAACATTGTCTCTTAAGAAGTGATGGTGGATCTCTATATGCTTGGTACGAGAGTGCAACACAGGATTCTTGCTTAAGTCAATTGCACCTTTGTTGTCGCATAAAATGGCTATGTCACTTAGATGAATGTTGTAGTCAACTAACGCTTGTTTCAGCCATAGTGCTTGTTGGAATGCTTTGCCGGCAGAAACATATTCGGCTTCGGTTGTTGAAATGTCCAATGCCGTTTGCTTCTTCGAGAACCAAGATGTTAAACAACATCCCATAAAATTACATACACCACTTGTACTTTTTCGGTCAACATAATCACCTGCATGGTCAGAATCCGCATATACAATTGTTTCTACCCCTGTTCCCTTAGGATACCATAATCCCAATTGAGTAGTACCCTTAATGTATCTAAAAATTCTTTTGACGGCTTCTAGGTGTGAAGTTTTAGGGTCTTCTTGAAACCTAGCACATAGACATACACTAAACATGATATCCGGCCGACTAGCCGTAAGGTAGAGAAGACTACCAATCATGCCACGATATTTGCTGTTATCAACGGATTCACCGTATTCATCTTTCGTAAGTTTAGTATCGGATGACATTTGTGTTCTTATGGGTTTTGACTCTTCTAAACCAAAATTCTTTAGCATTTCCTTTATTTATTTGGATTGATTAAAGAAGATACCATCTTCTAGTTGCTTAATTTGTAGACCAAGAAAGAAACTAAGTTCTCCCATAATACTCATCTCAAACTCATCATGCATGATTTTTGAGAAATCATCACACATGTCTTGACAAGTCGATCCGAATATAATATCGTGCACGTATATTTGAATAATAATTATGTGTAATTCCTTTTTCTTTGTGAAAAGTGTATTATCAACTGACCCTATGGTATAGTTGTTTTTGATTAAAAATAATTTGAGTCTATCATACCAAGCCTTTGGGGCTTGTTTAAAACTGTAGAGAGCTTTCTTCAGTTTGTACACGTGGTTAGGTTTTTCGAAATCGATAAAGCTCAGAGGTTGAGCTACATATGTTAGGATTTAGTAAATCCGTTAGTTAAAGTGTCGGTCACCTCAAGTACATGTAATCGTTAGAAAGCTCGTAGTTGTAGTTATTTAATGTTAGTAAGTAGTTTAGTAAGTAACACCGTGGAGGACGGACGGGTCTTTACCCACTGTATGCCTGATCCACAGCCCGTAGGTGGCGTTTTATGTAAGATACTATAAATACCCTCTACCTCCCAAGGTAGAGGTTTGGAGCTCATAATAAGATTTTTCTTTCTCTCTCTAAAGTTCCCTAAACCTCTAAACTTTCTCTCTCTGAAACCTTAAACCATACGCCTCTTTGTTAAGTGTTATGATGTGTTAGTGAAATCCAATATGTTACAAATGGTATCAAGAGCCATGGTTTGATCATCTCTCTTACATACTCTTGGATTTCTAGTGGTTTTATATGGTTTTTGAGTTTGAAAAAGTTTAGTGGTATTTGCATCATTTGGACCATTTCTAATGTTAAAGTTTGGATTTTGATTGTACTTTTGAGTTTAGAATCATCATAAGTGCTTAGGTTTTGATTTGGAAGGCTTGAATCACTGTGGTTGGATTGTTTTTGGATTTAAAAGTGGCGTTTGTGTTGTTTTCAAGTTAGCGATTTGTGTCCCGTAAAAGATTTCTGACGAGCGATTTGTCCTTGTTTGGAATTGATTTGTGTCTGCTACAAATCACTTACTTAAGCGATTTTTCCGGGTAGTGGCTGTACTTGTGCGATTTGTGCGGGGAAGCGATTTGCCATTTTTCAGCGACTTGCTTATTTAAGCTAGTTGTGAGTTTAAGCGACTTGTGTTATTTATGCGATTTGTCATTTTAAGCGACTTGTCATTTTAAGAGGTTTGTTGGGTTAAGTGTCTTGCTTATTGAAGCGAGTTGATTGGTTAAGCGATTTGTCACTTTGAGCGATTTGTCACTTTGAGCGATTTGTCACTTTGAGCGATTTGTCACTTTGAGCGATTTGTATCCTTGAGAAAATTAGTGTTTTCTTCGTATTACATTTTACGGTTTTCTCTTGATTTAGTAAAATCCCGTGAAAGAATCTATTTCCTGCTTAATTAAAGATTTTAAAATCTGTAGAATTTGAAATCATTTCTACCAACGCACTCCACTATCATCTCTTCCGTTGTCTTTGAAGAAGTTCAAGTCTGGATCCGATACTCGCCCACTTATGCTTGGACGAACTGATTATGACTCATCGGCTCAACAAATCAGGTTGTATTGCTTGGGTAAAGAAAATGGGGTTAACATTCTCAAATCAATTGATGAAGGGCCGTATCAAGTTGAGACTACTAGAGACGTACTTGAGACTGCTGCTGATGGCTCGGTAACATTAGGACTGGATAGACCTAAGATGTATGATGAACTGAATGATAAGGAGAAGAAGAGATACAATGCAGACATCAGGGCTTCTAACATCATACTTCAGGGTTTACCTAAGGACATTTACAAGCTGATCAATCACAACACGGAAGCTAAAGCAGTATGGGACAATGTTAAAATGCTTCACTGGTTCTCAATTGAGTAAAGAAGATAGGAATCTCAACCGTATGATGACTTTGAGCATTTTAAGATGAACCTGTGGGTAAGTGTCACTTGAATACTACGTGAGGTTCCACAAGCTTGTGAATGACATGAGGAATATCAAAGTGACTATGCCTAATATTCACCAATTCAAAGTTTGTGAACAACATGAATCCCGAATGGCACAAATTTGTCACTTCGTTGTCAATTTGACTAAAGGTTTGAGGCACACCAACTATAAGCAATTGTATGCATTCTTGCTTCAGAATGAAAGACATGCTATGTTTGAACGAATGATCTTGGAAAAATTCAAGTCAAATTCTGGTGATGCAAGTTCGTCAAACGATTCAACAGTTTTTTACACCAATGTAGGAATTACCACCAAAGCATCACAAGTCATACCTACTGGAAATGGTAACTACAAGCTTATTCCTGATCCAGGATATAAGCCTCCTGACCAAAACAAAATCATGGAACACTTCATCAGTAAACTAGCTCTTATGGTTAAGCAAAACCTGAACCTCACTCCATACACCAACAACAATCTCAGAACGGCATCCAATCTCCACAATCATGCTACTGTTAGAGATGGTAAGATCATGGTGCAATCTGTGCAAGGAAGATAGAATGAACAAGGAAGGGATGGAGTAGGTGGAGGGTATGTGGCTAATCAGAATCGTGGAAGGAATGCAATTCAAGGACAAGGAAATCCAATGAAGTGCTACAACTGTGGTGGAGAAGGACATATTGCGAGGAACTGCACGTCTCCAAAACGCCCACAAAATGCATAATATTTCAGGGATAAGATGTCAGCCATTGGTACAAGCTCGTGATAATGGAGTTGTTTTGATGAAGAGGAGTTGATGTTTCTTACCTGAGGGAAATGCCAAAACTTATGATGATGATGTGGATGAACAAATGCCAAAGGCATGGGTCAGAACAATCCAAATGCATTTCAAGTAACTGATTGTGATGCATATGACTCAGATGTTGATGACGAACCAACTGATCAAACCATCTTCATGGCTAGCATTTCTCCAATGGTCTCTCCAAAGGTTACTTTACCACAACAGGCCAGTCCCTCCAAGGCATCAATCATCTCTGAGGTATTAAAATTATACGATGAGTTGATGCTAAAAGATACAATACAAAGTACAACCAACTGAAATCTGTGAATCAGATATTGAAAATATGGGCAATAGTAATGTTGTCCCATATGACCAATATGTGAAGCAAGATGAAAGTGAAACTGTACCAAGTAATGTATCTTTTGCAGTCAATAATGATTATGCTTTTGATGAATACACTGAACGTATCCCTTATGATTCCATAGTTTCTGAACTTAATGCCTATAAGGAACAAGTTGCCATTTATGAACAACGTGCCAAGTTCGAATTGACTACGCTGGCGAGCGAGGAGATGGATAACCAAATACGCATGCTTATTAGAAAAAGTAATTTTAGAGAAGAAATGTTAAAACAAGAGTTAAACTCCTTACAAGAAAAGCTTACAAAAACTGTTAAGCTAAAACAAGAACTTCAAGAAAATGTTAAAGTGCTTAAACAAGAATTTAATGCTAAGCAATCAAAACTTTTGAATGACTTTTCCATTCTAAAGGCTTTGAAAAACAAACTTGAAAACAAACTATACATACAAGGGAACATCATTCAGACTGCTCACATGATCACTAAGCATAGAGTCCTAAGCGATAAACATAGCATTCCCCTTGTAGAGGTACCCAATCCAGAGTATGGAAAAGTTGCTAAAGCTGCACAAAAGGTAGTCTATGATGGTAATGAGATTCTTAAGCCTAGGCAAACACCATCATGTATAGGATGCACTAATGAGGATAGAAAACTTGTAGAAGTTTCTAGGGAGAAAATAGCAAAGAAGTTAAATGATCCTAACTGTACTAAGTTTAATATAACATATAAACCCCATGACTACACTAAGGAAAACTGGATTTCCTTGAACATGTTCAAACCTCAAACACAACTAACTCCTGAACAAGTTTTCTGGAAGAAGGATATAGATAAGCAAAAGGCAGATAATCTTGTTACTAAGAATCCTCCTTGTTGGAAATTGCCCCCAGCCACTGTGTATCCTCCTAATACACCAATGCATTTAGTGCCTAGGAATCTTCCCACTAATAGCAAGACCTTAATCAGCCTTCATGTAGTTTACAAACTATTTGTTGATTTTGAGAAAATGTGTAAGAAAAAGATCACACCCACTGGGATAACTGAAGGGGAAGGAGGTTTTGAGCAAACAAAAGAGTGTTATTTAACTGAGGTCATGCCATTCTTTAAACAACTTAAAGGACAATATGAAAGCCTTCAGAAGGGAATGGACAATGATATTAAAGAAATGAAAAGGATGTTTAATGATATGGAATTAGAGGTCAAGTAATATGAACGTGAGCTTAAGAGTAATGAAATTGATATTAAGAATCTGCACATCTTCAATGATAATCTGATCGTTCAATGTGTTGCTCAAGATATATTCTACACTGTTACTAAGCATTCTATTACTGCATCTCAATTTCATGAATTAAATGTTGCATTAAGAGTTTCCCATGATCGTGTCATTGAGCTTGAAACCACAAATTCAAAATTGCATGATAAAATTGACCAGGATGATCATGATAACTTGGTAAAACATTATTCTAAACTGGAAGTTGAACATTTTAATTTACAACTAAAATATCAACATCTTAAAGAAAATGTTAAAACCTCAAATATCAAAACATCCTCGGATGTACCTGAGTTTGATGTAGTTTTTGAAATAAACAAACGTGACGAACAAATTCGAGCTCATTGTAACACAATCAGAAAATTGAAAGCCCAAATCTCACAATTTAAGGGCGAAAAAAATAATGTGAATGGTTCCCAAATGCCTCCACCTTTAGATTCTCAGTCTTCTCAAACTTTTCATCCTCAAAACCTCGTTAATGTTTTACAAAAGGAAAATGAGAGTTTTCTAGAATATAATGAAAAGGTTAAACAACACTTTAAAGAGTTATATGATTCAATGAAAGTCACTCGTGACAAGAATAACAAAAAAATAACTTCTTTACAAAAAGAAATTGAGAATCTGAAGAATCAGGTAAAAGGGAAAATGCATGTTATTAATGATGAGAAATGTGCACCTAAGGTGCCGGCTTGTGATAAATATGTTATGACTGTGAAGTACATCCCACCCCATCTTAGGAATAATGAACTTGCAACTCAAACATATTTTTCATACCTTAAGGATAGTCTAGAATGTCTCTGTGAGATCGTTGAAGAGGATAAGATAGAGAAACCTAATGATAATGCGATTGGGCATGCATGCTTATATGCCAAACGATCTCAAGAACTTTTAGAATGCTTAAGAGCAACATGCCCTAAGCCCTTTGGTGAGAAAACTAAAGCTGTGGTGCCTTGTTCTATGCCTAAAGTTAAGTATGCAAACCTTGATATGCCTTGTTTTGTGCCGAGAGTCAAGCATGTAAGATTTGATGTGCCTATTAGTACTGTAGATCCCAGCACGTCTAGACTAGAATAGCAAAAAGTAGCAAAATCAACTAATGTTCCCATTCTCTCTACAGGAGTAAAAAGTGACACCAAAGCAAGCAGGTCAAAGCCTCAAGGCAATACAAAGAATGATAGGACCTTGCAAGCTAGGAATGTTCAGTGGAAGAGAGTAGAAGATCACCTTAGGAAGAATGAAACTATGTTGAATAAAACGAATCATGTTGATTCTAGTGTTAGCTCTAAGCATGCTGTAATTAATATGAATTCTGCTACTTTTGGCAAAACATGTAATGATGATTGCTTGGTTTCTGGTACTAATCATGTATGTGGTATGAATGATGTGACTAATGCTGTTAAACACCTAGTTAAAATTGTTAATGCCAACAAACATGTTAAGAAGGCTAGAAAGCAATGGTGGAAGAAGGTTAGAAAATATTGGAAACCCACAGGAAGAAAACTCAGTAATGTAGGTTATCAGTGGATACCTACTGGCCGCAAATTTAATCTTAATGAGTTATGCCCTAAATTTTCTAAGACAATGCCCATTAGGAAATGGATGCCTACTGGTAGAACTATTCCTTTAAGAAGTAAACACACTTTGAATAGGTCAAATACGTACACTAGCACTGCATCTATCCCTAATGTCTCCATTGTTTCTGCTTCTGATGTGGGTGTTCCAATCACTGCTACTAACCAAGTGGAACCCATTCTTGCATGGGGATCCCAATTATCCAGTTATCCATTCTTGTCTGTGTTCAACTGCAGTCGCTCAAATCGCTCTCGTGGTACTTGGACTTAGGTTGTTCCAAACATATGACCGGAGATCGGCTCATGAACTTCGTGAGTAAATTTATCGGGATCGTAGATTCAAAACGACCATTGTGGAGCAATTATGGGTTATGGAGATTATGTGGTTGGTGATAGTGTAATTCTGTGGTATATTATGTTGAAGGTCTTGGTCATAATCTATTCTCTGGTCAATTTCTGTGATTCTGATCTAGAGGTTGCTTTCAGAAAACATACATGCTTCGTTAGAGATTTAGATGGTGTTGAACTTTTGAAAGGAACACGTGGAACCAATTTGTACACCATCTCCATCGAAAACATGATGAGATCTTCTCCAATTTGCTTATTATCAAAGGCCTCTAAAACAAAGTCTTGGTTATGGCACCGTCGCCTCAATCATTTGAATTTCGGAATCATAAATGATCTGTCAAGAAAGGACCTCGTAAGAGGCTTGCCTAGACTAAAATATGAAAAGGATCACCTTTGTTCTGCACGCCAATTGGGAAAAAGCAAGAAATATGCCCATAAACCCAAACCTGCAAACTCAGTTATGGAAGTTCTTCATACTCTTCATATGGATTTGTGCCGACCAATGAGAGTGCAAACAATTAATGGAAAGAAATATGTGTTTGTCGTTGTTGATGACTACTCTCGATTTACTAGGTTAAGTTTTTGAGGACAAAGGATGAAACCTCCACGTCATCATCAAACTTCTCAAACAAATGCAGGTTCGACTTAACAAGACCGCTAGAATCATCCAAATGCATACAATGGAACCGAAGTTTGTTAATAAAGAACTAAGTCAGTTTTATGAAAGCATTGGAATCAGCCATCAAAGAAGTGTTCCACGCACTCTCTATAGAACGGTGTAGTTAAAAGATCTAAATCGGACTCTTGTAGAAGCCGCAAGAACTATGCTAATTTATTCAAAGGTTCCAATGTTTCTCGGTCGAAGCCATTGCTTGCTACACCCAAAATCGTTCTCTCATCCACACCACTTATGGTAAAACTCCATATGAACTCGCCCACAAATAAAAACCTGATCTCTCTTTCCTTCGGTGTTCGGGTGCTTTATGCTATCCAACAAATGATGGTCAAGATTTAGGTAAATTAAGAGCTAAGGCAGCATATAGGAGTTTTGTGGTTATGCACCAAATGGAAAGGTTACCGAATCTACAACAAAAGAACCCGGGATATCATGGAAACTATTCACATCACGTTCGATGAGCTGTCTGGGAAAATGGCTCCAGGACAAGAAAGTTCTGGACCCGCATTTCAACCTTCACTAAGTAGTCCTATTAGTTCCTCCCTCGTACAAAACCCCTCACTAGCAGTTCCATATGTACCCCCTTCTGAAGAAGATTTGAAGAAATTGTTTGATCAAATGTTTGATGAATATTATGAACCTATTGCTAATGATTAGTCTAATCCTTCAACAGAGGGTGCTTCTAACCAAGTCAACGTGGACAACTCTTCAGTATCTATGTCACTGAGTCAAGAAGCTCCTACTGCAGACCACTCATTCTCATCATCAGATCTTCAATCATCGAGTGTACATCATGGAAATGATTCTGGCACCTATGATGGAGATGACCCCTTTGCTACTCCCAAAGATGCTCCATTTGAGAACATATTTGCGCCTGAACTAACTTCAGAACCATCTTCATGAGGAGATCCAAACTCTGCTACTTCAGTTCCTCAACAACAACCACCCGAACACCTTAGAAAATGGACACATGACCATCCGTTGGACAACATCATTGGAAACCCTTCTCGTCCAGTATCCACTCGTAAACAACTTGCAACTGATGCCTTGTGGTGCTTCTTCAATTCTATATTATCAAAGGTCGAACCAAAAGATGTTAAAACCGCAATGTCAGAAGACAGCTTGTTCAATGCAATGCTAGAAGAAATTCATGAGTTTGATCATCTTGATGTTTGGGAATTGGTACCCGCTCCTGACTGTGCTATGATCATTGCTCTCAAATGAATCTTCAAAGTAAAACTTGATGAGCATGGAGATGTACTAAAGAACAAAGCAAGACTTGTTGCAAAAGGATATCGTCAAGAAGAGGGTATTGACTTTGAGAAATCATTTGCTCCAGTTGCACGTATTGAGGCAATCAGAATCTTCTTGGCTAATGCTGCCTGCAAGAACATGGTGGTTTATCAGATGGATGTAAAGACTGCCTTTCTTAATGCCTCAACTGACCCCAATGAATGTGACCGTTTTTCTAAGGAGATGGGCTCCAAATTTCAAATGTCAATGATGGGACAAATGTCATTTTTCTTGGGATTACAAATTTCACAAAGTCCCGGAGGCATTTTTATCAATCAATCTAAATATGCTAATGAGATTTTAAAGAAATTTGGATTTGATTCTTGTGACCCGGTTGACACTCCCATGGTGGTGCGTACTAAACTAGATGAGGACCACTCAGGGATCATGGTTGACCAAACTAAATATCTTAGTATGATTGGGTCCCTCGATGTACCCATCGCCAAGAACCAGACATATCTCGTTCGCTGATGCATGTGTGTTAGATACCGGCTAAGCCTACCAAAAGCACCTTGAAGTAGTTAAACGGGTCTTTCGGTATCTCCAAGGAACCATCAACATGGGACTTTGGTAACCGAAGGACACCGTATGTCACTAATGCCTATGTAGATGCTGACCATGCAGATGTCAAGATACACGTCAAGCACGCCGAGGTGCTCAGTTTTTGGGTGATAAGCTTGTGAGCTGGTCTTCAAAGAAACAAATGGGTACCTCAATATCCTCTACAGAGGCTGAATACATAGCCATGTCATCTTTTTATGCTCAAATCCTATGGATGAGATTCCAAGTATCTGACTATGGCTTTGAATTCAACAAAATCCCTCTGTACTGTGATAACAAGAGTGTCATTTCTCTCTCCTGCAACAACGTTCAACACTCAAGAGCAAAGCATATCGACATTCGACATCACTTCATACGGGAACAAGTTGAAAAAGGTGTGGTTGAGCTATACTTCGTGAGAACTGAATATCATCTAGCAGACATCTTCACCAAAGTATTTCCTAGAGAACGTTTTGAGTTTATTCTTCCACGACTTGGACTAAAGAGTCTGCAGCCAGAAACTCTCAAACGTCTTCAGGAGGAAGATGAGGAGTAACTGAGTTTGTCTCTATCTATCTCTTGTACATATCTTTTCAAAAAGCAAAATACAAAAATATAAAACCCACAAAAAGAAAATAGAAAAATATAAAATTTCAAAAATCCTTAAAAATCAGAAAATCTTGAAAAATTCCAAAAATATATTTTTGTCATGTTTTTCTTTGGTTCGATAACATCTACGGACTTTGATATGTTATTCAAAGAATGGCACGGGTCCTTAGATGAAGTTCGAATGTACATAAAAAAATTAAAAAAAAATAAATAAATAAAATGAGAGAAAGAAATGTTTACTGTCATATCAGATAGTAACCAGTTTTAAAAGAAAAGAACAGAGCCATATTTAATTTAAATTTTTGAAATCACATGCTCTGATTCTAAATACAAATATTTGTCGCCAAAAAGACAAATTTTTCTCTTCAAATATTTTTCCTTCTAAAGATTCTTCTGAAAAATATTTGCTATCTTATGAAACAAAATTGATTTGAAAATAACTCGGTCTCTGTTTTTGAAAATCATCTGGACTTATCATCTGTCAAAATCTCTATCTCTCAATCAACAACTTATGTCATTGATTGAGGGGGAGAATGATTTCAAATAAATCAAAAAGGTTATTTTTCAAACAATTAGCACACAAACGAGCAAGGTCTACTTTCGGTTTTTACACAATTGGTTTAAGACATTGGCTAATATTATGTCTTCAAAAGATTTTTTATGTATGGTTGATCAATGGAGTTTAAAGTCTCAGAATCTGATCCTTTCCAGTTAAAACATTTTTATAAGCAAGTCACAATTCTCCCCAAAAGCTTTCAAAAACAATTTAAATCTATAGAGATCACAAATCTCAAATGACTTGAAAATTGTGATCGGGGGAGAATTTGTGATTTAAATTAGACTTAAACTGATAACTCAATAAATGGTTGTGAAAAATGTTTAACAAGGCGTCTCTCCTACATATGACAAACGATTTCAAATTTTCCATGCATATGTTAAGGGGGAGCATCGTTCTTATACCATAAAGGGTTAAAACGTGATGATTTGTCTCAAAGTGCAAGCTCCATCTAATATGTGCTAAACTCCTTTCGAATCTCGAAGCACATATTGAGGGGGAGCATTTCAAAAAGAAAATAAACTTTCAAGGTACAAAACAAAATTTGAATGTGTCAACAAAAAGTACCTTGATTGATTTTTTAATTGGTTTCTTACTGGCAAATGTGATCGTGAAAGTACTTCAAAGATCTCTTTTTTTTCTATGTGTTAAAACACTTTCAAATCTCGATGCACATATTGAGGGGGAGCAACTTTTTGAAAACCACATCCTTTCCCAAAAATATCTTCAACAATGTATGAAAAATACAAATTTTGATTGGGAAAGTGATGTTGATATCTTTTAGAAATTGTTGATCAATGAATCGAATCTTTCATTCTTAAATCTGAAAGTTTCAAGTCCTCTTGCCTCCATGTGCAAAAACCATTTCAAATATATATGATGCACATGTTGAGGGGGAGATTTTTCTAAAAATATCAAAAACAATTCAGGTACAAAATGTTTTGATCATGTATCACAGGTACTTGGATTGATTTTCAAAAGGTTTTCAATTGGTTCCAATGGAAGAAGAACAATACCAATAGACTGACCAAATTTACTTTATGTACGGAGTTATAAGGATGGTTAGGTTAGGTACTCGTTCCCACAATCCCGCCACAGCCGGAGGGATCTACCCAGGGACAATCCACTAGATAGTGTAGAAGTCCTTAGGTATGATGTAAAAAGGAGAATATGAGAATATGGGAAGAGTGCCGACTGAGTCTGAGCTAGTACTGGAATAAACCCAACAAGGTTCTAGTTATGAAGTCTCGGTAAGCACTGAAGGGTTTGAAGAATGAAAAAGAAATGAATGTGAAAAGGGTGAAAAGAAATAGCCCTCCATTTATTCAACCTTAGGGCAGAAACCGGGTTCAATACATATGCTACTGGCAGTTACTAAGGTAACGCCGGTATTGAAGACAAGACGTCATGGGCCCAAAGGACGCACTGCACTAAACTTACCAAGCTACTCAAGTTCCTCTTAAAAGGGCTTGTTTCATTCTCACTGGGAACCTACATAATCTATCGATGTTCTCTTAGAGATTGTTGATATTGAAGAAGGAGACCCTCTCCCTAGTCTCCGACATAGGAAACCAAATGTGCACAATTGAGTCTAGAGCCACGAGATCATCAATAAATCTCATTAGGACACTGTCAATGAAGACTCACAGTTTCACATAATGTGGAATGTGAGAATATATTTTGAGAATCCTACGCATTATCCTTGTGGTATTGCCAAGACTGGCTTGTGACATCTGGACATAATCAATGGAACGATTCATTATTGAATCAATCCTAGTCCAGGAAATGGATTGACGGATACCTTTGAAAAACAGATCGTTGTGCCCAAAATATTCTTTTCTCTAGCACATCGACTGTGTATCATATTTTCAAACTCAAAAGGGTATTTATAATTGATAATTGATTTTCTATAAAACCTTCGCTGTATTGCAAAACCCTTTATAATTAAGCAATACACGATCATTTTTCAAATCATTTTCCATCAATCAGTGAATCTCAATTCGCTGGTTCACTCACTCTGTGTTGTCTTCTTTGAGATGTTCCGGTTTGAGAACGGCTAGAACAGCTACGAAACCTTGTCAAGGAGATTCTTCGGAACTCTACCTGATCACAGGCAGTACTTGTACTGATCAATGGGGAACCGTGGGCCGTGTACCTCAATTCAACGAAAGTGATCAAAGACACTTTCATGCGCTTTATTGCTAACTGTTGTATGCAGGGACACCCCGACGTTTACAGCTGATCAAAATTGAGGAGTCATTCCACAGCCGCATGCTCACACCATCTCATTCACATTTAAAGAAATCATGATAAGTGCATATCTTCATCAACTGGCTCAAATATTTTCAAACCATGCTTCTGCTACGCTACTGGAAATATTATGAATCAACAAAAGCTTCCGCAACTCTGATGAGAAGATATCATGATCCAAAATGTGAGCATGTCGGTCCAAAAGTCACAACTTCACATGATGGAAACACAATAAAGGATGAGTCAGAGAGTTATGGTGGCTAATGATCTCAAAGCTGGCTCAAAATAATCATCCCGTGGATCACTTAAAGACCTCCACTTGAGATAACCAAACATGCGGAATATGAAGAATCAAATACTACGATCTACCGAGCAAAGAACTTAATCAAGAATCCAAGAACAATCAATATGTAATATCTGTTTGTATTCAATGTAAATTGAGGTGACCTCCTTTAGGGGGAGATTGTTCGGATTTAGTAAATCCGTTAGTTAAAGTGTCGGCCACCTCAAGTATATGTAATCGTTAGAAAGCTCGTAGTCGTAGTTATTTAATGTTAGTAAGTAGTTTAGTAAGTAACACCGTGGAGTACGGACGGGTCTTTACCCACTGTATGCCTGATCCACAGCCCGTAGGTGGCGTTTTATGTAAGATACTATAAATACCCTCTACCTCCCAAGGTAGAGGTTTGGAGCTCATAATAAGATTTTTCTTTCTCTCTCTAAAGTTCCCTAAACCTCTAAACTTTCTCTCTCTAAAACCTTAAACCATACGCCTCTTTGTTAAGTGTTATGATGTGTTAGTGAAATCCAATATGTTACAACATATACTTCTTCATTAATAAAACTATTTAGAAAAGCACTTTTAACATCCATTTGAAAAAGCTTAAGATTATGAGCACAAGCATAAGCAAGAAGTATTCTTATAGACTCTAATCTAGCTACGGGAGCATAGGTCTCATCAAATTCTATGCCTTCTTGTTGATTATACCCTTGGACAACAAGTCTAGCTTTGTTTCTAGACACTATACCGTTTGCATCTAACTTGTTTTTATATACCCATTTAGTCCCGATTATGGTTTGGTTATTAGGTGGAGGGACAAGTGTCCAAACATTGTTAGAAACAAATTGATTTAGCTCTTCTTGCATATCCATTACCCAACTTTCATCCTTTATGGCTTCTTGCGTATTCTTAGGTTCTGTGGTTGAGACAAAACAAAATAAACTACTTTGGTTTTAGACTTGAGATCTTAAGGTTCTTTCATTTAACTTTCCTATGACCTTTTCTACGGGATGATCTTTAGACTCTTTAATATTGGTGATTTCATTGTTTAATGGTTCATCTTCTGTATTTATATTTTTCTTGATTTCTATGGCTTCACTTTCGATTAACTCGTCATCGACAAGAGGTAGGGTAGGTTTAGGTGGACTTTCATCAAATTTTACATTTAAGGATTCTTCAACCTTCATGGTTTCTTTATTTAGTATAACATAAGACTTACTATTAGGAGAGTAACCTAAGAAGATACATTTGGTTGATTTAGGATCAATATTAGTTACGTAATCTTTAGTGTTAAGCAAGAAACATTTACTACCAAAGACTCTAAAGTGTTCTAGTGAAGGCTTTTTGCCTCGAAGTAACTCGTACGGAGTTGGTAACGGTCTAATTAGGACACGGTTAAGTATATAGGTTGACGTGTCGACGACATTGCACCAAAAATTTTGAGGAATAGATTGCTCATTAATCATGGTGCGACTCATTTCTTGTAGGGTTCTATTTTTCTTTTCAACTACCCCATGTGGAGTGCGAGGAGCCGAGAAATTGTGAGTAATACCATTAGCATCACAAAAAGCTCCAAATTGCACTTCATTATCAAATTCCCTACCATGATCTGTTCTAAATGGCACTATTGAACTTCCTAGTTGTCTTTGGATTTTCTTACTTAATATTTCAAAGTAATCAAACGTTTCAGTTTTATTCTTTAGAAATTTAGTCCATGTATACCTAGAGTAATCATCTACTATAACCAAAGTATAGAAGTTACCTCCATAACTTTAAATAGCAGATGGACCAAATAAATCCATATGAAGTAGTTCTAGACACTTAGTAGTAGAGACCATATTTTTAGCTTTGTGACTAGCATGGACTTGCTTTCCTATGTTACAAGTATCACAAAAATGATGTTCAGATTTTAATTTTATGTAGGTCTCTTACTAGTTCTTTAGATGATAGCGACTGAAGAAGTCGCATATTGGCGTGACCTAATCTTCGATGCCATAAGGTCGAAATATCATCCATAGAGGAAAGACAAAGTTTTTCTTTAGGTTCATTACCGATTTTAATGACATAGACTCCATATTTTCTAATGCCTCTTCCTATAGTAATACCGTTTTTTAATATTTTACTATCGGTTTCACTAAAAAGTACGTTGCACTTTTTATCACATATTTGTCCTATACTTAGAATATTGAAGTTTAGGTTTTCTACGTGACATACGTCATTAATGGTTAAGGATTTATGAGAAATTGTACCTTTACCGATGATTTTTCTCTTGCTATTACCAAACACTACATTTCCTCCATTGAAGGATTCATATGTGGAAAACAAGTGTTTGTTACCGGTCATGTGGCTCGCGCACCCGCTATCCTTCATCTATTCATCCGGATCTAGGTCAACCTTTAAGCACACCTAAGAAAACAATTAACTCAAAACTTTGGTCCCCATTTGTTCATAGGTCCATTAGTGTTATACATTTCATTCATGTTAGGCATATATGAAAAAGGTGTGAAAGCATTCCACGGTGTAAAGTTTTGAAATGGAAAACCGTTTTGTACATTTGGATTCCATCCCTTTTGATGGTGGTTACTTCTCAGATAAAAATTATTTGGTCTTCTTATGAATGTGTTTGGTTTAGAAAACGATTGACCTTTGTTTTTCATAAAAATTTGATTTTGTTTTAGTGGAGGTGGTTGTTTGACATTTCTAACAGTAACATAGGTTGGTTTCTTCTTGTTAACAATAACAAAGTCGGTTCTAGATGATGTAGTTACATTATTTCTACTGTTTGCTGGTACAGACTTATGGATCCCTGGTTTTACACTGGATGGTTCCTTTTTCAAGGGATCCGTGGGATCCGTGACTACAGTGGCTTGTTTTTCAATTGCTTTAACGAATTGTGTTTCTTTAATCTCGCTAGTTGATGCAGTAAGTTCATGAACACCTAGACCCTTTTGATTATTTCCCGTTTTAACACTATCAAATATTATATCAAGAGTATTAGTACTCATTCGGGCAATCTTGGAATCAAGATTATCAACTAATGTTTGAAGTTGAACACAAAGCTCACATTCACCATCTACTTTCTTTCCTTTTTCTAAACGTTTTAATTTATCTTTTAACTCAATGACTTCCTTTTCTAAACGTTCGTTTTTTTTTTCAAAATCTTATTCTTGTTAATTACTTTTAGACTAATTTTGCAAAGTTTCATATTCACGATGTAATGATTCATCATCTAATGATGAGCTACTATAATAAAGAGATTTGGGACGTACCTCGTTTGAGTTATTTGCTATGAGACAAATTTCTTCGTTCTCCTCCTCACTCATTTCCCACGAACCACTTACGAACGCCTTTTGTTCGTCACGTTTGGTACACTCATTAATGAAGTGATTAGGGTCCCCACATTTAAAACATGTGCGTTCGTCCTTTGCTTTCTTGTCGTCATTGCCTTTCCGGAATCCCTTCTTGTTCTCATATCGTTGTTTGACATATCTTCCTTTTCTTCAAAAGAACTTCTTGAAATCCCGTACCGCCATGGCATACTCTAAGTCATCACTTTCCGAAGAAGAGGTTTCTTCATCGCTTGAGACATTCTTGGCTTTTAAGGCAAGAGATCTGTGCTTCTCTTTATTTTCTTTTGAGGCTTCGAAGTCTTTAGCGAGATCGAGCTCATAGACATTTAGATTGCCTATGAGTTCGTTGAGAGTGAGGATTGACAAGTCTTTGGATTCTTCGATAACCGTCACCTTTGATCACTACTTAGATGGAAGCGTTGATGCAGGTTTTACTGACCAGGTTTTAATATTTATAATTACTCGTTATACCTATGGTCTACCCTAATGCTCTAATTAGCAGTGTACCCGGTCGTGTGTAGTGTAGTATTCGGTAAAACCGAGGTCGTCCCAAGAGCTATGTGTGTGGATTTAAACTAAGTCTAGGTGTCACAGATTTTAATAGATATTAAGGTGGAAATGATTTACTATTAAGACAAGAAAATAAGAAAGCAAATAGAGGCGAGGGTTGTGATCAATAGAGGAGAGGGGTGCTAACCTAGTTATTCATCCTAACTAGTTATGTTTACATTTAATTACTTCCAATTACTTCAGGTTGGGTCAAAGTTGCTAGGACAACATTTGGTCAGTTCGTCCTAACCTATCGGCAAAGGGTCCTACTGGAGAAATCAGGTGACCCGTCATAAGTCCAGTTGTTCCTAGTCCCCTAAGCCAAGTCATTAAGTACCGCTACATGCTAGATTCATAATAATGAGTGCCCGGGTGCTAGCAACTTAAACACTCATCCCCAACTTCTTAAGTTCATCCAAACGGTAGGTGATTAGTTGGTCAAATCGCTCAAGCAGAAAAGGTCGTCAGTTGGTCATATCTTACCCTTCACACTCAGTCTACCTACTTAGGGTCAATTGGTCATATCTCCTAAGTAACTAGCCACTACCGCCATTCAAAACTACCGAAACAAGGGTAGCTACCAACAAACTATGCATGCATAAACTTAGAAATAATTATACGGAAGAATGTAAACATAAACAAAATAATTACGGAATCATAACTAGGCCAGCACCAGAGGTGCTTAGCATCTCATATTAACTAAAACAATCGATTCAATGTTTAACATTACGAAATACATGAATTGAAAGTAAAGAAAAGATAAAATGCTAATGCTTATCGTAGGGGAGTGATTTATCCCTTGGAGATAGCTTTGTATGCTCCTCTAGATTTGCCTTCGACTTCTATTCACGTTCACTGATGTTGTGTGTGAAAATGGGATGATTTGAAATGCTGGAAATCGTGGGGTATTTATAGGCCAGATCTGGTTACGACATAACTAATGTTAAGAGTTATGCCGTAACACTCTTATCTTCGTATTTTGCACTAAAAATGCTGGTTACGGCGTAACATCTAGAAGGAGATACGCCGTATCTTTAATAAATCCATGTTACACCGTAATTGTGGAAATGGTTATGTCGTAATCTGCTGCGGCGCGGAACCTCATTTGACCTAATAAGTTACGGCGTAATCTTTAGTGGGAGTTACGCCGTAATCTTCCGTTGAGTTGGTTTTCTGAGCCGAGCTTCTGTTACGGCGTAATGTGAGAGAGGAGTTACGCCGTAACATCTTCAAAATGAGCATACTATGATATATCTTTAATAAACTCTCCAAATCCGCGTCTCTTTAGCTCAAATGCTCGTAAATTACCTGAAAGTGTAAAACATAGGAAAACAAGATTAAATCCATATAAATGATATAAAATACGAGCATTATCGGGGGAAATTGACACTTAATATTCAGGATTATTTGATGTTATCAAATATCCCCCCATTTGAACTCTACTTGCCCTCAAGTAGACCTTATTAGATAGATTCCTAAAAATATATCTCCCATTACCTGAAAAATATAAGTTTACAAATCCCTTATGCTAGAATAAAACAAAGCTGAACACCTCACGAAATGGGAACAAAACACTCAAATCTCTCATCTACCCTAAGTTTCAATTTTCGGGGTGATCACTCATTGCACAGTCATAGCATGTATTCTATCATAAGCTTGGCGGTTACACAAATCTCCACCACTAAAGTTAAGGACAAAACAATTCTCGAAGGCAATATGGGTAGACACGACAATGGTTAAGGGTGATTTGTCATTACTAACATGTCACGGCGAAGTGGAAAAAATCAATGATACATGACCAAATCCATGGCCAAGACACCAAAGATTGCTTGCTGCATCACCTAGACACGCTTCATGACTAAGGGTAGGATAAGACATGGGATAAAATTGGTGTAAAATAAAATCAAGCAGATAGTCTAAATCTATAACCAAGTCATCACCACTTACCGTTCGCCCAAAATTAAAGTTTCGAAGTTAAGAAACAGGATCATGATATAACCAGGAAGATGTGCCATTAGAGGACGTCATGATGGGAACACTTCAAACTTCATTCTACAAATGTGATCGAGGTGGCCTCCTCGATACTAAATCTATAGTAAGCTCATAACAATAGTGCTTATAATATCGCACTTTACAATCAACTAGATAACAATAAAAAAAAAATCGAATCAAATTCTTTTTTCCAACATAACATAATAACTAAACGTAACATCCCCCCACTTGAGATGAACAATATGAGAATTTGGGGGGTCTTCAATGATCTTTAAGGATATGTCATCGACGAAAGCGTGATTCCCGAACCTTTCCACTTTAACCTTGAACTTAAGCAAATAATAACTTCCCAATTACAAATAAAGACTACATGGTAGGCTAAGGTGTAATGGTGTAATGAAATAATATATTGGGTGAAAAAAATGAAAAGAATGGCTTAGAAGGGTGTATCTAGGAGTATCTTGCACTAAAGGAGAGTGCAACAAAGGGTTTAACATGGGGGTCGAGAAGTCGAGGTGACTAATCGATAGACACACAATGGTAGGCTATTTGGGTGATAATCCTATAATACTGCCTTCTTAAACTGAAAGTCCAAATACATCGAGCTAACTCAACATACCTCCTCTATGGTTTCGAAATGATGTAAAGGCCAAGTTCTAAAGTTTACAAGCTACCGGCACACTCATAATTTAGTGGATTTGGGGTAAAAATTTGGAAACTGATAAGGCTAATCTCACCATATAATATCAAGGGTTATAATGTTCTCATCTAATTTAGTTAGGTTAAGAAAAACATGTCAAAATTTTAAAAATGGCATAATTTTTCAAAAATAAACTAGAAAAACGAGGGCAAAATAAAGTTCAAGAGATAATTCTACTCCCATCCCCCCACTTGAAATGTACAAAGTCCCTTTTGTATTAAGCGTTAAATAAAGGTGAAGAGAAAAGTAGAATTAGAGCGAGAACTTCCCTGAAATTTGCTCCAAAAAGAAAGAAGGCCCACGAAAAGAGTCGTGCCTTCGCATAAGCATCCATGAGCAAACTTCAATCCCTGAAATCACACATACCGACAAGCATAAAACAAGAAAAATAAAAAGAAACCTAACTGATGAGTGTCTAAATACTCATCATTTTTGTACTGTTTAAACTGCAAAAACATCTGAAAACACTCAGAAATGCATCAAAATGATAAAAATATCACAAATAAGTGTTTTATGTGTTTTAAATGCAAAAATATCAAAATCTGGTGAAAAACGTATCAAGTTTGCATAATTGGCAGTTTTAGTCCCCAAGTTTCAAAAGTTGTCAAAAACAGTCCCTGGTAAATCCAAATAAAGAAAAATATCATTTTAAATCCTTAGGGATTCTTAAGTTGTCAAAATTGGTCCTTGAGATTTAAAATTGCAAAATTTACAACTTAAGTCCCTGAACTTTGAAATTTGGCAAAAATGGTCCTTTGAGAATTTGAAAATGTCAAAACCGGTCCTTGTACTATTGGAGTTTTTCAGTTTTAGTCCTTGTATTAACTTTGGGAAATTGGCAGGATTGGTCCTTCAAAATCGAATTACAAGTTTAGTCCTTGTATTATAAACCTACCAAGCCTTGTCAAAATCCTTTTGACCCCCTGTCACTTATACATTTTGGACCCCTGTCATCCCCATTTTGGACCCCAAGTCAAACAACAGTCCATCACACTTCCCGCCACTGCATCGTTTATCCCTCCCACTGTCTTCCCACTTGAGTTGCCTGCAACTCTCACTCTCCCATCAACTCACCTTTCCCTCCACCCCTCATCATCACAACCCACTACAATAAATGCCACCCCCCCCCCTAGTTGATAAAATACAGAGCTACAAGTCAAACCACTTTTCCCGCCAAAAAACGTGGAGGGCCTAGATTGCTCAAATCTCATCCATTTTGCAAGATTATTAGTGGGATACTCTCAGAAGGACGCGTGGAGCTTATTGGAGTATAAAAGAGGAGGAAGAAGCAAAGAGAAGGTAGTAGTTAATTTTTAAAATTTCATGTATTTCGTTTTTAATCTCAATGTTTTAACTTAGCTTCAAAATTGTAATTTCCAGTTTAAATGTATCAAACTTAAGTAAAAGAATCATTGATCTTGTGTTTTCAAGTGTCAATTCAAGTTTTAATATCATTTCATGTTTACAAGTTCACTGTTGCAAATGTCCATTTCAAACTCTCATGCCCAAGCTTCAAATAGCTTATTTCTCAATTTAAACAAGCTTACATAAGCTCATTATAGCTTTTTGTAAGCTTGGAATACAGTTCTAAGCAACTTTGGTAAAAAGTCAACATAAGTCAACTGAAGAAGCATAATGGGTTCAAACAGGCTTGGAAATGGATATGGTTGATGCAGTGCTTGATTTGGGTTGGTTTTGGATTAGTATAGCGTAGTAATGGTTCTGGTTTAAGCTGCAACATAAGCTTGGACCCTTGTAAGTTTGTTTCTTATTTTCAATTTTTGTTCAGTTTGCATTTTGTGTTTGAGTTGGTACTTGTGGTCATCTATAGTTCAAATCTGTTAATTAAGTTGTGTTTGGGTTAAATAAACTTAGTTTGATCATTAAAATAAGTTGGCTCAGTGTTTAGTCAGTTTAAAATTTGCATAACAGTTTGAATAATGTGTTTGGATCATTGTCTACATTGAGCTTGAGCTCTTGTTTGTACTTGACAAATGCATAGTTAGTCTCAAATAGAATCATTTGAACCATATCTGTCATCAAATTGTGTCTAAACACCTTAAAAGTCAAAATCACCAAGATCATGTCTTAACAACTTAACTGTTGGATTTTTATTAAAGCCAAATCTTGTTTTGTGTTTGGAAATCATAAGTATAGGTTGCAGTAGTTTTAATTCACCATGTAACATCATTCTCAGTCCACAAAATTGGATCAAAACTCATATAAGTCAACATTGCAAATCTTTTCAAAAGTCAAAACTTGAAAATTCAGTTTTAAGCCCAACTAGGGTGATTTTTCACAGTTTCATTATTGGTCCAAATCAAGTGAAACTTGGGGTCTTATAACTTTAGTTGGTCTAGTGTCTTAATATCATTTTAGTTGAATTTTAGTAATTTTCTACAAGTCTCAAAATGGTTTGTCAAATGGGCATAATTCCCACACACCTCAAGACATACCTAGTGTGCAAATGTGTTGTGCGAGTTTGTAAAAGTTCATTTGAGCTTCTCTAAGGCTCAATCTTGGTTTATAGATAGTTAAGCTGGTTGGCTTGAAGCCTCCAGTCTTGTTTTTGACATAAGCTTGTCCAATAAGCGCTTGCACCACCAAAGTAGCTAAAAACTGTTTTGGCTTAAGTGCTCAAATCAATCAAATCATATCAGGTTGCAATTTATAAGTTAAGGATAGTTGTATTTAGTTTTTTTAGAGTAATTTTAGCATATCATAGGTTCTGTAACAGTTTGGTGCTTATTTGGTACCATTGGCTTATTCAAAGTGCTTATTAATAAGGACCTATAACTGCAGTCTCATTTTCTTACAAACAAGCACATGTTTTTCTATTTTTCTTAGATTCTATATATTAAATTAGACTTTTCCTGAAATTTTCATAATTTTCCATAACAGTTTGCTATTTTTCTTAATTTAAAACAGTTTTTAAGTCATTTTAAATAGCTTTTAATACAATTAAATCAGAAAAAGTTCAAAAAAATAATTTTTCATTTTTCTTAAGTTTAGATAAATATAAAAAGTAAAAAAAAGTAATTTTCCAGATTTTTCATAGTTTATTTTGCAATTTTTTGCATTTTAACTAGTTTTAAATAGTTTAAAATTCATAAAAAATAGAAAAATAATCAGAAAAATATAAAAATAGTTTTGAAAATTCTCTTTTGTTATTTTAGATTTTTCCAAGTCATAATTTTATTTTTCTAGCTTTATTTCCTATTTTCTTGTATTTTAGGCTATTATTTAATAGTTAAAAATAGTTTTTAATTAATAATAATTAGATAAATAGTTATAAAAATAATTTTCTTTTTCTTAAAATTTTCTTTTATCATTAGGTTTGTAAAAATATCAATTTCATATTTTTATGATTAATATTGGTTCAGTTTCACATTTTATTTTGTACGTCGCGTAGTTTTTAATTCAAGTTTTATAAAAACATAAAATCAAAAACATTAGTTTAAAATTAGTGATAGCGTTTATTTAATATAATTTAGATTTTAATTTCCTTTAATTTGCATTTCAGTCCCTGTAATAACTCAAAATCCTTACTGATCACTATCCTTAGTGATTATTCGACACCTGATTGTGTTAAACACCAGTCATCCTCCGTGGGACTTAACGACCCGGGAATCCACTGTATTCTCCTGATCTAAATTGCATTTGCTTCCGAGCTGTTTTAAGTTTGTTACGGTTTGCCATTCACAAGTGGCAGGCTTGAGTGATTAAACTTGACGGTTCGGAACCAATCAAATTTTGGCATGCCGGGAGGCCGTAGAAGCGTGTTCTAAGCATTTTTCGAACCGTACTTGCACATATACCACCGTTTGTAAAAAGTTTTCTGTAAAGTTAAATACAAAATCAAAAAGTTCATTAACACTTTTCCTAAAGTGTTAAAAACACCAAACAAAATATATAAAACAACAAAACAATCGTAACGTTTTCTAGCTTGTGTTTCTTTTAAGGTGATTCCTAAAGAAATACGATTTGGTTAAACGAGACGATACCAAAAATATTGTCCAAAAAGTTTTAAACCCTTTGCACAAATCATACCTACGTCTTTTCAGTGGTACTTAATATATACATAAAAATCAACCACCGCAAATCAAGGCAGGACACCTACTAACTGGGGGTGTGACCATAATAAGTTCCCGAACATCAGATTTAAAACTTGCCTTTGTGTCCTTGTGATTTGGTGTACCTTTTCAAAGAAGCCATTTCATTTGTGATTATTGGTTAAGTTCACTTGTCGTTTTGCCTCGCATTTGTTTTGAAAAATTGATTTTTATACTTAGTGCATGCGACTGTTCTTCCAGTTCTACAAGTCCACTTTCAGAACTTGGAAAGATTCCTCGTAGACGTAGAGGACGCTCGCTCCTTCACCGTGGATGAGGAACGTCTACCACCACCACCACCTGCCGTAATGGCGAAGACAAGCCGATGAATGAGCTTCTCCAAGCACCCATCGAGGGTTACGGAGATGCTATTGTTGTCCCAACCATCGTGGCTGATACTTTTGAGCTCAAAACCGGGTTACTTAATCTGGTAACCCAAAGCCAATTCTATGGTTTTGAGCGGGATGATCCTCATGCACACATTCGATGGTTTAACAAGATTGCATCTACCATCAAGTACAAGAATGTCCCACATGAAGCCATCAAGCTTCTTCTGTTCCCATTTTCTCTAGAGGGACAAGCCCGGAATTAGCTTGAGAAACAACCCCCTCGTTCCATTGAGACATGGGAAGATCTAGTTACCAAGTTCGTTAACGAATTCTATCCTCCATCCCGAACTACAAGTCTTAAGAATGAGATAATGAAATTTTCTCAAAGATTTGATGAATCATTCGGGAAGGCATGGGATCGTTACAAAGAATTGCTCCGCAAGTGTCCGCATCATGGTTTTACCGAGTTAATGCAAATGGATACTTTCTACAATGGTCTGCACCAAAGTGACCAAGACTCTTTAAATGCCTCCGCGGGAGGTAATTTCTGAGCAAGACCACAAAAGAAGCCTTGCAAATCATTGAAAACAAGTCCCGTGTCCCCTTTCCGAAAGCAAAGACATATCAATCTCAGTCTAAGGCTGGACCTTCTACTTCATCTCCAGTGGGTACATCTAGCACCGATGCTAAGATTGAAAAACTCACGGATATTGTTCAAGCTTTGGTTCTTGCTAACCAAAAGAAAGTCACTTTCACAATGCACACCATCATATGGTGAAGTGAAGAAAGTTGAAGTTTGTGTTACTTGTGGTGGTCCTCATACATACTACAACTGTATCGCCACCGATGATAGTCCGTTTGAAGCTAATGCTATAGCCGGTACTTCAAATCAAGGAGGTAATCAATACCGTCCTCATAATGAACCAAACTACCGTGCTAATACTTATCGTGCACCACCCGGTTTTAACCGAATCCTAATCGAATCGAACCAACCTAGAATGAACCAAGGTTATCAAAACCAAGGTAATTTCTATTCCGGACCAAATCAAGGTTTCCAACATCAAGGAAACCTTAATCAAAACAATTTCAATCGAGGGAATCAACTTCAGGGGAATGTGAATCCTAACCAAGGGAATTTTCAACAACAAGGTCATAATCAAAACATACGACCTCAAAATTTCCCTCCACTTCCTCCAGTACCATCATCCGATGAGCTATTGAAGCAATTCATGAAATCCCAAGATGAAATGAACAGGTTGTTGGTTAGCCAGATTTCGACATTAAGAAATCTTTAAATGATCGACCCTCGAGCTCCGGTACTTTACCGAGCAACACGATCGCTAACCCGAGGGGCGATGCCAAGGCGATCACAACCGAAGTGGTAAGACGCACAATGGACCTTCGACTCCAATGCCTCCTCCACCCGGAGCAATGAGTCAAGTTACCAAGGATACAACGGACAAGGTGCATTTCTCAAGCCCACGGTACCGCGACACGTCCCCACCTTCGGTAGTCCAAGCTTTAAGTCCGAACCCGAAGTTCGAAGACAAATTCGAGCCGAAATAACTTCCATCCCGGCTCAAAAGTCTAGTCAGCTTCCTTACCCATCAAGAATGCATGATCAGAAGCTCAAAGACAAAAACAAAGAGCAAATGGAAAAATTTTTCCAAATTTTCAATGAACTACACTTTGATATAAGCTTCGTTGATGCTCTCGTTCTAATGCCCAAATTTGCATCCACACTTAAAGGCTTACTGAGCAACAAAGATAAGTTATCCGAAATGGCTAAAACCCCTCTCAATGAGCAATGCTCAGCGGTCCTTCTTAAGAAGCTTCCTAACAAGCTTGAAGACCCTGGCAGGTTTTTAATCCCTTGTGATTTCTTAGGGATGGTTCAATGCTCGCTTGGCCGATCTTGGCGCCAGCATTAACCTCATGCCACTTTCAGTATGGAAGAAACTGTCTCTTCCTAAACTTACATCTACTTGTATGACACTCGAGCTAGCGGATTGTACCATAACTCGTCCACTTGGGATAGCCGAGGATGTCGGGGTAAAAGTAGGAAAGTTTCATTTTCCTACTGATTTTGTTGTAGTAGACTTTGATGCAGATCCTAGAGTTCCCTCATCTTAGGGAGAGCTTTCTTGAGAACAAGCCGTGCTCTAATTGATGTATTTGTTGAAGAATTGACCATACGGGTTGACAACGAAGAACTCACGTTTAAGATCAACCAGAACTCCAAACCTCTATCCAAACATAGTGTTGCCACAATTGATCAAAAATCTGAAAGAATCAATGCAACACTCTCAAATTTCACGGTTAAAAGGAGTCACCAAAAAACGCTTTGAGTTAAAAGCTTTGAAAATCAACCCCGGTTCAAACAAATGGTTTGAAAGTTGTACCAAGGAAGTCAAGAGTGTTCTTGATGATGATGATCTAGAATCGGAGACTTTATCGGAAGTGGTGGAAATTGCTAGCTCTAAGAGCACACCACTTGTCCCACCTCCGGAATCAGTTTATCGTATCGAGTTTGTTAACTTTGTGGATGAAACCAATCTCTTCGTTTCATCCGGATTGGATGATGATGTTGATAATCCAATAGGAGACATTCTTCCCATTGAAGAATTGCTCAAAAATGATCCATCATCTCCTAGTCTTATTATTTCCGACTCTTCCATTCCTTCTCTCACTCCGAGTGAGGAAGATGACAACTTTTGGAATGAAGTCGATGCCTTTCTTAGTGATGAGTCGATTCCAACAGTAATTGATAATACTTACTTTGATCAGGAGGGGACATTCTTTTTCGGAAAATCTGTTGATTGATGAACCGTTTCCAACCCTCCCTACCGAAATTGCTGTTGACAATCACCATACAAGCTTCAAGTTTAAGCTTAAAAATGTCAAAAATGGTGATTTGCTTCTTACTAATGAGGAATGGACATGCATTCTCATGCACATCTTTATTCCATTCTTCACAGATGGTGTGGTTGCTCTTTCCCTTTTCTCTTTCGAGAATGAGGACACCATCTTTGACCCCGGTATTATCCTTTATAGTTTCTACTATTAAAAATACCGGTCGTATATCGTCGGTGTGGAACTTTTCGATGTTCATATACACTATGAAGCGAAAGTCTGATCGAGATTGGTTTTCCACGTTGCTTTCCCCATGAACCAATGAATGCCGGGATCGAGTCAAGCTAGCGACTCGGTAATCAAAAACAATAGTTAAACATGGGTTTTCACCCGTGTGTACATTCCTAGTGTGGGGAGTTTCCCTGTTGTATATAAGTCTAAAAAAAAAATCTTCGGAATAATGGCCGTAGTATTTCCCTTTTACGTTCTATGTTTCGCATAACCACGGTACTTTGAATATTGAGGGCAATATTCATTTCTAGTGTGGGGGAATTCTCACGAATTTTATCATGTAATTATACCACCCAACTCCCCCATTTTTGGCCAAAAATTTTTTTTGGAGTAAGTGTTTTTCACTTACTCATCTTATGGTTATCAGTCCGCCTTGTCTAATAAACAAAAGGATTGGCTAATCCAGGAGCAAACGGCTCTTGGTAAAGATATCTCAAATCCGTTGACGGCTTGCAATTTGCCCTAAATTGTATGGTATTCTTCACCATATCCTTAAAAGTGAAGAGTTGGCTAGCCCGCAAGTTTATGGCTTGTGGTAAAGGCTGTGGAAAAACCATAATTGGTAATCAGCTCACCAAAGATATATTATCTAAGAGTTGGCTAGTCCGATAAACGGCTTCGGTAAAGACAAACCAAATCCGTTGGAAGGCGGTGATTTGCTCAAAATCATTTGGTTATCGGTGTACCAAGGTTCTTACTTGAACTGAAACATTTGGCTACTCCAGAAGTAATGGCTTTTGGTAAAGAGATGAAATCCATTAATTTTCTCAAAACATTGCTAGGGACTAGCAATATCTTAGTGTGGGGATTGATGAGTGTGCAAATACTCATCATTTTGTATCTGTTTAAACTGCAAAAACATCCGAAAACACTCGAAATGCATCAAAATGATAAAAATATCACAAATAAGTGTTTTATGTGTTTTAAATGCAAAAATATCAAAATCTGGTGAAAAACGTATCAAGTTTGCATAATTGGCAGTTTTAGTCCCCCAAGTTTCAAAAGTTGTCAAAAACAGTCCCTGGTAAATCCAAATAAAGAAAAATATCATTTTAAATCCTTAGGGATTCTTAAGTTGTCAAAATTGGTCCTTGAGATTTAAAATTGCAAAATTTACAACTTAAGTCCCTGAACTTTGAAATTTGGCAAAAATGGTCCTTTGAGAATTTGAAAATGTCAAAACTGGTCCTTGTACTATTGAAGTTTGTCAGTTTTAGTCCTTGTATTAACTTTGGGAAATTGGCAGGATTGGTCCTTCAAAAATCAGAATTACAAGTTTAGTCCTTGTATTATAAACCTACCAAGCCTTGTCAAAATCCTTTTGACCCCCTGTCACTTATACATTTTGGACCCCTGTCATCCCCATTTTGGACCCCAAGTCAAACAACAGTCCATCACCCTTCCCGCCACCTGTACTGTTTATCCCTCCCACCTGTCTTCCCCACTTGAGTTGCCTGCAACTCTCACTCTCCCATCAACTCACCTTTCCCTCCACCTCTCATCATCACAACCCACTACAATAAATGCCACCCCCCCTAGTTGATAAAATACAGAGCTACAAGTCAAACCACTTTTCCCGCCAAAAAACGTGGAGGGCCTAGATTGCTCAAATCTCATCCATTTTGCAAGATTATTAGTGGGATACTCTCAGAAGGACACGTGGAGCTTATTGGAGTATAAAAGAGGAGGAAGAAGCAAAGAGAAGGTAGTAGTTAATTTTTAAAATTTCATGTATTTCGTTTTTAATCTCAATGTTTTAACTTAGCTTCAAAATTGTAATTTCCAGTTTAAATGTATCAAACTTAAGTAAAAGAATCATTGTACTGTGTTTTCAAGTGTCAATTCAAGTTTTAATATCATTTCATGTTTACAAGTTCACTGTTTCAAATGTCCATTTCAAACTCTCTATAACTCACTTTCGTAGGAATCACAGTTGCATTTAGCGTATGCAACAAGCCTTTTAAACCACTTAGTGTCCCAAGTGGACGAGTGTAGTCTCGTGAAGGCTTACAGGGAACATACCCACAAAGTTCGTTTAAAACTAATACAAGGTTATTGTGTTTAAAATGAAAGAATTGTTACATAGGATAGTTACGCCGTAACTCTTATAAGGAGTTACACCGTAATTAAGCAAAACTTGGCAGACGCTACAGAGGGTAGCTACGGCGTAACCATTGATGGGATTACGCCGTAATTGGTATTGCTCTGAAGTACTGCTGCAGAAAGTATGTTACGGCGTAACCATAGGGACGAGTTACACCGTAACTATGGACAGATCAGGTCCCCGTTTAGCATGATACAGCAACTTTTCTTGGTTTACCTGAAAAATGGTTAAAAACACAAAACCCAACAGAAAATGAAATAAAACAAAAGAAAGGGATAATTCGGGTTGTCTCTCGAAAGAGCACTTTTCTTTTTTTACGAGTCTTGAAGTTAGACTCAAAGCCTCGGGGCTTTATGGTGGCCTTAGGACTTGGCCAACTTCCTTCATTTCTTGGTAGCAATCATTTATTCCTTCAACAAAACCTCTTTTTTCAACTGCTTTACCGATGTTATATGCACTAAATTTTATTGAGGGCCACTTGTTGAATGACTTCCCGAACTCTTCTTCTTCAATTATTGGATTGTCAACAATCGTGGCATTCATGCTTGATCTTTCATCGTTGGTCAATTTATCAATAATGTGATTTTTATTGTAATCGTGTATCAGCTGCTTCATCAATCCAGAATCGATGTTCAAATCTTCAAATCCCACCTTGTACCAATCAAAGGATAGATTTCCAAACTTAATGGCATGTCTATTGTGCGGGCATGTCCATTCATCCACCTTCACACTTTTATTATAAATTTCACGAGAGGGTTTATACGAGGCACATGCCTTTTTTGATCTGTCATGCTCCGTTGTTATACGGATGCAGTGATTCTTGTCAGGGTCCGGAGCTTCCTTAATGGTCGGGATAATTTCCTGTTCCTAATCATAACTATCAAAATCTTGCCTGCAATTGTTAGTTCTCAGGTCACAACATAAAGGTGGGTCGAGAGACGGAATATTGACAATATCAACTTTATTTGGAATTTCTAGTCTTGGATTTAATTGTTCCTTCATGCTGAAAGTGATTCGTTCCTTTTCAGTTCCTAAAGAAATTTGTTTTTCAAAAACTTCTATATGTGCTCAACAAGTGGCCAGAAAAGGCCTTCCAACAATTAATTTGCAAGTCTCTCGTTTTCCCATGTCAATAACTACAAAATCAGTAGGAAAGGAATTTTCCAATTTTAAGGAGAACATTGTTAACCACTCCCCTAGGTACAGCTTTAGAGGAATCAGCCATTTCAATCATTATTGTTGTTTCTTTTAAATTGGTAAGTTTTATTTTCTCAAACAATGAGGTAGAAATAAGATTCACCCCAGCCCCCAAATCAGCTAAAGCGGAAATTTTAAGATTACCGATAGTGCATGGTAGAAGAAAACTTTCCTGATATTGTTCCTTCTCAGGAAGTTGGCTTGGCAGGTCCTCGTCGTCTTTAGCTTCATCATCTTCTTTTAAGTAGTTAATTCCGCAAAGATCATAAGTCACAGAAGAGGTGCACTGTTCTTCCTTTGGTTTATCTTGTGCAAATATGGCTTTGCAAGCAATCGCTTTGTCATTACTGGTTTCAAGATTTTTAGCTAATTGCCCAATTTGGGTTTTGAGGTTTTTAATCGCAGCTTCTTGGTTCCGCAAGTTCATGTTGGTGTCTTCTTTTACCTTGACCATCCATTCTTTGAGTCTATCACTTTTCTTTGTAGATTCTTCAATATGTTTATGCATTATTTCTTCGAGGCTTGGTCTAGGAGGATGGTTGTTGATTCTAGTATAGAACCCTGGGGATTTTTCCCGGTATCTGGTCCCGTTACCATTGTATCTGTTGAATGGACTTCTACTTCCGTATTTTATTTCTTCAATTATTTTAACTTCCTTGTTAGATGAGCACTCCTCGATAGGGAGACTGCCATTATGTTTATCCCGTCCAACTTGTATGGAATGCACATTCTCCTTGAGTTTTTTCATGTCTCTTCCAAGACTCTCTAATTTGTTGTTTATTGCTGCAAGCCCCTCCATATTTCCACTTTTACTCCAATTGCTCCCCCCATTGTGCCACTTGTGAGAGTGGTCAGCCATTTTTTGAATAGTTTCTAAGGCCATAGTTGGAGTCATCCCAGGGATTGGTCCTTGAACATCGATCATTTGCCGGAGATGTTAAGACCTTTGTAGAAGACGTTCACCTTTTGCTGGCTATTGAGATCATGAGTAGGGCATTTGTATAATAGCTCATTGTACCTTTCCCATGCTTGGTACAGTGTTTCACCACCTTCCTGTATGAAATTATGGATTTCTTCAAGCTGTTTTGCGGTCCTAGATGGGGGACAGTACCTTTGAATGAAATATTTTTTAAGGAGTGGCCAGGTATTAACTATCCCGGTTGGTAATCAATCAGCCCATCTTTTAGCAGCTCCAGTGAGTGAGATAGGGAATACCCATAACATTACAGCATCATTTGATATTCCAGGGATTTTAAATAGGCTGGCGATGTATTCCACGTTGTCCACATGTTCATAAGCATCATCGGTAATGCTTCCGGAGAAAGGGTTAGCACGAAGCTCCCTCATAAACTGTGGTTTGATTTCGAATTGAGCATTCTCGGCTATGGCCTGCCTAACGATCCCTGGCCCTTGTTCTTCTCTTGTCAACGCCAAATATTCCTCAAGAGTGAGGTCATCAATGTTAACAACTTCCATGGTACCTGAAACTTGAAAAGAGATCGTGAGAAATTGATAAATTTTTTAAAACAAAACATAAATGAAAGACTTAATGAAAATCCTAATAACTCCCTGGCAACGGCGCCAAAAACTTGATGCAGGTTTTACTGACCAGGTTTTAATATTTATAATTACTCGTTATACCTATGGTCTACCCTAATGAACTAACGGGCAGTGTACCCAGTCGTGTGTAGTGTAGTATTCGATAAAACCTAGGTCATTCTAAGAGCTATGTGTGCGGGTTTAAACTAAGTCTAGGTGTCACAGATTTTAATAGATATTAAGGTGGAAATGATTTACTATTAAGACAAGAAAATAAGAAAGCAAATAGAGGCGAGGGTTGTGATCAATAGAGGAGAGGGGTGCTAACCTAGTTATTCATCCTAACTAGTTATGTTTATGTTTAATTACTTCCAATTACTTCAGGTTGGGTCAAAGTCGCTAGGACAACATTTGGTCAGTTCGTCCTAACCTATCGGCAAAGGGTCCTACTGGAGAAATCAGGTGACCCGTCATAAGTCCAGTTGTTCCTAGTCCCCTAAGCCAAGTCATTAAGTACCGCTACATGCTAGATTCATATTAATGAGTGCCCGGGCGCTAGCAACTTAAACACTCATCCCTGAATTCTTAAGTTCATCCAAATGGTAGGTGATCAGTTGGTCAAATTGCACAAGCAGAAAGGGTCGTCAGTTGGTCATATCTTACCCTTCCCACTCAGTCTACCTACTTAGGGTTAGTTGGTCATATCTCCTAAGTAACTAGCCACTACCGTCATTCAAAACTACCGAAACAAGGGTAGCTACCAACAAACTATGCATGAATACACTTAGAAATAATTATACGAAAGCAATGTAAACATAAACAAAACAATTAAGGAATCATAACTAGGCCAGCACCAGAGGTGCTTAGCCGCTCATATTAACTAAAACAATCAATTCAATGTTTAACATTACGAAATACATGAATTGAAAGTAAAGAAAAGATAAAATGCTAATGCTTATCGTAGGGGAGTGATTTCTCCCTTGGAGATAGCTCCGTATGCTCCTCTAGATTTGCCTTCGACTTCTATTCACGTTCACTGATGTTGTGTGTGAAAATGGGATGCTTTGAAATGCTGAAAATCATGGGGTATTTATAGGCCAGATCTTGTGACGGTGTAACTAATGTTAAGAGTTACGCCGTAACACCCTTATCTTCGTATTTTGCACTAAAAATGCTGGTTACGGTGTAATATCTGGAAGGAGTTACGCCGTATCTTCAATAAATCCATGTTACGCCGTAATTGTGGAAATGGTTATGTCGTAATCTGCTGCGGCGCGGAACCTCATTTGACCTAATAAGTTACGGCGTAATCTTTAGAGGGAGTTACGCCGTAATCTTCCGTTGAGTTGGTTTTCTGAGCCGCGCTTCTGTTACGGCGTAATGTGAGAGAGAAGTTATGCCATTACATCTTCAAAATGAGCATACTATGATATATCTTTAATAAACTCTCCAAATCCGCGTCTCTTTTGCTCCAATGCTCGTAAATTACCTGAAAGTGTAAAACATTGAAAAACAAGCGTAAATCCATATAAATGATATAAAATACGAGCATTATCGGGGGAAATTGACACTTAATATTCAGGATTATTTGATGTTATCAAGCGCCCTTAGATATCTCCTGACATGATTATGACTAGAAAAAGACTCATCAAGTGCTTGCAATGAAGTAATGATGGTATTAAAGTTAGCTAAAGAATTATCTATACTATCCTCATCCGATATTGAAAATTGTTCATATTGTTGATCAAATAAATCTATTTTGTTATTTCGAACTTGTTGATTTCCTTAGTGAGTTACAACTAAAGAATTCCAAATTTATTTAGAGGTTTTAAGCATAGAAATTCTTTCAAATTCCTTTTTGGGTAAAGCATTATATAAAACAATTTTTGCTTCACCATTTTTGGAAATCTTTTTCTTTTGATCGTTGGTGAGGCGATCATGAGGGATGTTTATTTCATTGTCGGTTTTATCATCTTTCGTAGTGGCTTGAAAGTCACCTTCAACAATGATATACCAAAGATCAATATCTTTTAACTTCACATAAGTTTCAAATCTATTTTTCCAATAAATAAAACCATTTGTTTCAAGTAGTGGAGGTCGTTGCATAGATTGTCCTTCTTTATAATTTTCAAAACTCATTGTGATCGAAAAGTTTTTAAAATACAATTTACTTTAAAACTTTTGTAAACCTTGCTCTGATACCAATTGTGGAAAACTAGAAGGGGGGATGGGTTGAATAGTTTTGCCGATTTTAAGTTTAGTTTCAAAAACTTTAGATTCGATCTTATGTGAATTCGTATGGATAGATGGAAAATATAAAGCAATAAGTAAAGTAAGAAATGAAAGAAAGTAAAGTAAGTAATGAAAGCAAGTAAAGTAAAGGATATAGAATAGTGACACAAGTGATTTATAGTCGTTCGGCTACAAGGACACCTTCCTTGCCCTACTCCACTCCTCTAGTTCTCCACTCGAGAGTTCAAGCACTATGTCAACAAGCTCCTTCAACACGGCGGAGAAGCCTCGAACGTCGCTACACTTTTCCTACGCATACAAAGCTAAATACCGAGTCCTTAGCATGGCGGACCAAACCAACACAACTATTACACAACAACTATGTGAAATATGAAATACAAGATCTTGCTACAAAAATCTTGTGGAAGAACAAATCAATCAAGGACCCCTTGCTTGGATGACTTGTAGTATCTTGTGATCTCACCTTTGGAAGGACCTATATGAGAATCACAACAAAAGAAAGAAGAACTACTATATAGATCAAGAGATCTGAGATTAGAAGAGATATAGAAGATATGAGAGAGTTTGTAAGAAGAGGGGTGAGTAAAAATGAAGAAACGGCTCACTATTTATAGGCAAAAATCTCTACTGTTTCCCAGTTCCCGCGGATCCCTCACTTGAGGGATTCGTCCAGTGTAATCCTAGGGATCCGTGGATGCTCCTCACTATTTGGGTTATGGGTCATGGATCATGGGCCATGGGTCATGAACTTTGGGTCATGGGTACCCAAATAGATACAATGTATCTAGACATTGGGTCATGGGTTATGGATTAGGTCCATGGGTATGGGTAATGGGTCTTGGATATTACCTATCCTGTTAAACTATTACAACAAATGAATTATTACAACATTTTATGCAAATGACTAGATATATATACTTCACAAAAATAACATGTATTCTTATAATTTTACTTATGATAACTTTTTATTTGTTATCAACAAAACACAAAGAGATGACTAAATATGAATAAACGTTTTTACGGTTTATTTGTATTAACAATGCCAATTGAGTGGCGCCCTCGGGTTTTGGGGGTGTTACAAAATACCCGCCTACAGGCTTCATGCAGGCCAATGTATCTTGCGTCCAGGTAATTTTTTTATCTCATCGACTTTAATAGTGGGTACCCTGCTTGTCGAAGGCGTATCCCCAACAAATCTTGTGATCTGCGTGACTATCCGATTTGTTCCCTTAGAAATATACTTGAATAAGTATTTAATTAGCATTGTCCATTCACAATACTCAACATTGATGTGCGCGTAAAACCTTCTGAGAAGCGACATGTTATATGGTACAACATAGATGTTATCCTGCTGAACGTTTTGCCATACCGTAACACCACCAAGAGCACGCCGACGATAATGTACATACCATTTTTTGTCTATGGACGTAGCATTAGAATACGGCTTAGAAAACCCCTTTGTACACGTGTCACCGCCCTTCATGCACGCGACAGACCTATTGACTACACAACAGGGTCCATGCATCATGAGCTCTGTGACGATACGATACCCTTCCGGATCAGACTCCCTATCAGGTAACTCAGCGGATACATAACGATCGATATCTGTGTTTGTACGGACCCTCGAATGTTCTTCTATCCACAATAACAGGTGACAATGTGGTAGCCCGCGTTTCTGAAACTTGACAAAGGTACAGAACTACAAAAGCCAGTTAAGGGGTTAGTAAAGCATAAAATGATGAACATATGAATAAGGAGAGACAAATATAAACGAAACCCCACCTGCTTCCACTGATTCAAAAGGTCTGCCATTGCGCAGATATGTAATCAGGTGATGTATTTTTTGTTCGAAGACACGGTCAACGGCATTT
>OU343218.1:25317479-25360346 GCA_910596185.1 Chrysanthemum makinoi | reverse complement strand
CTAAAGAACCAATTACAAGTGGTTACTTACCCATCCACCATAAACATAACCAAGGGCAATTCCAGTCGGTATGCACATGTAGAATATTCCCAGCCAAGCTGTTCTCTGTAACAAAAAAGGATACAGTTTTACCCATTTTACGTTGGAGAATCCGAAAAACATTAGTACAAAGTAATGAAACAGTTAAAATTAACAGTGAATATTGATTTGAGAACAACTGGAATATTTAGTTGCAAGTACAAAATACTGCAGTGTTGGTGCTGATCTCGAAAACATGCCACGGGGTACAAATGTTGGGTAATTAGTAGGAAAATAAATATCGAACCTGAGTTACTGGAGCATTATCATCAATAAATGGAGCAGCAAGACTGATAAAAGAAGCCTCGCCAACACCAACTAGCCTGAAAAGTTGGCGGGTGATCAAAAGAGTGAGGAAGCGTTGAAACAAAGAAGTCAGGCGTTAAAATGGTTACAACTCACATTCGGCAGGTTGTGATGGACCAAAAATCAATTGAAATCCCACAACCAGCTACAGCAAAAGTCCAGACGGATAATCCAACTCCAATAAGCCTAAAGGGATTGATGCTGCACATATAAACAAGCGTCAAAGAATACCTAACCAGGGCAAGCAAGTCAACAATACACTTCTAACACAGAACGCACAACACCCTTTTGGACTTAAAATACCGAATTAGACCAATTTTAAAGTGTTTGCCCAGTCAAAGGTTGAATAGTAGCATTAATCTTTGTTAATGATAAGAGATAACTAATTTTATCTCTCAAAACAGGAAACATTGCTATTTTTATAGAACAGGGAAAAATGGAAATATTGGTTTCTTCATAAGATGGAAATACTCAACTATACGAGACAAGTAATAACTTTGGAATTGGTAGACTAATCAGGATAAGTCAACAATGCACTCCTAACATACAAGGCACAAGATCCATCTATTTCAAGTTTTCAACTATAAGTCAAATGTGTTATATACCCTTTGTTGACACAATGCAGAATATTTGGATGTTAGCCTTAATGTTTGCTAATGATGACGCGTGGATAAGCAATGTTCCCAAATCAGGAAATATTGATATAGAATGATACAGGGCAACTTATAAGTTAGGATACCAATATTACCTTTTGGCCAAGGATGCAAAAATGGGAGAGGCGACAAGAAGTCCAACCATGAAAGCAGAAGAAATAACGCCATCTTTGAAATTATTCAGGTTAAAATCACCCCTGTAACACAAAGGACCCAAAAACACGTTACTACAAAAGACGTAAAAGGCAATGACTTTTATAATTCCATCAGAAGTATAAGACTTACTGAATTCCAGTACCGTGGGAGCACACACCGGTTTTAGCGGTGCAAAGTCTTGGACTCCCATTAACACCATTACTGGCAATGGCACCCCGGTCGACATAATTGATCATGTTGATGACACAAAATATCACAAGCAACCTGTATAGTATAGTATAGATACAATTTAATTAGTAAATCCCAACCAATAATATCTACATTATACCCCAACCAATAATATCTACTTTGTGGAATAAGAGCTCATGGGTCCGAGTCTTGGCTCGTGCTCACTCCAGTTGGTGCCCCACTAGGCCACGAGAGTTGGGAGCTTTTACTGTGGGGTGGACAATGGCTGGTGCCAAAAGTAGATATACACCTTTTTGTGGAATATCTCCATATAACCCTAACCTTGAGACACTAGATAGCCATAGTTGCAGACACTTTTCGACTTAATTATCTTTAAAAAAACACATTAGCACAAAGGGTACCTTAAAAATTCATACATTAATTATCTTCTAAAAAAAAACTTAAAAAGGAATATCACACATTAGCACAAAAGGGTACCTTAAAAATTCATACATTAATAATCTTCTAACTAAAAAAAAAAAAAAAAGGAATATCACACATTAGCACAAAAGGGTACCTTAAAAATTCATACAATAATTATCTTCTAACTTAAAAAAAAAAACTTAAAAAGGAATATCACACATTAGCACAAAAGGGTACCTTAAAAATTGATACATTAATTATTTTCTAAAAAAAAAAAAAAAAAAAACCTTTTAGGAGTGAACCAAGAAGGTGGGTCTTTCTGAACAACAATAGGAATAACAACAACATCAGAATCAGAAGGAGGTTTTAATTCTTGATGATGATCTGGAACCTCTTCTTCAACACCCATTTTTTTTTTTTTTTTTGGAATATATAAATATACCTTTTAGTATATTTATAAAAAAAATGAAGATGTGGGTATCAAGCAAAATACTACTACTAGTTAGATATGACTTTTTTTTTTTAAAGAGTTAAAGGTGGTGTGTTAATTTGTAGGTGGTTTGTTGTTGCTGAGAAGATGAAGATATACTATTTGATTTTGTTGTTATCTTATTAAAAAATTAAATTAAATACACTTTAAAAAAAAAAAAAAAAAAAGGTTTCAATAAATCTCAGTGTGTTTGTGCAACACCTTTTTATCTGGCATTATATCGGGTAGGCTCCATGTTACCTTCAAAGTCTCGTAATAATAATATTCTTCTTTTACTTTTAAATTATATATTTGTATAATATACTAAAAGGCGTACACCAAATCCCCCAAAGTAGGTGCATTAAATGCCATCTTTATCAAAAGGAAGAATAGTCCGAGTTTAAGTGGCATTAAGTTAAGTCTTTGTAAGTTTGGCAAAATGGCAAAAATAGTCCCTGAGGTTTAAGTATGGCACAATAGTCCCGAGGTTTAAATGTCGTTGCAAGTTAAGTCCTTTGTAAGTTTGGCAAAATGGCAAAATTGTCCTGAGGTTTAAGTGTCGTCAAGCTAAGTCCTTTGACGTTTCACAACTTGGCCAACGCTGGATCACCCGATTATATACTAATTGTTGGGGAAGAAAACAGTAACAACCCATGCATTAAATGCAAAGTTTCCCAAGTTGGGAAATAGTCCCGAGGTTCAGTGGCTGAAGTAAGTCCAAACATTAAATGCAAAGTTTCACAACTTGGCAAAAACAGTCCCTAAAGTTTAAGGGTTTGAGGTAAGTCTTGTAGAATTAATTACTAACTATAGCAACTTGGCAAAATTAGTCCCTAAGGTTTAAGTGTCTTCAAAGTAAGTCCTTTAAAGCTCCATTGCATGGCGGTTTTCCACACTCGTATATACTAAATGTGGAGGAAGAAAACAGTAACAATCAAAGGTATTAAATGCAAACTTTCTCAACTTGGTAGAAATAGTCCCTGATGTTTAAGTGGCGCTGCAAAATTAGTCCTGCGACATTAATTGCTATCTATAGCAATCTGGCAAAAATAGTCCCTAAGGTTTAAGCGGCGTTGCAAGGTAAGTCCTGTAGCAAACATTAATTGCAACTTTCCCAAGTTGGCAGAAATAGTCCCTGATGTTTAAGTGGCAAAATAAGTCCTACATCATTAATTGCTATCTATACCAATCTGGCAAAAATAGTCCCTAAGGTTTAAGCGACGTTGCAAAGTAAGTCATGTAGAATTAATTGCTAACTATAGCAACTTGGCAAAATTAGTCCCTAAGGTTTAAGTGTCGCTACAAAGTAAGTCCTTTAAAGCCAATCCCGCTGCATCGCACGGGTTCCCACACTCGTTCTACTCTAATTTCAGATGATAAACCACTTATGATTATATACATGGATGGACGTGCAAGGGTGTCAGGTGTGCTACGAGCTACACCCGATTTTAAGTCACAAATTATTAAAAAAAAAATTAAAACCGTCATTTTTTAGTATGTGCAACACCCAATGATTTTTTTTTTTTACTTTTATTTTTTACGATATAACTTAAATTACCTATCAAATCTTTTGTGTAACACTTTTTAAAATTATGGATCCTTGATTATATATGCTTTTTTTCTTGCTAACCATAGTGATAAACCAACCAAAACTTTGGCATCCACTTTCATGTATAAAGTATAAACGCGCATATATAGAAATAATAATATTTCAAATACTTTTACTTAACTTTTAATTTTTAAATATTTTAATAAGGCTCATTTTTTAGATATTTTCATTTAGAAATGAAATTTTTTTGAAAAATTATGTCAGAAAATCTATAATGAGTAGAGTTGATAAAAGCTTTTTACAAGCTATTTGAGAAAGTTTTTTGCATTGCATTAAAAGGTTTTAAAAAGCTTTTCAATAAAGACTTGTTAGGTCTCAAATCTTTACTCAAAGTTTTAGTTATTAAATATCATGTTCATCAAATGCACCAAGTTTTTAATAATTTGATACATTGTAAATGCTCTTATGCAACTTCTATATGAGCGTTTCTTGATTTCCTTTCCTTTAAGACTTATATGCGATGAGCGTAATATATGCTATGGTGTTTGGTTGGTTTATATGTTCATTGTGCTACCATAGAACCCTATAGACTAGTGAACAGGAGTTATGATTTGCTCATGTGTAGAACATTTTATGATTTGGGAGGCGTTTATAGATCCATCCTAGGTTATGTTATGATATGATATATTTATGATCTGATATGATCATGTGGTCGAGTAGTGTAGTGCATACATACCTTTAGCAACCCGTAATTTTTCATAAGGTAAAATGACTATTTTACCCTTTGACTTTGACTTTTGACTATTTGACTTTTACCATAACGTTAAGCAAATACGATAACCGGTAGTAATTGGTAATTTTCCTTGTGACCAACACAAGACTACGATAAGTCTATATGTTCAAAATACTTTATTTTCACCAATAATCATAATTTATATGAACTATTACTATTTTATCATTTTTTTAAGTAGATATGTTACTTTTACGTAGGCGCTTATTCAAACCTACGTTATTAGGTTTTAACAACATAGACGCACCCTATGAGACTTATCACACATTTAATATACTTAGTTAGAGTATATTGATAAGTTCGGACATTTTCATAAGTATTATATTTTTCGTTACCGGTTTTAAGGTTCGTGACTTAAGGGCTTAACATTAGTAATTCCGAGGGACCAAACTACACCTCATAAACCAATAATTATCACAAATCAAACAGACACTACCACCTCAAAGAGGGTGTGCAATGGCACTAACACAAGCCATGTGGCCTTCATTTGGGCACTTAGCCTTACACACATCACCCTTGTCCCCCACTAGATAAGATATCACCTCATTCTTATCTTTCTCACATGCAAAAGTGATCAAATCCTTTCATCCTTTCCTCCCATGGCTGTCCATCTCTAAAATCATATCACCATCACCCACTTTGATTCACACAATAAGTTACACTAAGAAGATGAAGGCCTAAGTGAGCTCTACATAGTTCAAGTGTTGTTTTAGTGATTCCATGGTTAGATTTGGAGTTATTCAATGTGTTAAGGGCTGAGATAAAAGGGATTATTTGGTGATTATCAAGGTGTTATAAAAATATATAAAGATTAAAGAGAAGGGTGAAAGATTAGAAGGGTTTAGGTGTTGATTTGTAGTTGTGATACTTGTGTTATTCCAATCCTTGTAAGCTATTATTTATCTTCATATTCATTAAATATGGTTGTAATAATTTATGTTCATTTGATGAAATTTGATATAAGTAGTATATGTAATATGGCTTAATTGATGTTGTACATGAGTTTGTGACCATAAAAACAAGCTAAAACAAGTCCTAGGTAAGTTCTATGAACATAAATTCTGAAACAGTCCCAAAGTTTGATTAAACTGATCATCTCAGTAAACCTTGAGGTTAATTCAGTAAGATAGGCTTTTATAATTATGTCTTACGGTCGTTTCTCGGGTGGCACCTCATAACTCATCCCGATGAGTAAATGAGAGCCAAAATAGCAAAACATGTCAAAATCTGCACACCAGATTTCATTTGGGAAAAGCCCATGGTTTTAGTCATTTCTGGAAGTTGACTTAGTTTTTTGAAATGTATCCAAGACCTAAACTTGAAGTTTGGCGAAATCCGCGTGTCAAAACAAGTTGTAGAACTCAAGTTATGGTCGTTTTGGCAGGACTGAATGTCAGACCAAACTTTCTGCAATGAAATATAAGTATATACTTGTAATTAGACTATTGATATAAATAGCCTTTGGACCTTAGACTTAATTAAGCTTAAAAATCTGTTAGAAAATATGAAAATATGAACTTGGGCTTTTGAATCACTTAAAAAGAACTTGTGGTTAAAAAGTTATGCCTAGTTAAGTTTTACTAGATGAAAATATAGTGTTGGAACAAAAGCTTACAGATACGATTTTAAATCACGATTTTGACCATTTTCTGGTCTGAATCAGCAAAAGTGTAAAACACGGAAGTTGCTCAGAATGACTTTTTCTACAAAAACTCAGGTGCACATAAGCAGAAAGTGAACAGAAAATGCTAAAAACTACAAAAACTAAACTGACAAGTTGTTGACTAGAACACAACCTTAGTGAGAAACCTTTAAGTGATATATTGATCATTTGAGGCTAATATAAAGCCAAGATTAAGTCAAGATTGTTTTCTTGAGGTTGTCTAACTTAGACACATCCTTAATATGGTCTTTATTATTATTGCTTAACCATAACTTAGCCGCACGGCTAGTATAAGTCTAATGACCGAAACTTGTTTTTAAAACTTGTTCACTAGACTTTGACAAACTAAGTAAATGACCATATGACATGTTAAACTACTTCACGACCTCTTGATTTTGATAGCCTGAACAATGGTACGAGGTTATTTATAAAGGGCTATAACGAAACAACATTTAAGGAATACTTTAACCTAAGTATTCATGTACAACATCATAAGCCAACAAACTACATATACTTGTACACTTATATCGTACATTATACTAAAACGCGAATACTATGCTTTCTTAGGTAATCGTTAAAGATCGTGGTCTTGCCATACTCTATTGTTGACATACAATATATCGTTACACTCCGCTGCTGATCACTATAGTAAGTTCATAGCCCCACTTTCTATTACTTAATTGTTTTACAAACCCTTGGGGGAGATACATGCTTTATTTTAAACCGAACACATTTCTTTCAAAATGTACACTTATCTGATTGTTTTATTAGCACTAAGTTACTGCATTTTTCAAACTTAAGTCCCTAAATCATGAATCATTAATCACTAGTAAGAGTGGGCGTGAATATTGTGAATAGATCTATTGGGATTGACGAATCCCGTTTGTGTTGACCGGGTAGGCAAACAAACGCACTATATTTGAGTAACATTAGGTAAAACGGAAATTTTTACCTTAGGGCTCGATACCGACACCAATTAATTTTGGAGCATGTTATTTGATTGCATGATGCTTAGTCTAGTATTAACTGTTTTGTTTTCAAACCATTGGTGTGAGTCTATAGCTCACACTACAAACATAATGTGTTCAACCATCAAACAAACTCTATGAATTTCACTTAACCTTTGTGTTGACAGTTTTAAGCTTGTACTTCAGGTCCATATTATACAGAGGCGCAGGAGGAGCGAATACTCAAGAAGGCTATAAATTTTATTATCATTCGAAAACCCATATAATGTATTTTGTAAACCGTGAAACTACTGGGACCTCATTTTTGTAAACTCTGATATTTATATAAATCGAATGATAAATCTTTTAAAACGACTCCATTAGAGTTTGTTTTCTATTGTTATGACTATTGTGCCATGAAGTAATACCCAGTTTGAATTTCGCTGCGTATTACGAGATTGGGGGTGTTATACCTTCCATCGATTTTAGATGCACGAATTCGCGATTAGTGTATCACTATGATTTGTGATACGTTATGATTTAAGCACGTGAGATTGCATTTGATATGATATGATCTAAGATACTCGGTATAAAAATCATAAACCTTTTTTCAGCCATATTTCTTTGACTACCGTGTTGAGGTAATGATATGATGGGGAATTATCTTTTGAAATTAAAAACGATCTTTATATTTCATATTTTTTCTTTTATATTACATTGTTGTAATTGTTATTTGTGATCTACATTTGTGCACCGGTCAATTATCTCAGCCGCTTTTTCTTTTCTTCCGTGGCGAGAACTCAGGGTTATTGTTATTTGTGATTTACATTCGCGCAAGGTTAATTAGCCTAGCGTTTTCTTTTATTCGTGGCGAGGCCCTCGGGGTTAACAAGGATGCGTGTGGCAACTAAGTGGACATTAGAGACTGTGCATTTGGAGACTCCACTTAGATTAGATTTGTGTACTAGGTATTTGTCACACCCCAAATTACCTTTTTGCGGAATAATAAATACACGGGGGATGACGCCATAGCATCACGATTCAGATTACTTGAACGACCTAAAGTGTCGTTTTGAAAATACATCGTTTGATTTATTAAAACATTCAGAGTTTACAAAATATAGGTCTCAAAAGATTTCCAAAAGTACCAACATGAGTTTGTTACAATCAAACGATAGTTAAGTGCATAAAATCCATGTGAGACGCGTCAACTCAACGACTTCATGCAAGCCATGATGATATGCTAAATACCTGAGATAAAACATGCTAAAAGTGTCAACACAAAGGTTGAGTGAGTTCATAGAGCTTGTGTTATCATGAAAAACTTTTAAAGAACGTTCATGCAGCAAAGGCATTGCAAATCCACTCAGTTCCAAGTTCCGCCCATACAAAACTTGCAACTTGTGTGTTTACAACCCATTACCCAAAATGTTATAGTTTATATTCAAGCACACATCGTCAAATAAGTTCACATAATAGTACATAACTTTAATGTAGACTAAAATACACCGTTGGTCCCTATAGTTGGCACGACGCATCGCGATGGGACAAAACTGCCTTTTCATCATGGGGTCCCTATTTCAAGGTTTATACTCGCTACAAGTCCTTTGACCATTTTGCCGTTAGTCAAGGACATCTTCTGGCGTTAGATTTGTCTTTAGTCCAAGGGCACTTTTGTCATTTCCAAATTTCAATTAAAAATTTCCTAATTATTGCCACATGTAATTTAACCCTCTTCCCTAATAAACACATAGTCTGTATTATCATTCGTCCCAAAACTTTCGTTACAACAATTATCAGAATTCACAAACCCTAATTGCATGTCACAAAACCCCTTTTTATCAATCATAAAACCGAAACATGGACTTTACTCTATGGAAAGTAAGAAGACGACCAGGTTATCCAGTTGATGATACCGTCCTATCGACTCTGCTAAGAAGAAATACGGTCTTGTTTTTTATTACAGTCATTGGAATTTGTAATTGTGGTATTTATTGTTTCCCAATTAAGTTTTAGAATTATTTAAACATATATTGACATGTTTTCAGGTGGTAGATCTAATATGTTTAGTATGAGGGTTCATCACAATGGTGTCTTTAAATACTGGCATGGTAGAATATACGTTGGAGGTATGGAAAGTTTAGTTGATTTGGTTGATGTTGATAGTGTGTCAGTTGAAGAGTTGGATGTTCTTATGTATGAATTGGGTTATGAGCTTGGTTCAAAAAATTACTATTACTTTGTTAAGCCCGGTAGTAATTTAGATGATGGTGCAGTATAGCTTAAGTGAGTGTGCTAATTTAGAAATATTGAAAGATCTTGTTGATGACCATAAGATGATAGAGGTTTATGTTGAAAATGGTAAGACAACATTTATGCGTTGATCAAATGTCACCAAAGTCAATTAGGCAGTTATTCTGATGTGGATGCAACAAAGAAAAAGCCAGCTCTTGCTATTGTTCCATATTGCTCAAAGAAATTGTTCTTAGAAAACATTGTTAATAAGTCAGTGGTAGAGGATATATGTGAGGTTATACATCAACCTTTAGAAGTCAATACTTTGGTACAATCTAGTCAGATGCCAGAAACACAACCCTTGTTTCCATCTGTAGAGGTCTGTCTTACTGAAGATGTTGTAGGTGATGTCAACCAGCATATAGATAAACATGTTGAGCATATCCAAATAGATAGTCCGAAGAGGTATCTCAAAATGATCAAGAGTTTGGTCATCATGAGGAGGAAACATGTAATCCTGTGGATCATATCCAAAAGGTAAATGCAATGCGGGTTAGTGAAATCGATGAAGCTGTAAGTGATGACAATGTGAGTGAGACAGAAACTTATATGAGTGACGATGATGATATTGAGAACAATGGTGATGGAAACACAGTTGTCTATGCGGCTAATACTTTTGAGGAGCCTGATTTTGATGTTAATATGTTCAAAGTGACCGAGACTACAAATTTACCATCTATAGGTACCACCAGCTAGCTACCACATGATTTTTAAGAAAAAATGAGTTGGATATTTAGATGATAATGATTTTGCAAGTGGTTCTGAGAATGAGGATGACTATGTTATCAGGAGGAACAAATTGAGGGCATACAAGAAACAAAAGTTAAGTGAGGCAGCACAAACGAATGACGAAATCTTTTTTTTCTGTGGTCAAAGTTTTGTAACTGCAAAAGAAGTGAAAGATAGGATCTACCTACTTTCAATAAAGACTAGGAGGAAATTGCAACTAATTAAGAATGACAAACAGAGAATTAGAGTTACATGTCTTGACAAATACCTTTTGTGGAATAACCGAAGGTTGGTGGGAAAAGCCCCAAAGAGGAAAAATGGTCCGATAACTAGAGGCCTTGGTAGGGATGTATATTTGCAAACACACAAGGGTCCATGGTTGTTGTATGTAGCAAAAAATACAGCTAAAGATGTATGGATTGTTCGAACTTTCAAGGATGAACACAAATGTTTGCAATCAAGAGACATTAAAGCTTGTGACTACAAGTTTCTTTCGAAGCAAATAGTTGACCAAGTTCAAGTTAATCCAGATATTCCAATCAGGGTTGTTCAAGATCAGCTCGATAACAGTTTGAAGTTTAGGTTATGCAAAAAGCATTAAGGGCAAAAACCAAGGAGAAAATGAGATTAGGGGTGATCATAAGCGACAACACTCCCTTTTAGAGACTATGTTGAAGATTTGCGAAAACTAACCCGATACAACAGTTATGATAAGTGTACAAAGCAACAAGATGCAACAAGTCCAACTAGAGTTTTCAAGAGAATGTATGTATGCTTAGGCGCTTTGAAGGAAGGATATAAAGCTTGTCAAAGAGAGTTGTTGGGGTTAGATGGTGCTTTTATGAGGGGTCCTTATCCTGGCCTTCTTACAGCGTCGGTATAGACGACAACGATGGAATATACCCGTAGCCTCGCGTTCTGCGAAGCTGAAAGCAAAGACTTATGGATTTGGTTTCTTGAATGTGTAAGAGATTATCTTGACTTGCAACCAAACTCAAACTACACTTTTATCAGCGACAGGCAAAAGGTGATTTTACCATTTAGTTGATTAGATTCACTTGTATTTTCGTTAAATGCAAGTTTTATTAGTAAGGAATTGATGTTTATTTGTGCAGGTATCATTCCAGCTTAGAAGTATTCCCTAGTGCTAAACACATACATTGTTTGAAGCACATCCATGATAATATATTCTCAGGAAAGAATTGCATATATACCAACTAAAACTTAAAAAATTGCATATTTTCTCAAAATACAAGTTTTTAATGCATGATGTACAATGCAAGTTAAGCATGTTTTAGATAAATATACAAATATACAAGTTTTAGTGAGTATATATGCAATTGCCCATATATTCTTCTTTTACTTTAAATTCTACTCTAATTATTCACATTCATTTCGGTTTTCGTCCATTTTTCTTGCTAACCATACTTATTAGGGCTGAGCAAATTCATCCAAAATCGACCGAACCAACAAATTAATTGAAACCAGACCGAAACCGGACCAAACTGAACTGATCTTTTTCAGTTCGGTTTCGATTTTGATATATATTTCCCGGTTTGAGTTTTTGCCTTTTCATTTTCGGACGGATCGGTTTCTATCAAGTGCGGTCGATTTTGACCCGATACTCACCCTAAATTCTGATAAACCAAAACTTTGGCATAAATAATAATAATAATATTTTAAATACTTTTACTTAACTATTAATTATTAAATATTTAATAAGGCTCATTTTTTAGATATTATCATTTAAAAATGAAAATTTTTTTTTGAAAATCATGTTATGCAACTTCTATACGAGCTTTTCTTGATTTCCTTTCCTTTAAGACTTATATGCACGGTGAACATAATATATGCTATGGTGTTTGGTTGCTTTATATGTTCATTGTGCTACCATAGAACCGAGTTATGATTTGCTCATGTGTAGAACATTTTATGATTTGGGAGGCGTTTATGGATGCATCCTAGGTTATGTTATGATATGATATATTTATGATCTGATGTGATCATGCGGTCGAGTAGTGTAGTGCATACACACCTTCCGTCAATTTTAGATGCACCGAGTTCGCGATTAGTGTATCACTATGATTTGTAATATGATTTATGATACGATATAATTTTAGCACGTGATGTTTGATATGATATGTGTATATCTGAAAGCGATCTTTATATTCCGTATTTATTCTTTTATATTACATTTATTTGTAGTATTTATTTGTGATCTACATTCGGTACGGTCAATTAGCTTAGCCGCGTTTTCTTTTCTTCGTGGCGGGCACTCGGGGTTATTGTTATTTGTGATCTACAACCGCGAATCGGTTAATTAGCTCATTGCATTTTTATTCCGTTGAGGACCTCGGGTTAACAAGAATGTGTGACGATGACTAGGTGGACATTAGAGAATATGCATTTGGATACTCCACTTAGATTAGATTTTTGTACTAGGTATTGAGTTTATCTAAAAAAGCTTGTGGATGGGTAACCGAGTTTAGACATTTTTATACAAAGTGTGAAACGTAGAGGGAATCGTTACCATTTAAAAAAACTTTAGATCTTTAGTATCAAATAGCTTATGAAGCTTGTTATAATATAAAAGTTTCAATTATTGTTTGTGACCAATATAAAGTATAGTAAAACAAGTTGTCACATAATCATGAACATCAAACCACATCACAAGTAATAGTATAATGCAATAATAAAAGTAAAGAGATAAACCACTTATGATTATGGGTCCATTTTTCTTGCTAACCATACTTATTAGGGCTGAGCAAATTCATCCGAAAATCGATCCGAACAAACAAATCAACCGAAACGAACTCGAACCAACTATTTTGGTTCGGTTTCGTGTTGTTTATTTTGTTGTTTCATTCGATTCCGGTTTGATTCATTTTCGGTTCGAAACACAATCGACCGAACCGAGTTATTCGGTTCGGTTTCGTTTGATATATATTTCGATTTGAGTTTTGCCTTTTCAGTTTAGGTAATCGATTTCTATCGGGTCAGTCGGTTTTGACACGTTGCTCACCTAATACGATAAACCAAAACTTTGGCATAAAGAAGGGTTATTATACAAAAAGTCACTAAAGTTTAAATTTGTCCTAAGTCACTATAGTTTAAAAGTTGTCATTCGGGTTACTCAAGTTAACGGGTTTATTATATGGGTTACTCAACGTTTAAAAAGTGACATTCTTGTTACTACGAGGGTGGGCAACGGATGATTTACGGTTCTCTTGTCCATCATCACTATAGTTTGAGATGTTACAAGCGAGGTTACTATAGTTCACGGGTTTATTAAATAGGTTCTTGAACTTTTAAAAAGTTACTATCCGTTTTTATACATTTATGTATGTTTTATCTGTTTTAAATTTTTTCGTTTTCTCTCCATTTTCATACGTTTTTATAATATTTATACGTTATAATACGTTTTATTTGTTGTCGTTCTTTTTTTTAAGTTTTTTTCCATTTTCGTACGTTTTTGTATATTTCCGTATGTTTTTTGTATATATGTTTGTCCATTTTCGTACGTTTTTGTATGTATTTATCCGTTTTATATATGTGTGTGTCGTTTTCTCTATACCTTTTTACGTTTTCATACATTAATGTATGGTTTTGTTCATTTTCGTTCATTTTCATACATTTGTATGTTTTATATGGTTTTATGTTCTATACGTTTTATCTTCTTTAAAACGTTTGTATGTTTTATCGTTTTATTATAAAATGTAAGAAAACGTATAATAACATCCAAAACGATATAATAACATTCAAAAATGTATAATAACGTATGAAAACATATCAAAACAAAAAATTACTTCCAAAAAGTCTCATAACGTCCAATTATGTAAAATAAATAAAAATAAAAAATACAAATGTGTGCAAAATTGTAAAAAAAGGTGCAAAAACAGACAAAAATGTAAAAGAATGTAAACGTATAATAACGTCCAAAAGTTGTTGTAAAAGCGTATAAAAATATACACAATTTTAGCAACTTATTTGTATATTAACAAATGTAAGAATGTAAACGTTATAGTAACTTAAATGAACATTTTGACAAACTTTAGTAACTTATTTGTATATTAATTCATTTTTTTAATATAAATGAAATATAAAATATTTGCCACGTAGTATTATTACCGGTAATTCTAGGTTACTAAAACAAGAGTAACAAATATAACCGGTCACAATAAGTTGGTAACTGAATGACATTTTAAACTATAGTGACAGGACAAATTTCTAAACTTTAGTGACTTTTTTGTATAATAACCCTAAAGAGAAATAATAATATTTTAGATACTTTTACTTAACTATTAATATTAAATTTTTAATAAGGCTCATTTTTTAGATATTATCATTTAAAAATGAGATATTATTTTGAAAATGATGTTATGCAACTTCTGTATGAGTGTTTCTTGATTTCGGAGAATTTATATGCACGGTGAACATAATATATGTTATGGTGTTTGGTTGGTTTATATGTTTATTGTGATACCATAGAACCCTATAGACTAGTAAACAGGAGTTATGATTTGCTCATGTGTAGAACATTTTTTGATTTGTGAGGCGTTTATGGATTATATATCTATATTGGCTATTTTAATGAACTACAAAAAATAAAAAAATAAATACACACAAACAAGTTGACGGTATTATATACCTTTCACGGCTATGCGCGTATTATTAGATATAATATTTATAATTGCCTTTCAAAAAGAACATAAAATAAAGTTGTCAAATTAAAACCTTAAAAGCTCATAAGTTTTAACAATTTCAAGGTACGACCCATATGTTGGTGTTATCATTCGGTAGTTAGCTATTTTGAAAGAGTAATCAATTCTTAGTTAGTTAGCCGTTTTTGTTAAAATAAAAATGCATGCATCCTTTGCAAGTTTGAACTACAAGTGGTAATGTAAATTGCTAAAATGCATTGTATCTAATGGAATCCTTTGCAAGTTGAACTACAAGTCATGCAAGTTGGGCTACAAACGCCTATAAAAGGCAATGATGCTTGCTCAGTTTTTGCATCCCATTCTCATTCTTTATTTTCACATACTTCTCCTAGTTTATTAAGTCTATTAGAGAGTTTGGTTGGTATCTCCTAATTAGGTGTTTATCCTTGTAATCGAGAGAGAGGTGTAACTCCTAATATTCATCATAGTGAAACGTATCTTTTCTTACAGGTGGTTTTACCCTATTGGGTTTTTCCACTTATATCCGGTGTGTCATCTTTTATTATATTTCTTATTTTAGTTGTGATTTGCTTCAGTCCAGTGTCGCTTTTATCAACAAGTGGTATCAAGAGCTAAGGTTGGGTGTGTGTATAATTATTTATCATATGCTCTGTGGTTGCCACTAATTAGTTGACCCTCCACATCAAAAGATAAGTAAGATTATACTCACTCAAAAGGTGTTCGTTACTATTATTAACAAATAATAGTTTTGTTGAGATTGTGATTGTAGCAATGGCGGTGAATTTAAAATTGAAAAATTCAATGGGAATAATTTCTCGTTGTGGAAATTAAAGATGAAGGTTATCCTTAGAAAAGATAAATGTTTAGCGGCCATTGACGAAAGACCAACTGAGGTCACGGATGACAGTAAATGGGACAAGATGGACGGAAATGCTATTGCAAATCTTCATATGGCGCTAGCAGATGGAGTTTTGTCAAGCATAGAGGAGAAGAAGGCTGCAAAGGATATTTGGGATCATCTTGCTTTCGTATGCGAGGCAAGATCGCTCCACAATAAAAAAATTCTTAAGAGGAAATTTTATGCTCCTCGCATGACGGAATCTACTTCAGTGATTGAGCACGTTAATAACCTGAATACTCTATTTTCTCAACTCACGTCTTTGAGTTGTAAAATAGAGCCACAAGAGTGCTGAAATTCTACTTCAAAGTTTACATGACTCGTATGACCAGTTCATCATCAACTTAACCAAAAATTTCCTTTTGGACTATCTAGTCTTCGATGATGACGTAGTCGCTATTCTGGAAGAAGAAAATAGGCGTAATAATAGGGAGGACAGAACAAACCAGTTCAAAAGCGGTGGAGGCTTTGGTGGGGACAAGAGGGAGGTCAACGGAACACGGCTTCATGGAAGTCACAATCCTTGTAAACCTAAAACAGGAAGGAAGAAGACTTTTAAATGCTACAAATGTGGCAAGCCGGGTCACTTTAAGAAAGATTGTCGGGGTTCAAATACCTTTATTCCTCGGGGAAATTTGCTAGCACTTGAGAAGATGGTAATGCTCGTGTTGTGAAGAAGCGGTAAATAAAGGAGAAAGAGATTTGTAGATGTATGGTTGTTCGATATTGTAAAACCCTAAAACCGGTGGACACGTTGAAAGACTATTCTACCCTCGAGTTATAATCCGTAAAATAAAACTATGCTCGATTTTCTGATAAGTACTATTGATAATAAATTTATTTGAAACACTTGGAATAATAATAACACTTATTTTAATTTACAAATAAAAGTATACATATAACACATCAAATGTTGCTTGGACTAGTAATGTACATGTTGATAATTAAATAAAATGTGTAACAATAATATTATGGTAACTAAATAAATGACATGATTTTTGGTCTCCTAATTGCCCCTTTGTTTGGCCCTTCTCACACGCCAAATCCCAAAAGTTTAGGATCTCACTATCATATTAAATGTACCATATTATCTCAAACAAAACCCTAGCAATAAAGTGACGGCAAGCTGTGATATCCTTCCTTCTCCATTCGACCAAAGCAAGCGAAAGGTGTTTGTGATCGCGAGAGTCGATTCGATGGTTCTTTGTTCCCTTCTGCTTCGTTCACTACAAAGGTTTGCATCCTCAAGACTACATTCAAACTTTCTTCTTTGTTTCTTATTATGTCGTTAATGAGGAGTCACAAGAATGCATGCAACTGTAACCCTTCATCTCATAAGGTGTTATGATAACATAATATAAAGAATGGTATTTGTACATGATTCAATCCACTTGCATACTTGAATACTAATGAAACCAACCACTTAAACAGTTATCTAGTCATGATGTCGAGCAAGAAACATACAAATATCAAGTAGGTCATGCATGCATTTCGACCCACTCGTATTCTCCTCATTGAATCTGTTTTCGACCCTCTTGTATGCCATAGTCACATTATTATTTTCGTATTAAACTAAAAATTGTCGAATGGAATCATGTATTAGAATCACGTAAATTATTGAATGTAATGAACATATATAATTCGACCCGTGCATGCTCCTGTTTTGAACCATTTAAGTCAACCCATATGAAGCCCTTTAAACCTATTTTCGACTCTCGTGTTCTCGACCAATAACCCGCTTTTGACCCCCATATATTCACCATCGCATGCTTGGTATCACTTGCAAAACATGTTTCTTAAACCATTGATACTAAACTAAGATAATCAAGTTTTAGTCTACATGAAATCATAAATAAAGCCTCATATATGTCGAATGAATCATGGGACCATGCATGCGTAATGTAAATCTGTTTTGTGTTTTGGCCTAGATTTTCATGCACAATTCTTAATATTATCATGTTCTGTTTGTCTTAACGTCAAATCATATTTAACTAGTATAAATATTGCGAAAGGGTTGAATAAGTTGGGTCTGTTTTGGTGCACATCTTTATTGTATATGTAGGTTTTTGGGTCTTGACATTTGTATGTGTGAGTATAGATTACATGCATGGAGTCTTTGATAAATTGTATTCGCATGTGCATTGATATATGTAGCATTAAACCAGTAAAACAATCAAGTGAACATAAGAATGTACTAAAACATGGTCTTGAGGGTAAGTTTGAGAGCGATCGCGGGAAAATCGATTGAGTCAATTTGTATCTTGAAAGCGTGTCGGAAGTCAAGCGGGGTTAATCATAATATATTTTTACTTGGTCGTAGATGTTAGCCGTTTGAACCGCGATCGAGGTTGAAGTTGGCATGTCGGGATAATAGTATAACTAAACAAAATGAAATACTTTGCTACTATCTAATGGTTTACTATATTTTCATGTAAGTATTTATATGAATTTTCACTTTTAACCCTCATTTTTAGATATTGGCGCATGCAAACCCTAAACTTTGAGATATTTATCATACGAACCTTAATCTATGTAGATTCATTGAAGAAAGGGTTACGTTTTTTTGCCTAAAGTGAATGTAATTCGAGCATTGGTGTGAGTTTTCATGTGCTTTTTAAATTAGGTTGCACTTTATTCGAAATAGTATCATGCAAACTTGTTTAAATGATCGTTATTTGCTACGTGTTTGGATTCTTCGATAATAAGCGAATGTTGAGAAATATGCTATATGTACATGTAGAGATATATAAATGTTGGATTATAAATCGTGAACCGTATAAATGTTGAATTGTGAATCGTGGAAATAAAGAAAGTTGGAACCGTTGAATCGAATGGAAAATAATGAATAGTTGGTTTATATGGTTTGGTGATATGTGTTGAATCGTTGATTTTGTTAACTGTTGATAAGTATTGAGAATATGTGGTCACTGAATAGTAATTAAATGATATTTGAGCAAATTGCATGATTGTTTTACAAGTTTGATGTTATTGGAAAAGTGTTTGATATTATAAGAATTGTTTTATACGTGAAAACCATGAATTCTCACTAGGCCTTTGGATGATCCAAAACTCTTTTAAAATTTGTGCAACCGATGAGTCGCTTAGGAATCGAAGATTATTTGAGATTGACTATGAGTAGAAGCTTCCGCTGATATAAGGTAAATTTGAGGTTTTAATGCTCAGAAAAGGCTGGGGTTACAGATATGGGAGCTACTTTTCATATAACCGCAAGAAGAGAATGGTTTCATCAATATAAACCTATCTCTGAAGGCGGATCTGTGTATAGTTGCAATGATCATGAACTAAAGATCATTGGAATTGGAAATATCATGGTGAAGGTGCATGATGGTACAGTTCGTACTATTCGGGATGTGCGATCGTGGAGGGCTCGAGAAAGAATCTATTTTCTCTGGGACAATTGGATGATCTTGGTTGTAAGGTTGAAATACAAAACAAGATCATGAAAGTTATAAAAAGCACTTATACTTATGAAAGGTGAAAAGGTGGCTGCAAACTTATACCAACTAAAGAGAGAGATAATGAAGGAGGGAAGCATCACTTGCTTCACATAGTCCAAGTCATAGAGTTGCAGATAACCCGACATAAGAAGCTTGGACATATTTCAGAACCAGGAATGAAGATTCTTGTTAAAAGGAAATTAATTCCTGGCCTCACAAAGGTTTCTTTACCTTTCTGTGAGCATTGTGTTATCGCAAGCGCATAAGCCTAAAATTCAAGACATCAAATTCTAGAAGTGTCTATGTTCTAATATTGGTTCACTCTGATGTATGGCAAGCACCGATTCTATCCCTGGGAGGAGCAAGGTTTTTTGTATCCTTCATTGATGACTTTTCCAAGAGATGTTGGGTGTACCCAATCAAGAAGAAGTCTGGTGTGCTTGAAGTTTTCAATGTTTACAAAGTGCGGGTTGAGCTTGATTTTGGAAAAAAGATCATGTGTTTGAGGACAGATAATGGAGGCGAATACACTAGTGATGATTTGATACCTTTGCGGGCATGAAGGAATCAAAAGGCGATTCACTAAAGATACACTCCTCAACAGAATGGGTGGCGAGTGGATGAAACGAGAACCATGTTGGAAAGTGCAAGAGAAATGTTGACACCTGCAAGCTTGGAAAAATCGTTCTGGGCAGAAGCAATCAATACCGCCTGTTATGTGATAAATCAATCACCTTCAACTGCAGTTGAGTTGAAGACACCGCTGGAGATGTGGGCGAAAGCCGTTCAACTACTCGGACCTTCATATATTTAGAAGTCTGTTATGCGTAATGTACAACTCCCAAGAAATTACAAAGCCGGATCGAAATCCGAGAAGTGCTTGTTCTTGGGGTGCGCTAACGGAGTAAAGGGGTATCGCTTGGGACCTCACGCCCATAAAGTAATCGTCGGCCAGAGATTTGTCTTTATGAAAAACAAAATTCAAGAAAATGAAGGTGATAGCACTACAAGAGAAACTACATCAATACAGGTGGAAAAGCAATTCGGTCGAGTGATTCTTTTGAATTGTGCCACAACCGCGAGGTGAATGAGACAACCGAGTCTCAAACTCCAATGAATCGTACTCTTAATCTTGAAAGAAAACGTTCGGTGTGGCACTCAGATTATGTTATGGAGGGCAACATTGTATACTATCTTCTCACAGAGGAAAGAGAGCCATCAACTCTTCAAGAAGCACTGAATAATTCAGATTCAACATTCGGACAGGCGATGCAAGAAGAAATTGAAGCTCTTCATAAGAATAAAACTTGGGACTGATGCGGGGTAGAAAACCTATTGGAAACAAATGGGTGTACAAGATCAAGAGGAACGTGATGACCAGGTAGAGAGGTATCGTGAAAGATCGGTAGTCAAAGGATATGCTCGAGAAAGAGGAGTTGACTTCAATGAAATATTTTCCCTGTTCGAATGACAAGCTGTTCGAGTGGTTACGGCAATATGTGCTACGTTATGATTTACATCTAGAACGGCTAGATGTGAAAACTGCATTTCTTCATGGAAATCTTGAGGAGGATTTACATGCTCGGCTGAAGGTTTTAAACAAAAGGAAAAAGAACTTGGTTTGCAAGTTAAACAAATCTCTATGCGGTTTAAAGCAAGCGCCGCAGTGTTGGTACAAGAGATTTGATTCTTTCATCATTGGCCATGGATATAACAGAGTATACGCAGACCCTTGTGCATATTACAAGAGGTTTGGAGATAATGATTTTGTTATCTTGTCGTTATATGTGGACGACATGTTGGTCATGCCCCAACAAAGATCGTATCGATGGCGAAGGCACAACTCACTAGGGAATGAAAGACCTTGGACCCGCAAACAAGATTTTAGGGATGCAAATTCATAGAGATACTTAGTAGAAAATTTTGGCTTTCACGTAAAAATTATGTGAGGAAAATGTTGCAAAGGTTCAATATGCAAGATTGTAAGCCAATATCAACCGGTTTCCTACTAACGCCAAGTTATCCTCCAATGAGACCTAGAAATGAAGAAGAGATGGAAATGTCTCGAAAATCGTATGCATCGGCAATGGGAAGTTTAATTGATTTGTACAAGACTAGACATTGCACATGCAAAGGGGAGTAGTGAGTCGATACATGGCGAACTGGTAGAGATAATTGGGAAGCTGTGAAGAGGATCTTTAGATATATTAAAGGAACCTTAGATGTTGCATTATGTTATGGGAATCGGGTTTAAGCTGTCGGGGATATGTTGATTCCGATTATGCGGTGATCTTGACGGAAGTAAATTAACCACGGTATCGTTTACACTTTCTGGCCGAACAGAAGCCGGGTCTCAAAAATGCGATCGGTTGTGGCTATGTCAATGAAGGAAGCAGAATATGTTGCAGTTGCTCAAGCCGAAAAGCCGTATGGTTGAAGATGTTGTTGGAAAGAGGACGAACAAGAGAAAATTACTCTATTTTGTGACTATGAGAGATTGAGAGCGCCTTGTATCTAGCAAGGAATCCAGCATTTCATTCTAAGACAAAGCATATACGAGTTCAAGATCACTTCGTTCGTGAGAAAGTTGAAAAGAAGAGCGTGGATATCGCATTCATATTGATGATAACATGGGATTATCGGCGAAAGCAATCAACTATGACAAGTTTATATGGTGTCGATCCTCATGGGGCCTAGCGGCGTAAGCAACATGGTAGTGCAAGGAAGAAAAACGTTGTGAAGATTGATTGAGCCTCAATTTAATCTTCAAGTGAGAGATTTATAAAATAAATATGCATGCATCCTTTGCAATTTGAAATACAAGTGGTCATGTAAATTGCTAAGATACATTGTATCTGAGGGAATCCTATGCAAGTTGAACTACAAGTGTTCATGCAAGTTGGGCTACAAACCTCCTATAAAAGGAAATGATGCTTGCTCAGTTTTTGCATCCCATTCTGATATGAACCGTTGGCGCCATGTGTACAAGCGCAAGACTCGAGGGGGCTGAACGTCATTAGTTAATAGTTACTAGTCAATTATGTTAATTTGGTTTATTGCCTATACTAGGGTCGATTCTTGGTTTTGGGGATTCATTCAGAAAATTGGTTTTGCTTTCTTCTTGTTAAACAATAGGAGATTCCTGGGTCTCAAAAGCCAGGCTTGATTTATCTATCCATAACTTGTCACTAGTGTGCTCTAATTAACTGCTATCCTTTTGATCTTTATCAAATTGGTATCAGAGCCCTAATCCAACCACCTGTGAGGAATTATTGATTCACGATGACAAAGATAACCGATTTAGAGGCGAATGCGGAACAATACAAGATCGTCGAGGCACAATCAATTCAGAGGCGGAACAACGGGCTTTGTTGCAAGAAGCGATTGACAAAAACAAGGTTGAAGCGATCGACAATTAAATCATGAATGCTATCAAATATCCACTAGCCACCTACCGCCGCTGCCAGGCCATCACCTTTACCTTCCACCCAGCCACTTACAGTTTACCTCAGCCACCACACCCACTCTACACAACCTTCCACGGTGGCCTATACTAGTTTTTTGGCCTCTCGCCCGACTCTCTCAAGGGTTTCCCATCCCAATGGGGTCGATATTTTCTGTCCGTTCTCAACGGGGAACAAGAGAGTAACCGTGAATCACGGACCACCAGTGAATAGCGAGCCGCCACAATTTTGAGTGGACTCATTTCGGGAAATTCGTGAGGAGGATTACAGGGAACACGCTGACGACGCCACCACGCTTAGTTCACTCGACACCTAATCTGGGCGGGGAAATGGACCGATTATCAAGCCATAAAACTCAAGATGCCTGTGTAATGGGATGATGTTTATGAACGGGTATACCAGCCGAAGCGGTTTTTCGATATCAAGCGCTACAAACTACTTGGAGAGACTTAGAGCCGCATATGTGTTTGTAGGGTCCAAATAAGTTATCTTGGTTTCGATGGAGTGATAGCAGAAACCGTTTCGTAGTTCAAAGAGCAAACAAATAAGCTTTGCTTTCAAGCTCCAACCCTCGTATGTGAAGTTTACATGAACAGCTTTTGCCATTAACAAACGGGGACGTACCAGAATACATCACTTTGTTTCAGAGGATGGTCAGCTCAATTACCTACGCTACAAAGAGGAGGTACTTGAGTGGTTTTCATTGCGGCTGAAACAGAGTCAAGCAGATCATTGCCGGAACTCAACGCCAAAACGGTTGGGTCATGCGCGATGAAACTAGCCTTTAGTCATCGATGAGAGAAGTCGTATCGTCAGTCGCTGAGGCAACACAAAGGGGCAACCCCTAAATCGACTACACGTTTCATGGGGGAATCGCCGATCTCGAGCGCCATTGGACAGGAGATGGACCGAAGGACAAGGTAGCGGGTGCCGGAAAACCTTTTAAACGTATGTCGTGAGCGATTATGATAAAGGCAAAGGGCTTATGTTTTCGATGTGATGGAAAGTTTGCTCCCTACCATAGGTGTCCAGTAAAAATCGCTTCGAGTGATGATCATTCCCGAGGATGAGGATGAGGAGGAAGAAGTGGGGAAGAGAGCAGAGCACCCGCATTTGACTATGTGGAGGTTTCGTCCAATCTCGTGGTAGGTATCACAAATCCTCATACAATGAAACTGCGAGGTAACATCCATGGCTTTGAGGTGATAGTTCTAATCGATAGTGGGGCAACCCACAATTTTGTATCTGTTAAATGGTTGAACTCGACTTTGAAAGTTACCGACTCGTGAAACTAGGGTGATTTGGGGAACGGAGATCGTAAAGAGTGTCGCTTTTATGTCGGGGTGCAGCTTACAACTACCGGCCGGTTGTTATCGATGATTTTTATCCATTAGAACTAGGCAGCATGCGGATGTTATACTAGGGATGAAATGGTTAAGACAATTGGGAGAAACCCAAGTTAATTGGAGAAAACTAACCATGACATTCCAAAGATGGGAGCAGTAACGTTGAACTAAGGAAGTCCGCTTGACCGGGAAACCTTCCCTACCGCTCAGGCACGGGTTATCTAATCTTGACGAGGGCTATATTGTTACTATAGCAAATCGGGTGGTCTCGAAATGTTCTAATCGCAGTTCATCCGGATTGGATAAAATACTAACCGATTTTTCTATGTGTTTTCTATGACAGTTTACTCGCGACAGCATGCTATTGTATTGAAATGTGGCACCGGAACCCATAAACGTATGACTCCTACCGGCAACGCGAACTACAAAAAGGGCCTTAAGAGATTGGTAGGAGAGATGATAGAAAGGGATTATTCGCCCCAAAGATTAGCCCGTATTCAAGCCCGGTTTGCTAGTCAAGAAGGATCTGGTTCATGCTGGTTGATTATCGTGCTCTCAATAAATCAACGGTTCTAGACAAATTCCCTATACCCGTAATTGATGAGTTGCTGGATGAATTACATGGGGCGATCGTGATTCGGTAGAAATTGACCAACGATACCATCAGATTCGCATGAAAGACTCGGATATTCCCAAAAAGTTTTAGACGCATCGAAGGGCATTATGAGTTCTTAGTAATGCCATTCGCTGACTAATGCGCCTCTACTTTCCGTCTTTGATGAACAGGTGTTTCGTCGTATTTAGGAAGTTTGTGTTGGTATTTTTTGATGATATCCTTGTTTATAGCCAAACAATGGAGGATCATCAAGAGCATCCGTCTGTGGTTTTGTGAGCTTTAGCGAAAAGTTGTATTGTACCAGGAAGTGTGTTTTGGGCAAAAACGTGGAATATTCGGGGACACATCAGATTGTGATTTCGGCAGTGCCGATCCATCAAAGATCTCGGCCATGACAGATACGCCTCAAGTGTTAGGGACTTGCGAGGGTTTCGGGTTGACAGTTATTATCATAAATTTGTAAAGATTATGGGAAGATTGCTCGGGTTTAACTCGACTTATTAAAAAAGACGCTTTATATGGACAGATGAGGCGACAAACGCATTTCGAAAACTTCAAGGAGCAATGACCAGCGCCGTTTTGGCATTACCTAATTTCTAAATGTTTTACTGTGGAAACCGATGCTTTACAGGTTTAGGGGCTTGATGCGTGAGGGTAAACCGACATTACTTCACCAAGTTTGGGACCACGCGACAGCTGAAATCAAGATAGCGGGAATTGATGGCAATAGTGATGGCGTTCAAAATGGCTTTATTTGTTAGCGTCGGCTCATCAAGTTATCACAGATCGAAGAGCTTGAAGTTTCGTTGGAGCACGAACAAGACTGGGAGCATCAAAGATGGGTTTCTAAGTTGTCGTGGTATGATTTTGAGATTTTGACCTCCGAGGAGAATGGCGCTACCGATGCGTTATCTAGACGCTGGGAGGATATGGAGTATGGTATGTCTGTTCGACATCGGTGGATTATCGATCAGCAGATGCGGATCTCCTAATGATCCCGAAATCGCGCTCATGGGGACGAGTGGAGTTAGGAGGACTGACCGACGGCTATAGTTTGACCAGGTTTGGTTCGTTATCACGAGACCTGCATACCGCAAGTATCCGAAGTCGATTCCCATATTATTTCGTGAAATGCATGGTGGAGTCATGGGGGGTCACGAGGGTACTCAAAAGACGTGACGCGTTATCTCTGAATTTACTGGATTGGGATGCGTCGATGTGGCTAAGATGGTGGCCGAGCGCGGGTATGTCAAAGAAACAAGCATTCTAACCTATCTCCAGCAGATTATTACCGGCTATTGCCACAACGAATTTGGGAGGACCTTACTATGGATTTCAATATGGCCGCCAAAGTCAAGTGGATACAGCGCGATAATGGTGGTTGTCGATCGTTTGAGCAAGTGGCTCATTTCGTGCCTTTGCATCTTACACCACAAGATCGGCCACGTTGGGCTTGTTTCGAGGTAATACCTACATGGGTTCCAAAATCGACGCGGTTCCGATCGACGGGAATTCGTTAGCCACTTCGGAGGGAACTCTTTAAGTATCAGGAACGACACTCGGAGTACGCTTACACCCACAAACGGATGGCCAACTGGTAAGGAACCGTAGCTTGGAGACATACCTTCTGTTTTGCATCTTCCCCGAAGGAATGGGTGAAATGGTCAAATGGGTCAATATTGGTATAATATCATCACTCCGGCTATTCGTACGACTTTTTAAGGTGTTATACTACCGAGATCCTAGTATGCTTACTTATGATCGCTAACCGCTCTTACTTTGAGGTGGATCAAGATTTACAGGAGAGGGATCGATGTGGAGGAGCTAAAAGACAAATTTTACGTGCTCAACAGTTGATGAAAGAACGGTGATGGGAAGCGAGGATGTCTCGCTTTGATGTTGGGGAAATGGTTTACTTGAAGTTACGTCCAGACGCCAGGGTCCGGGTTCACGGCCAATCGAAGTTAGCTCCGCGATTCTATGGTCCGTATGAGGTGATGGAACGGACGGATGGTGGCATGTTGAAATTGCTCCTACGCCGACCATTCATCCTGGTTTTCATGTGTCCCAAATTTTAAGAAGCGTACTATGATCAGCCTGTAATGGAGCCTGACGCTGTTGGGAACTCGATGATGTGGGGAACAACGGAGGTGTTGATTGGATGGAAGGGTTACCACCAACCGAAGCCACTTGGGAGATATTTGAGCACATTCAGCAGCAGCTTAGTTTCCACCTTGAGGACAAGGTGGTTTTTCGTGGCGGGTGATGATATGAACCGCTGGCGCCATGTGTACAAGCGCAAGACTCGAGGTCAACGTCATTAGTTAATAGTTACTAGTCAATTATGTTAATTTGGTTTATTGCCTATACTAGGTCGACATCGGTTTTGGGGATCCATTCGTAAAATTGGTTTTTTCTTCTTGTTAAACAATAGGAGATTCCTGGGTCTCAAAAGCCAGGCTTGATTTATCTATCCATAACTTGTCACTAGTGTGCTCTAATTAACTGTTATCCTTTTGATCCTTATCAGAAGTTCTCTCTTCTTAAGCAAGACAGCAGCTCCTATGTACTTCCTGATTCCTGAAGACGAGACAATATAATGAGTCAATAAGTTTATTTATCTTATGCCTTGCTGATAGCTTCAATGCAAACTACAAACTCTATCTTTACAGAAGAACTATAAAAAATAAAAAATAAATAAATAAATAAAAAAATGTAGGAGAAGGTGCAACTTATAGGTGGCAATTTCAAGCCATATACTAACAAATGAGTTGATTTGGGTTATGTTAATTTACTAATGGGTGAAACGGCTATAATATTAATAATACAACTTCTAAGAAAACTAGGAATATGGTTGACGGATGTTGTTTTCCCTGTTCATGTTACCCGGAGAGGGCGAGCCTTTTGACTCAGATGTAAGCGGCCTCACCGGGTCAATCCCGGGACCGTTTCCGACCCTTCCCTAGCCACCCCTAAATGTACACACCTAGTGAGGTTTGAACCCTTGACCTCTTTTTTGAAAGCCAAGGACCTTACCACTAGACATATGGTGGAACTAGTTAAAAGTTGTTCCAGGTATAAATTTATTGAATACTTCTCAAACCGAATTATTTACAAAATCAGATTATAGTAGGAGTGTAGCTTTTAATACTTAACAAATTACTTTCATTTTTTTTTAAATGAAAAATGATGTTTCTGTTTAACTCAACCTGATCCATTCTAACTAGTTATCCAACCCAGACCATTTTGCCACATCAGGTCGAACCGCTCTTTATTCGCCAGACTTAAGTAATGATGACCATCTAAAACTCTAGGTATTTATCGATTGATGTGAGGTTCCCTAGTATGTTAGTAATGTTACTCCTGTTTAATGGCCATTTGTCTTACGATTAGATCCTATCGTTTTAAAATTTTTGAAAAATAACACAAACTTCCATATTTTTTACACCAAGTCTCTGTTCAAAAGATGGTTCTATGGTAGTCGAGTTCTTATTGGAAACTACAAAAGTGCATAACTGCATATCAATTATGAAGCAAATTACCTCTAACACAGCTTTAGCTTCATGGTCAAATGTTTTACAAAGAATCTGATAGCTCTTCTCCTCTCCAACAACTCCCATCTGCAAGATTATGGCATATGTCAAGTAATATGAAGCATCTTAAAAATAACACATATTGCACTTAATTAGCGTAAAATAAGTAAAAAAAGAGAACAAAGAAACGCAAACAAACATTAGTACCAAATGATATCTTTGTAACTGAGAAAACTTTACATACCAACTGATAAACTTTGGATGGAGAAATGGCTGATATATTGTACCTGCACATCAAAGTTTCAAAAACAAATTTGGCAGCAAAATTATGCAGTCACAAAATTCTATATAGTTTATACTTTATAGATTAATCTGCAAAAGGTTCTAAAGAAGCCTACATATAGGTACAGAATACTTTAAATGATTAACAAACTCTATTTTTATCACTAATACTAATGCATATGGATCTTGACTAAATTATATATATGTTTGTATGCACATCTGATACAAGTGGATCCAGGTATGGACATGATCACATCCAATTCATTTACAGTTTTACAACCTTAAACTTGATCTTACAAAATCAAACTTAGTGTATCCCAGATTTTAACCTTAAACTCCATCACATTACTCTAGTATAAATAATGCAGTTAAATGGACTCATCGATTTTGAAGTTGGAATGAGCTCCAACTAGTCCTCAGGTCAAAAAGGAACTCTTGTGCAGTTAGATTAAGTAACAATAACAACAAGCGCAACTATAATAAACAAAACCAGTAAAAGGACGGAGGTTCTCTGGAAGCAGCCTCTCTACCTTTGGGTAGGGGTAAGGCTGTCTACATCTCACCTCCTCCATACCTCGTGGAAGACGGGATTGGGTTAATGTTGACTTTTAGTATCATGGTCATAATGACACTAAAACTTTAATGAATGGAAGACCAGATAAAGGGACCTCCAATACATTATTGTTTTAGTTTCGGTATAAGTAGAAGATATGAGTTTATGTATCTAATCTAAAGAATTTTGGTGCTGGAACGCAAAGAATCAGATCCATTAGTAATTCATAAGTTAGCTCAATGCAATCCCATATATTACCTTAGCTTATTCAAGTAAAATTTGATTGCTGAAGTGTTCCGTTTTTGTACAGTGAGCACCACAGCACCCATGCTGTTCTGTGAAAAGTAGCAAAATGGAAGATTAACCAATAGCAGATACATGATGATTTTGAAAAGTCATTTAAGAACTCCGGATGGAAATAGTTCAACAAAAACAAGAGTTTCTCTGGTTCAGTGAAGCCTGCAACTTAGGTGAATGGGTCGATGCATATTATGTTTTATCTTTTGCAGGTCAATCTGTTTATATTAAAAAAGAATTTACTTTTGCATAAAACCTCCTAAATATTTTATTCCAAAGAATTAAATTATTATTGAGATAATACGGTCTTTAAAAGAAAACAAATTATATTTGAACAATAAGCTTTATAAAAATGATTAATTGTGGCCAAAAAATTGTTGCGAGTCAACCAACCCGACACGTACCAAAAGTAACCCATTTTTGTAGTCCACCAACCCACCCATTTCTCCATATATGCTAATCATAGCATGCAGATTTTCTAATGATAATCAGTTACCTTGCATGCAATTTGTTCAACTAGTTGCATTAGGAACTTTCCAAGCCCCTTCCCCTGATAAGCAGGTTCAAGCTGTAACTCATACACATAAAGTACAGGTATTTCCTCCTCAATGGTGAATCTATAATGTACAAATCCAATTATGGATGCCTTCGCATCATCTGGTGTGCTTGGAGCATTGTATACAAAAATGTATAGTGCCTCGGGAGATGACATTTCTCTACGTTTCTCTTTTTCCTCTTCTGGCCACTCTGCTCCAAACGGCCCTTCCATATTCACCTGCTAAAAAGAGAAAAATATAATTATAGGTGGAAACCAGTCATTCTTAATATAACAGGGCTAGGTGAGTTGACATGCAAAGTGCAAACACTTTTTCTCCATATTTTTAGTATTTTCTTTATACACGCGAATGCACTAATTTTGATTGAGAAAACTGTTCCAAAATACAAATATGATCAAGAAAACAAGACCGTAACAATGATGATTCTAAATCGTTGGATGAAACGATTTAGGAGGTTGTATACATTAAAAATAGATCTTGGGTGAATTTTGACCCATTCTCCTCTTAGCACATACTTTGAGTTGCATATTTGTGATGAGACAAGACTGAAATCCACCGGATCATATGTGAAGGGGTTTTAAATGCCACGGCTATGATATAATCCTTTTTATATTGGCGAGACAAGATACAATAAACATGTTTAAAAGGCCAAAAAAAATATATATAAAACAAAGAGTAATAAAGATATTGACTTTTATTACCTTAAGGAGATTTTGGATATACTGCTTCAAACTAGATGAGAGTTTATCACCACGTCCAGACTCAAGGAGTACCGAAAGACCTATTAATACGAGGGTATCAGCAAGAAAAAAAACAATAAAAAGTACTGTATTACTAATAAAAAGCAATAATCTTTTTTAAAGAATTTTGTTTATATGAACTACGTAGTAGTGCAGTCCAAATTCAGAAGTCAGAACCTCTAAAGTATAGGTATTAGTTTTTAAGGCAGGGCTTTTTCTAGTGCAGTAGCAAGTACATGATTATCAAACTCTTATACATTATTACTATTTCCCGCTTAGAATCTATAAGGTTTTACTTTGAAAAAGCGTTGAGAATTAGCACATATATAGATGATCATAAAGGTGTGGCATTAACTTATAAACATGCTTTGGGTAGAATAGGTAATCATAAATAGTTCTAACATATAGGAATAATAACACCATGTGACCGATTGCCTAACAGAAAGCATACTACCAGAAGCTAAAATTAGTGGTAATTGTGGTAATGGACCTTCTTGATATGGCTACCTGAAGTTGAGTTAATCTGGCAATCGCTGGGGTACTCTAATCTAAATGACCAAATCCCTAATTTCATGAAAGAAAGTATGAGATAACATAACGAACAACTTCCACTTGCTTTGGCAAACGTTGATATAACATAAGGAGTACATGCCAACAACGACAAACTACCACTTGTTTCAGAAAACGTTCCTAACTATGAATTTCAAAGTGTGACATAACTTCCCCTCTCAAATTGCAAACATTTAAGTGAATTTAATTCACCCCTATAGTAACTTGTTGATGCATATTTGGCTATGCTTATTATCTTCGTAATTCAGTAATCAACTTTGATGAGGGCTAAGCAAGTTCAAATTATATAAGGAGCTAACAGTAGCTTACAATAGCAATAACACTCATTGCATGGGGCTAGGTCATTGGGAAAGGGTCAGTCGGCTACCCAAAAAGGGTACACAGGGTTACAAAGCCAATTTAAACCTTTTGGAGTAATAACAGTGATCAAGATATTAACTTTCATGGAAAATTGCCAACAAAAAAAAGTAACTAATAGTCCCTCATTTGTCAATCTGGGTATCGAACACTTGCTCGCTTATCAAGATTAACAATTTTCAAACAAAGAAAGATAATAGAACTCACATTAATTTTAATAACGAACAAAGTACTAATGGTGTGTTTGCTTAAGCGTAATTTTGGACTTAATTGGCTTATGTGATGACAACTTATGTTTCATAAACCTGAATTGTATGACTTATTTTGAGACTTATGGGCTTATATAAACTTGTTTGGGCCTGTTTGGCTAAGCTTATGAGTTGGGCTTATGCTTATGTTATATAAGCGGCTTATTGCTTATATATCATGAGCTCATAAGCCGTTGCTAAGTGTTAGACTTAGCTTATCATAATTGATAAGGTAAAATGACAAAAAAAAAACATGAACATTAAATAGGTGTAATTATTAAATGAGGGTATATAAAATCCTTATATAAGCCCACCCCTCCTCAAATAAGCCACAATGTTTAGGCTTATCAAAACCCCCTTATATAAACTCATAAGCTTAGCTTAACACTTAGTTTAGGCTTATTTAACACATATAATCTCATAAGCCCATCATATAAGCTTAGCCAAACAACCCCATATCATAATAAGGTTATATAAGCCGGCAAGTTTAAAATATAAGGCAGAAAAATAGGGCCCATGAAACATAAGCCGAAAAAAGATAAGCTGATAAGCCAAAGATAAGCTTAAAAAAAAAAAAAAAGCAAATACAAGGAAATAGAGAGAAATGCAGTTGCAAAGAAAGCAATTACCATTACCATTATTGTTGTAATGTTGGAAGGTGGGAAAGTGAGAAAGATAATTATCTTGGTTGGAAGAAGAAGAATAAGCAGATTTGATAAGCTCTTCTAGCCGTTTCTTCCTTTGTATTATCTGTATGTATGAATAGTTAATACATTAAACAAAATTAGAATAATTGAATTGAAATATATATATGATACCTGCGATCTGCTGCTACCCGCCATTTGCGAGCCCCTTTTGTGTTCTTAAATCCCGATTGTAACTCAAATAAGCTTCAGCTTTTTGACATTATGCCTAAATTATACTCCGTACTAAGCTAGCAGGGTTTAGCACGATTCGGCTGCTGTACCTTGTAATTTAAATTTGGTCAAATGACAAAAAAATTGCAAATTAGACTCCTAGTTAATTAACCTCGGCTTTTCTGTCAGTAGACGCGAATCTATTTCTATGCTTCAATCGGATACCAATTCTTGAGATTTTTTGACACTTTTTATAATTGTGTGTAGCCAATTTTATTTTTATTTTTTAATTGTGTGTACTGAATTTTTAAAATTCAATTATTGTGTGCATCTTGTAACAATTTTATCCTTAATTTTTTTTAAATTTTGAAAGGTAAAATGGTCATTTTACATGGAAGAATAGTCACAAAATACACATAATGATCGAAATTTGAAAGTTCAGATACATCTAATAAGAAAAAATAGTTAATTTCTGTCATCATAAAGCTGGTGCATGTCGATAGGGCAAGATCGGTTGGGCATCAAAATTTCGTCTCTTCAACTGATGTTAACATCGGTCTTGTCGAATGCGTATGTCGGTTGGCTCATCGGTTGCCTCGTCCTAATTTGCAATATCGAGTGCAAATTCACTCGATGTTAAATGCTTCCAAGTCCCAAGTTCCCAACCACATTTGACCGGTAAAATCTATACATTTTTAAAAATTGACCGTTTGGTCATTAAACTAAAAAAAAAACTTTTTTTCAAACCAATTTTACCACTCTATAAATACCAAACACCAAACACAATTCACCACTCACCATTTCTCATCTATATTCATTTCAATTAATTTATCCAACTTCAAAATGTCAAAGAAAAATACCCCACAATCAAAAACCCGACGATCATGACTACCCCAAAATGCCCCGAATATGAATTTCTCGGAAAACAACTTCGGATTAACAGGCATATCACCACAACAAAACACGCCTATTCTTCGTCCACAAAGTTTTGATTATCAATCACAACTAGCACAACCAAATCAAAACCAAAACCCGTTTTATGTTAATCGTCCTTTTGTCCCACGACATCCTTACCACGATTACCGCGAGAACCTAGTGGGTCATCGTACATCCAAACATGGACTTCATTTATCCTTCTCAATCTGTATCAACCTTATTCCTATTGAAGTTCTAATCTTGACATGAATTTGGAAGATTATTTTCCGGAGTATCCGACACAAAACTACCAAAGTCAAGATGCTTCGATGGGCCAAGGTTCGTCACGGTTAGCACCACGGTTCGTTCCATGATTCCATTCCCGTTGATGATTCTCATGATGAGAAAACCACTTCCTTGAGAGATGTCTCCCATCAAACCAGCGACCATCAAGGCGTGCTTCAAAAGCCAAGGACAAAGGCAAGCAGGAAATAAGCAAGGGGAAAGCGAAGCCCGGTTGAGCCATGGACAAAGGAGGAAGAGGTGGCGCTTTGTAAAGCTTGGGTTTATGTGTCGGAAAACTCGGCGAGAGGAAGCGCCCGAACCGCTTCAAGTTTTGGGAGTTTTTGATCGACTACTTTAAGAAAAACTGGCAAAAGACCGAACCTATGACTCCATCACTACCAAATAGAAGAGTAGGATTAAGTAATAGGGTTGGTAGTTATTGTGCTATCATGGAGAATATCAAGAATACCCATGGAAGCGGTGAGAATGATATCGACGACACTTCAAAAGCTCTTAGAGAATACCGTATGGCGTCGGTCATGATTTCACTGGAGGTGTTGGGAGGTTTTAAAGGGTCATCTTGCTTAGAAGAACGTTGAGATCTTTGGCTTTGAAGCGAATAGTTGGAAGAAAACAAAAGGTTCTACCACTACCTCTGGTTCAACCCAAGCTCGTGATCCTTTCGATGTCCAAGACGTTGATGATTACGATGAGGAAGGGACTAGAGAATCCGCGGCCGGGTTGGTCGTGACAAAGGAAGGAAGAAACCATCCTCCTCCTCTCGATGATGATGTTCCATCGACTCATTTATCAATCGTTGGCCAAAACTTTCTTCAAGACCAAGATCAAAAGGGGATAAAGGTAAGAATAAGGAGGGTTTAGAAGATACTTGGTTACGGTTGAGGAAAAAAGAGCTCGAGATGAAAAAGAAAACTTGAGCTCATGAGGCTATCAAAACTGGAGTCCGACATAATCTTCTACAACACCCCAATCGACTCAAAATTGATCGGCCGCCAACTAGAAGAATTGGAGAAAGTTAAGGCAACAATCAAAGCACGTTACAATTTAGATTATTAGTTTAAGTATTGTAGTGTTTATTTTAATTTCATATTGTAATGTTTTGTTTTTGTTTTTTTTTGTTTTTTTTTTTTTAATTTGAATGAATTTTAAATTTGTTGTTTTAAATGTTTGAATTAAAAAAAAAAAAAAAAAACAAAAAAACAAAAAAACTTGGGTCATCGACTGGGGCATCCGGGTCATGTCAGGTAGCTGGAGAGAGAAAGCTGACGTAGCGCTGGATGACCCAGGTTCAATCAGTCCGGCGGGGCCAGGCTAAAGAGTGTCAAGTTCGATGCATTTTTTGTCATTTGCCCTTTAATTTTTCCTCATAATAATGTATTTCATTTTTATATTACTCCCACCGTCTCAATTTAATTGTCAAAATTTCTTTGTTTGGATGTCTCAAAAAATTTGTCCACTTTCCATTTTTAGTAAGAAAAAGAGAATTTAGTGGAGGGAGATTCTATATGAGTGGTTGAGAATTGTAGTTGTCACACTTTTATTAAACTTTGTGTTTTTTGTTTCCTGACAATAATTTTGAGACGGAGGGAGTATTTTACAATGAGGTGAGATATATGACAAACAATGAAAATAAAAAGAACAAATAATCAAATCCTAGCCTTCCATTTTAATTTCAGCCAACTGTAGAGATAAAATCAAAAATAATAAAGGAAGGGCAAAATAGTCAATCTAACTCATTTAATAAAAAAAAAACCCACTTTCCACCATTTTTAAAAAAAGAACATATCTTGCAAACGGTAAATCTTCAAACTACAAAAAATATACCATCGCGACGAAAAAAAAAAATCATCTTTCTATAGATATGCACTTTTATATACTTTCGACGAACTTTTTTTTCAAAATTTCCGTCCAGACAAATCACACGTGATTCGTAAAAAAATCACATGTGATTCTGGTTTTCGTTGTGATTCGTGTGTAAATCAAATGTGATTATGTTTTAATCTTAAAATGAGTGAATCACGTGTGATTCTGTTATTATTTTTTTCCATGTAATGAAAAATGTAAATTACGTGCGATTTAGTCTTTGATGTTATAAACTGGAACATGTGATTCAGTTTTAATCTAAAAATAAGTAAATCACATGTGATTCACTTTCAAAAAATAATTTACGGTATAATCACATGTGATTTGCGGTAAATCACATGTGATTCATGTGTAAATCACATGTGATTCGTGTGTAAATCACATGTGATTCGTGTGTAAATCACATGTGATTCACTTTCAAAAAATAATTTACGGTAAAATCACATGTGATTTGAGGTAAAACACATGTGATTTACCAAAAATCACATGTAATTTACCACAAATTAACCACATATCCACGTTGACATTAAATATCGCTAATAAACTTATAAACTTAAGAGAATAATCTTTTTAATACACAAAAAGCTTTTTTGTCTTTTCAAAACCACATCAAAAAAATATTTTCACCTACATCATATCATCTTTGCCAAAACTAAAGAATATATTTATATTCTTTATACCAACTACATGATATATAAAAATGGTCGATAGCCATTTACTCTTATTAAGCAATACATGATATATAAAGGTGCAAGTAATATCCAACTGTTATTGTAATAATGATTAAATTGTGGTTATGTAACAATGATATTCTGTAATACTTATTTCATCCAATAAGGGTTATATCCAAAACAAAAAAGAAGCACGTCACTATTAGGTGGAATGAAGCACGTCACTTTCTGTGTTTTCAGCATCACCACACTTAACACACTACTAAACTTTATGGTACAAAAAGAGAACACGTATATGTCTTAAAATTCAATTAAAGTCACCTTGTCTTCATCCACCTATTATTCCCCACACACTAAACAAACATACATTTCCTTCAAAATTCAATCTCTTTAATCCTCACATCCAAACACTCCAACTAAAATCATATCAAAAAAATGAATCCAAACATGTTCAATTCGTTAGCAGACGATTTAATCCTCAACATCTTCACCAAACTCAACGACGACCCAAGTAGAAGTCACCTCCAACATCAACACTGGCGCGTGGTTCTTCGCCACAGCCATCCACCCACCTCACGCGCCCAACAACCTCGTTTACATCGAGTACCATCACTTCCAGTCATCCGCGTCTCCAAGTGTTTCATCTCGGGATACCTACCGAGTGTTTTTGGTTGCTATTGGTGGTATTTTGATTGTTGTTCTGAGTATTTTGTTTATCTGATTTTTGTGAAAATTGATAGAAGATTGAATGTTTGTGGTGAGAGATAGAGAGAGAGAAAGAAAAGTAAGTAAGAGAAAGTGAATGACAGTGAACATGTGTGAGTAAATGAGAGAGTCAATTTAAATGAGTGGGACAAACATACCCCTATATCTAATTAAATGGGACAGATCCAACCGTCAGATCAAACTAAAATGAATGGCTAGGATGGAGCGGTTTGTTCTTTGGTTTTCTTCTGTTCCGTATTGAACTTTCGTCATTTTACAATAGCTTTTATGATTTGTTTGTTATTTTAATGATTATAAGCAATGGTAAACTTTGCTTAAGTTGTATTATTTTATTTATTTATTTTTGCGTTTAGTAGCTTGTTTGGTTTGTAAAATATGTTATTTTAATTGTATTTTTTTTTATTGAAAGTGGGTTTTTAAAGTATCATTAATTAGTAGCTTGCATGACATATACTATGTATTTTAATACTTGTATTTATCATTAATTGAATGTTTTAAGATTGTATATTAATTATGCATCAATAAATTGTAATGCATGAACACTTGTATTGTTGAAATTTAAGTTTTTCAATGTATTTAATGTTAAGAAAGTGTGTTTAAATTAGTTGTATTGCTAAGTTTTGAGGCATTAAATGCTCCAAAAGAGCTAAATGTTTTATAAGATAGTAAGATAAAAGTATAAAACATCTCCGGCTCTCTTAAAAGATTATGGGTGTGTTTCGTATGCAGGGACGGAGACACATTAAAGGTGGGATGGGCCATGGCCAACCCAAACCTATTTACTTCACTAATTCACTTTTGGCCCACCTAAAACCGGTCCATCCAAATTAATATATATATATAAATTAGGATCACAAAACGGCAGCATGTATGTCGTTTAGGCTGCTGTTTTTTAGCCCAGACCAGCTGCCCTGTCCAAGCCCGGTCTCCGAGCATGTTATCGCGTTTGATAACATCACCGCTTCGTGTCCGAATACGTGGCAGTCTTCTTCGTCTTCTCCGTGTTAGCACCCACCGTTTCTTTCTCCGCCGGTGATAGCGTTGGTAGTAGGTAAACCTGGGTTCTATCATTGGTGTTTGTTGTTGCATCTTCTTCGTATGCGTATGTGTTGATTTTTATGTATGTGTTAGCTGTTTTGCTTTTTTTTCCTTAGTTCTGTCACGTGTTTTAGAATATGAAAACTAAAAGTAAGGTTGTGCGTAGAAATAGTAGTGGGTATGCGTCACAGGAAGACGGGTATGTTAGTGCTGATCTTTGGTATGCTTAACGATTGCCCAAACAGTGATACATTGGTTTATTCTGGTATAGACATGTCTGTTTTGTTACATTCTAATAGCATGTCAGATGCTATTGTCATTGGGGGAAATGAATTTGGGGCTTTGATGGATGTGGATGATTCGTTGGATTATGGTAATAGTTGGGGGGTACTGGCACGCCTATCCGGGTGTCACACGGTATAACGATTAATGAACCAGATCCTTCTCGCCAGTCGGTAGCCACCCGTCACCATCAGTTTCCGCTATCTGTGGATGCTACTGGCAAGGGAAAGAGAAAGATGGATGATGTATCAATGTTAGTGTCGGCGTCTTATTCATGTTTATGACATTTGTCTTATACTTTTTGTCTACAGATTCCTATGCTATAGATGGTTGTGCTTCTGATACTTTTTTGGATGCTCATCGTGTTACTGATGTATTTTCACTTGCTTCGGGTGAAAGTATGTGTTAATACAAATAAGCCACAAAAACGTTTATTTATATTTTACGATCTTCTAATGTTTTGTCGATAACAAACGTAAAATCATTTTAACGAAACAAATAAAATATGTAAAAGGTTTGAGCCAATAGTTTACTAACACACTTAAAATTTCATATAAACACTAAACAAGTAATCTTGTTTACATCTTATAGAAATGTATAACAACTAATGTTTACATAATATGGAAATGTATGTATATATATATATATATATATATATATATATATATATATATATATATATATATATATATATATATATATGTATATATATATATATATATATGTATATATATATATATATATATATGTATATATATATATATATATATATATATATATATATATATATATATATACTTTGTATATAATGTAATGGTAAAACCAAGTCCATGACCCATGATCCATTGACTAGGTACAATGAATGTTGTTGGGTAAAACCCAAAGTCGATGACCTATACCCATAGAGCTTGACCCATTGCATGATATCATGCATGAAGTCATGTTGGGTATTATCCATGATCCATGACCCAAGACCCATGACCCATAACCCACGGTTCATAACCCATAACCCATAACCCGGTTTGCAACCCGAAATCGGACTTAAAGTGACCGGTAGGGATCCAGTAGGATTGCACTAGGTTGGATCCTCGGGGAGGATCCGTGGGAACCGTGGAATCCGGGGAACAGTAGACAATTTTGTCTATAAATAGTGAGCCATTTCTCCTTTGCTCAACATCCCTTTTACACATACTCTCTCTTAGTATTGTAATATCTCTAACCTCTGATCCAAAGGATCATTCTATGTAGTTTTATGTTTGTGTGATTCTCTAGGTTTCTCTTAAAGGCGAGATCACCATCTCTTGAAGACGTACAAGCTCAAGTCCATGAGTTGCCAAGCTTCGTCATCATCAAGACTACTGAAGTGATCTTGTTGATAGTTCTTTCCTTTCTCTATAGAAGTGTTATGTCAAAGGCATTAGTGAAAGGTCTTAGAAGGGTCGTGTCGAAGGCATTAGTGAAGGTGCCGAAGGGGGTGTCGAAGGCATTAGTGAAAGGTGCCAAGAAGGTGCGTGTCGAAGGCATTAATGAAAGGTACCAGAAGGGTCGGGTGTCAAAGGCATTAGTGAAAGGTGCCAAGGGTGTACATTCGATATGGTGAATCGATGTACAAGATAGTTAGTTTGGGTTAAAGGATATTGATATCCTTATGATGTTGTAATAAGGAGTGGGTCTCCTTAGGGATAGTTGTGTTGTGGTGTAGTGTTGGGTAGTAGTTCCTCCTTTGTAATGGAACTCGGTATCTAGCCTTGTACCGGATAAAGTGTAGGCGATGTTGTGATAGGTGTGGTTCTACCTCGTGGAAGAACTCGGTGTCTAGCCTAGTACCGGATAAAGAGTAGGCGACGTTGTGAAGGCTTCTCCGCCACATTAAGGAGGTTGTGTTATGTAGTCCTTACGAACTCTCGAGTGGGAACTCGAGGAGTGGAGTAGGGCAAGGAAGGTGTCCATGTAGCCGAACCACTATAAATACTCGTGTCGTTGTTTTGTGTTCCTTTACTCTTTATCTTTGCATTACTTATTTATATGCTTATCTATCATCATCCAACACACACATTAAATAGATTGAATTAAGTCGATCTAAATAGTTTAAAATGAAGTTTTAATCGGTAAAACTATTCAACCCCCCCCCTTCTAGTTTTCCACAGTATGGCTAATTTTTATGCATGCCTGAATTTTTCTATGTAAGCGTCTTTGCTTTTTCGCACATTCATATTTTTTTCAATGTTGTTGTTATAGCTGGATTTGGAATAGGGAGTGGTAGTCACTTAATTTCTAATGCCAACGAGGGTCAGTTGTTATATGTGTGCACTCAGATTTTGTATACATTTACCTCATTTTCCTTCTGTTAGTGTACCCATCGTTTGTAATTGTGATGCATGTACTAATTTACTTTTCAACGCCGTCATTGTAGTTGAGGTCGGGCTCAAGAGTAGCAATGCTCCGATACCTGTTGCGAATCAGGGTCAATAGTTACAGATCTTTGTATAGGTCATTTACGATTTTGCTTTATGTGTTTTGTTGGTTTGGATTATTTCAGTGTTCATCCTGCTATTTGCAGCTACACAGACCATTGCCAATAATCAGTCTGGTTGTCAGCTTCTGCATACGAGTACATCTACTGCTTATAAGTGTAAGTGTCTTGTTTGTTTGCATTGGTGACATATGGTGTGTTGTTTGTATGATACATCTTATCATTTGCTGTTGTCACGGCAGCTGAATTACGTGCTCCCATTAGCGGTTTCCCTACTTGTGGTGTGCGTCCTGACCATTCTGTTCTCAAAGTAGAGGAGGCTGTTAATTCGACTGTTGGTGCCTCGCCCTCTAAATCTTTGCGTTCATGTACGATTACTGTTCAATGTATTTATACTATTTGATTATTATGTCGTTTTGTATCTTAATTTTGAACATTCACCAGTAACCTGTTGACGTGGTTGTCTTATCGTTTGTCTTTGTTATAGCTCGACATAATAGACCGGGGGTAAGGGAGCGGCGTACGCCGGCAGGTTCATCTATCCCTGTGCGAAATACCAGCGGTACTATTGGTGTTCATACTTTACCATTGTCGATTCTGTTTATGGTCTCTGTTTGCACCATACGTTTTCTTCAGTTTTCTTTTTTATGTCTTTTTAGGAGCACCGGTTGTGTATGTCTCTTTAGGGCGATGTAATAGAGTTTGTCGGCATTGCAACGGACTCTTTTGGTTTGAAGAGCGGTTGAAGCATGGAAGTGTTCGGTTTCCGGAGTATCATCGGTGTTGTATGGGTGGTGTTACGCTGTCAGCCTGACTATCCTCTTTATCTAAAGAAACTGTTTACGGATCCACATTTTATGGATAACATAAGAGCTTACAATTCGATGTTTGTTATGACTTCTTTGGGAGCTGACGTTGATGAATCGGTCAACAGAGGTCGTGGACCGTACGTGTTCAAAGTCTTAGTCCAGTTTTATCATTGGATTGGTGGTCTTTGTCCACCTGAGGGCAGTGACCCGCACTTTTTGCAATTATATATCTTTGATACAAAAAATGAGGTAGAAAATTGGTTACAACATTTTGATAGTGGTAGCACAACATTGCGCGCAGAGGTTGTGCATAATTTGATTCATGTGTTGGACGAGCACAATGAATTGGTTTGGATATTTAGGACTGCAAGGGACATGCTTGCAGCTGGAAATGTTTCTAAATTCAAAATCAGGTTATTTGCGGTAGCAGGATGAGTTACTGACCGGAGATTCAATAGGCGCTATTGTTTCTGAAGGGGTCCGCATACCGTGAGGGAACTGGTTTGGCGGCGTTATTATTGAGAGAGACGTGCTGGTGATCTGGAAAGGGTGAACAAATTACACTCGTCTTACATGTCGTTGCAATTTCCGCAGCTGTTTGTATATGGAGAGGACGGATTCCATATTGGTATGCGGTTATGGGATATCAGCATTCAGTCGGTGGACAAGGACAAGAAAATGTCTATGAAAATGTAATATGTGTACATGTTACATGATCGTTTTCAGGAATATAGTTTGTTGACAAGATGAGGCAGGTTGTTTCAACAGTATATTGTTACGACTTACTGTAGTGTTGAGCAATATCGGTTGGATTTCATTTGTAAGCACCAGGATGACATCAGAAACGACTACCTTGCTGGGTTGTATGACGCTATTGCGCGTGGTGATCGGAACGGTTATGAAGTGGGGATGCAAACTATCCTTCCTGCATCATTTGTTGGCGGTGTGCGATATATGTATAGCCATTATCTAGATGCTCTTGCTATCTGCCGGGCTCACGAAAATCCTTCTTTCTTTATTACGTTTACGTGCAATGTTAAATGGCCGGAGATATTGGACTTTATGGAGTAGTTTCCAGACATTACCTTCGCTGATAGGCC
>OU343218.1:25144233-25317379 GCA_910596185.1 Chrysanthemum makinoi | reverse complement strand
GATCGGCGTACATCTGGTTGTACGTCTATTCACGTGTTGGGCATTTGACACAAGCTGATTACTTTAGAGTTAATCAATTATCACTTATTTGAGATTGAAGTTAAAATTCACAAAGGCGAGCTTAAGATGCAAATGCATGGAATTCTTCTTCAATTTCAAGTTTGGTATATCGGTTTTCTTTATCGCTGGTCACTTCAAATTGTCTACATATGGGTTGATAAAGATAGTCGAGAGAGAGTTTCTATCGCATGGTCCTATGGCTCCTGGACACTCCAGCTTCGGACCCGCACTTCAAGTCAGTCCCATTAGTTCATCCCTTATACCAAATTCTTCTTCAGAAACTCCATATGTACCTCCATCAGAAGATGATTTAAAGAAATTGTTTGATCCCATGTTTGATGAACATTGTGAGCCAAGTGCTAATGAACTGACAATTCCTACTTGAGGTGCTCATATTCCTGTGAATGACGTCAATCCTTCAATCTCAATATCATTAAGTCAAGAAGCGCCTCCTGCTGATCACTCTGTCTCATCAACAAATCATCAAACTTCGAGGGTACATCATGGAACTATGTCCGGTATCAATAATGAAGTTAATCCCTTTGCTACTCCTGAAGATGCTCCATTTGAAAATGTATTTGCTCACGAATCTTCATCGAACCATCTTCTTGAGACATTGACTCGCTACTTTAGTCCCTCAACCACTGCCACATGAACACCTCAGAAAATGGACTCACGATCATCCATTGGACAACATCATTGGAAATCCCTCTCATCCTGTATCCACACGGAAACAACTTGCAACAGATGCCTTATGGTGCTTCTTCAACTCCGTACTCTCTAAGATCGTACCAAAAGATGTTAAAACCGCCATGGATGAAGACTACTGGTTCATTGCCATGCAAGAAGAAATTCATGAGTTTGATCGATTTGATGTATGGGAATTAGTACCTGCTCCAGATTGTGCTATGATCACTGCTCTAAAGTGGATCTTCAAAGTGAAACTTGATGAACATGGTGATGTGTTAAAGAACAAAGCTCGATTAGTTGCTAAAGGATACCGTCAAGAGGAGGGTATAGACTTTGAAGAATCATTTGCTCCAGTGGCTCGAATCGAGGCAATCAGAATATTCTTTGCCAATGCTGCAAGTAAGAACATGGTAGTCTATCAGATGGATGTAAAGACGGCATTTCGGAACGGAGATCTTAAAGAAGTTGTCTACGTCAGCCAACCTGAAGGCTTTGTGAATCCAGAGCATCCTACTCGTTTATCGTCCGAAGAAAGCTCTTTACGGTTTAAATCAAGCTCCAAAGGCATGGTATGATACGCTATCAAAGTTTCTTCTATCGACCGGCTTCAACAAAGGAGCAGTTGATCCAACATTGTTCACTAGAAAGTCAGGCAAACATTTAATTCACGTTCAAATATATGTTGATGATATTATCTTTGCCTCGACTGACCCCAATGAATGTGATCGTTTTTCAAAAGAAATGGGTTCCAAATTTCAAATGTCGATGATGGGACAAATGTCATTTTTCTTGGGATTACAAATTTCACAAAGTCCCGGAGGCATTTTCATTAATCAATCTTAATATGTAAATGAAATTTTAAAGAAATTTGGATTTGATTCAAGTGACCTGCTTGACACCCCATGATTGATCGAACCAAACTAGATGAGGACCACTCAGGGATCATGATTGACCAAACTAAATATCGTAGTATGATTGGATCCACGATGTACCTCACGCCTAGTAGACCGCACATCTTGTTCATTTGTTTGCATGTGTGCTAGATACCAGGCTAAGCCTACCACAAAGCACCTTGAAGCGGTTAAACGGGTCTTTGGTATCTCCAAGGAACCATCAATATGGGACTTTGGTACCCGAAGGACACCGGTATGTCACTAACGGCCTATGCAGATGCTTGATCATGCGGGTTGTCAAGATACTCGTCGAAGTACATTTGGAGGAGCTCAGTTTTTGGGTGATAAGCTTGTGAACTGGTCTTCAAAGAAGCAAATAAGTACTTCTATTTCCTCTACAGAGGCTGAATACATAGCCATGTCATCTTGTTGTGCTCAAGTCTTATGGATGAGATCTCAATTATCGGACTATGGCTTTGAATTCAACAAAATCCTCATCGTGATAATAAAGTGCTATTGCTCTATCATGCAACAACGTTCAACACTCAAGAGCAAAGCATATCGACATTCGACATCATTTCATCGGGATCAAGTGGAAAAGGTGTGGTGGAACTCTATTTTGTTAAGTCGAATACCGTTAGCGGACATCTTCACCAAAGCTCTTAGAGAACGCTTTTGAGTTTATTCTTCCACGACTTGGCTTGAAAAGCCTTCAACCAGAAACACTCAAACGTCTTGAGGAGGAAGACGAGGAGTAAAGGTCTTTCCTTCATCTATATCTTTGTATATATTTATCCAAAAGCAAAATACAAAATTATAAAACCAAATAGAAAAATATAAAACTTTCAAAAATCCATAAAAATCAAAAAATCGAAAAATCTTTAAAAAATATTGTCAATTTGTCATGTTTTTCTCGGTTCGATTATATCTACGGTCTTTGTGCTGTCATTCAAAGAATGACACGGGACTTTAGATGTTGTTAGAATTTAAAAAAAAAAAAAAAAAAAAATCAAAAATCAAAAATCAAAAAATATTTTTGGGAGAAAGTGAAACAATGGTTTATTGTCATTTTCGGCAATAACCGGTTTTAAAAGAAAGAACGAGCCATGTTTTACCATGTTTTCAAATTCCATGCTCTGATTCTATAAACATTTATCTGTTGAAAACTAAATGCTTTGAAAAATAACTCGGTCTCTATTTTTGATAATCATCAGGACTTAGTTGTCAAAATCTGTCGCTCTCAATCAACAACCTATGTCATTGATTGAGGGGAGAATGATTTCAATTAAATTAAAAAGTTATTTGGCATTAAATTGTTTTCAAAAGATGTACATGCATGTTTTATCAATGGAGTTTAAAGTCTTAAATTCCGATCATTATCAGTTAAAACGCTTTCATAATCAAGTCACAATTCTCCTTAAAAGCTTTCAAAATCAATTTAAATCTATAAGAGATCACAAATCTCAAATGATTTGATAATTGTGATCGGGGAGAATGTGTGATTTAAATTGATAATTCGGTAAATGGTTTTATAAGAATGTACATGATGTCCTCCCCGCATGTGACAAGCGATTTCAAATTTTTCAATGCACATGTTGAGGGGGAGCATCTATCTTAAACCTATAATTTGAAACGTGATCATTTATCTCAATGTGCAGATTCCCTCTAGTATGTGTAAAACTCCTTTCAAACCTAGAAGCACATATTGAGGGGAGCAAAATCATGAAAATCTCATCCTTCCCCAAAATGCTTTATCTACTTGATTCGATTTGGGAAGTGATGTTGATATCTTTTAGAAAATGGTAATCAAAGAAGTTAATTCTTTCTCTTGCCTCCGTGTGCAAAACCATTTTCAAATACTTGATGCACATGTTGAGGGGAGTTCTCGTTCTAAAATATCAAAACAATTCAGGTACAAAATGCTTTGATAATATATCACAAGTATTTGAATTGATTTTCAAATGGTTTTCAATTGGTTCCAATGGCGGATGAACAATACCAAATAGACCGACCAACTTTACTTTATGTATGGTGATATAAGGATGATAAGGTTAGGTATTGTGTTCCCATGATCCGCCAGAACCGGAGGGATCTACCCAGGGACAATCCACTAGTTAGTGTAGAAGTCCTTAGGTATGATGATAAAAGGAGAAAAATGAGATATGGGAAGAGTCTTGGACTAAGACTCGAGCTAGTATCGGAATAAACCCAACAAGGTTCTAGTTATGAAGTCTCGGTAAGCACTGAAGGGGTTGAAGAATTAAAAAGAATTGAATGAGAATAGGGTGAAAACAAATAGCCCTCCATTTATTCAACCTTAGGGCAGAAACCGGGTTCAATTCATATGCTACTGATGGTAACATCGGTATTGAAGACAAGGCGTCATGGACCCAAAGGACGACTTGCACTTCAACTTCTCAAACCACTCAAGTTCCTCTTAAAAGGACTTGTTTCATTCTCACGGGGAACCGACATTATCTATCGACTTTCTCTTAGAGATTGTTGATATTGAAGAAGGAGACCCTCTCCTAGTCTCCGACAGGGATCCAAATATGCAAAATTGAGTCTAGAGCCACGAGATCATCAATAAATCTCATTAGGACACTTTCAATGAAGACTCTCTGTTTCACACAATGTGGAAAGAGAGATTATATCTTGAGTCCTACGCATTATCCTTGTGGTATTGCGAGAACATCTGAGTGATGTGTCTACACACTCACAATGAAGATGGAAAGCCTTCGGGAGCCAACATCAAACAAGCTCCTGGTAGGTGGCATGTGAGATCTATTATATGGATCAACCATGTGACAAGCTGAGCGAAACAATGGGGCGATCCAATTTCTTGAATCAATCCTGGTTCAGGTTAGGGATTGACGGATACCTTTGAAAAACCGGTCATTGTGCTTTAAAACTCTTTTCTTTAGCACATCGACCGTGTACGGATATTTCAAATCAAAAGGTGTTTTATGATTGATAATTGATTTTCATTAAAACCTTCGTAATATTGCAAAAACAATTTCTATTGAGCAATACACGATTGTTTTTTTCAAATATCTTTTCATCAATCGCTGGACTCAAATTCGGTTCACTCACTCCGTGTTGTCTTCTTTGAGATGTTCGGTTTGAGAACGCTAGAGCATACGAAACCCTCAAGGAAATTCTTCGAATTATACCGATCACGTACATGTACCGATCAGCGAGGAACCGTGGGCCGTATACCTCAATTCATCGAAAGTGATCAAAGACACTTTCGTGCGATTTATTTCTAACTGTTGTATGCGGTACACCCGACGCGTTTGCGGTGATCGAATGAAGCGATCAATCCATAGCCGCATGCTCACTTAACACATTCAACTCAAAAGAAATCATGATTAGTGCATCAATGACTCGGATATTTTCACTCCATGCTTCGCTCACGCCGCCAATATCATGAATCAACTAAAGCTTCGCTACTCTGATGTGAACATATCATGATCCAGAATGTGAGCATGTCGGTCCTAAAGTCACAACATCACATAATACCAACACCACAAAGGATGTCGAGATTTTTAATAGTGATGATCTCAAATGATGGCTCAAAATTATTATCACGTGGATCGAAAAGACCTCCACTTGAAGTAACCAAAATGCAATTTGAAGAATCAATGACTACGAGCTTCGAAGCAAAGCACTACATCAAGAATGCAAGATCAATTTGTAATGTAATATCTGTTTGTATTCAATGTAATTTTAATACATGATTGAGGTGACCTCCTTTAGGGGGAGATTGTTAGGAATTAGAAATTCCGGGTATTAAAGAGTCGGTCACCTCAAGTATATGTAATCGTTAGAAAGCTCGTAGTCATAGTAATATTTAGTTAAGTAGTATTTATTTAAGTAACACCGTGGAGGACGGACGGGTCTTTACCCACTGTATGCCACGATCCACGTACCGTTGTGTGGCGATTATGTAAGACTATAAATACTCTCTACCTCCCAAGGTAGAGAGTTGGAGCTCATAATAATATCTTTCACTTTCTCTCACTAAGTTCCCTAAACCTCTAACTTTCTCTCTCTAGAATTCCACTTATACGCCCACTTTTGTTAATGGTTTGATGTGTATGTGAAATCCAATATCCAACAACCAGTGAGTCTTTCCCTCCCAAGAACTGAGAGTAATGAGAAGTTTGAGTTATGTGTGGGATTGGGAGCGGGAGGATTGATACCATTTTCAGTAGACATCTATAAGATAAAATAGTTTTAGTTAGCATGAATATACCTTAATTAATTACCCAATTTTAAGTTAAGGCTAGGATCCATATTTTAGATTCGTTTTATGAAGAGGGATGCCGTAATCACTTCACGAATTTATTTTAGGTAGACAATGACTTTGTCAATTTCAATCTCTATGAAATTCCTAGTTCTTTTGAGATTCATTGATTTTGATCAATGGCATGTTAATCTCGGATATGCTCATCAACTATTCATGGTACTGGATGCCGAGGATCATGAATAAGACGGTGAATTTAACCATGCAAAACCAGCGTGGTCCCATTTCGAAAGTCACGAGAATCGCGAGTCTCACATCACCTCTCACTTATGTTCTCTTATTAGTGTGTCGGTAAACCACACGCGCTCCATTAACAGCCCATATGAGAGATGTGCGGTTTTCATGGGTTAGCATACAATTCACATTTGCTATATCTAAAAAGGGAATTTTGTTTTAGTAGTTTTAAATTAATGCTTTTAATCTCAACATCATCCTATCAAAAGTCCTCGGTAGCTCCATTGAACGCACAAAGAAGTGAAGAAGGTGTCGCAAGCATAGTAAAACCCGACTTCTTTAGGGAAGCAAAGCGATCCACTTACAGTTTGTTCACTATGGGTGAGCCGATTTATCAATTGACTAACGATGTATTTAGATTTAATGATACATATACAATATAGCAATTATAATATGTATAAGATTTCTTTTAAACATTTTAAAGTTGTGGGTTCTGTTTTAAACATTTTAAAATTTAGGGTATATTTTAAATAATTCAAAATATTAGGGTCTAAAATGTAAATTCATGTTAACATTCAATGATCACAAGACAATAACTAATATTCAATTATTTATACTTATCACATGTGTAGAAAACTAGAAGGGGGGTTGAATAGTTTACCAATTAAAAACTTTGTTTTGAAACTTATTGTAAAGATCAATTAATATTGATCTTAGATATGTTAATGAAATATGCAAGCAATATGTAAGGAGTAAATAAGGAAAGAAATGATCAAACCACAACAAGTTGTTTATAGTGGTTCGGTCTACAAGGACTCTTTTTCCTTGCCCTACTCCACTCCTCGAGTCTCACACTCGAGAGTTTAACTTCACTAGTCAACAAGCTCCTTTCACCGTCGGAGAAAACCTTTACACTTCGCTTACACTATTTCCGACACTAAGCTAGATGTCGAGTTCTTTCCAAGGGTACAACCACTCCCACACACAACGTATTTTGAGGACTAAAATACTAACCACTCACACTCACACTATTATGATGGTTTAATACAACAATGAAGTATGAATCAACACAAGATCATACAACACTAAACAAACAAGACTTCCAACTTCTCGTTTGAAGCTTGAATGTGACTTGATCTTCTTTGCTACAAAAGAGATCACTAATATGATATGAAACTGAGTTAGAAAGGTTAGAGAGAAGATATGTATGAGAGTATGTTAGAAAGGGATGAAAAACTACTTGGCTTGGAATTGCTATTTATAGCCAAAATGGGCGAGGCGTGACGGACGCGGAACCCTTAAAGGGTTCGCTTGTGTACCAATTTGGTACACCGTCCGACAATCAAGATATCAAATCATTGCTAAAGTCAACTCTATCTAAGTGAGATTGTGCAAGATATGAAGAGTACAAATCCACACAAAATATCTAATGAAATCTTCCAATGATTTCCATGATGCATCACATGATGTCATATGTTGTATTTCTATTTTTAGAAATATGCAAGTACTTAAGTAGTGTTTGGTTTTAAGAACCTAACACATTCTAAAAACTACTATCATACATAATGATTAGAGTTATACTAATCATAAATGTAAATGCTTGAATGATGAATATATTGTTTGAAAAAGCTTGTTTTAATATCTATTAAACTTGACAAGCTTTAAGCTTTTATACAAATTAAATTTACTTTTGTCGTTAACAAAACTTAGGTAAAGATCAAAAATATAAATAACGTTTAATGACGATATTTGTATTAACATAATGAATACCTCCGCACTGCCACAAATGTCGCTTGGGTGAGGCATAACCTGATGAAAGACATTGAAGAAGTCGGCCAGGTCCAAAGGCCCCCATAGAAGCCCCGCGGCTCTGAGTCTAACTTAAAGACTCATAAATAAAGAAAAGTGCTCTTTCGGGAGACAACCCGAATTATCCATTTCTTTTATTTTATTTCCATTTCTGTAGGGTTTTGTGTTTTCTAACCATTTTAGCAAGAAACGAGGAAGTAATTGCTGCAGCTTTGCTGATCTAACGAGTTACTGGCGTAACTCATGTATGTGATTACCAGTAACCAAATTTTGCGTAAATTCTTGACGATTACTAATTACGGTAATACCATCTCCGTGGTTACGCCGTAACCACTCACTTTGACTTATGTCAAGGTTTTGCGACGGCGTAACTCCCTCATAAGAGTTACGACGTAACCTTCCTCTGGTTTAATTCTTTCATTTTAAAACGCAATAACCTTGTATTAGTATTTTAAATGAACTTTGTGGGTGTGTTCCCTGTAAACCCTCATGAGACTTCTCTCGTCCACTTGGGACACCAAGTGGTTTAAAAGGCTTGTTGCATATGCTAAATGCAACCGTGATTCCTACGAAAGTGAGTTAGGTTTGTTTTTCATTTTTCTTTTTAGAATTATGCTTTTCGGTAGTGTGATTTCAGGGATTGAAGTTGTAACATATTGGATTTCACAAACACACTAGATCATAACCACAAGTAGGCGTATAATATGGTTTTAGAGAGAGAAAGTTAGAGGTTGGGAACTTTAGTGAGAGAAAGAAAAATCTTATTATGAGCTCCAACTCTCTACCTTGGGAGGTAGAGAGTATTTATAGTTCTTACATAAATCGCCACCTACGGGCTGTGGATCAGGCATACAGTGAGTAAAGACCCGTCCGTCCTCCACGGTGTTACTTAACTAAATACTACTAAACATTAAATAACCTACGACTACGAGCTTTCTAACGATTACATATACTTGAGGTGACCGACTCTTTAATAACTGGATTTACTAAATCCTAAACATAATGTCGGGTCTACTAGCCGTAAGATAGAGTAGACTACCAATCATTCCTCTATATTTAGTGTTATCTACGGCTTCACCTTCTTCGTCCTTGGTGAGTTTAGTGTCCGAGGACATGGGTGTCTTAGTTGGTTTGGAATCTTCAAGACCAAATTTCCTAAGCATGTCTTTTATATATTTAGATTGGTTAAAGAATATGCCATCTTCTTGTTGTTTTATTTGAAGTCCTAGAAATAAATTTAACTCACCCATCATACTCATTTCAAACTCGTCGTGCATGATTTTAGAGAAATCATCACATAATTCTTGACAAGTTGATCCAAATATAATGTCATCAACGTATATTTGAACAATGATAATATGTGATTCCTTTTTCTTGGTAAAAAGAGTATTATCTACTAATCCCATAGTATATTTGTTATCAATAAGGAAAGTCTTAAGTCGGTCGTTCCAAGCTTTTGGTGCTTGCTTAAGACCATACAACGCTTTCTTGAGTTTGAAGACATGATGTGGTTTCTCAAAGTCGGTGAAACCGGGAGGTTGAGCAACATACACTTCCTCGTTAATAAACCCATTAAGAAAGGCACTTTTAACATCCATTTGAAATAATTTAAAATCATAGGCACATGCATGAGCAAGCAATATTCTAATAGACTCAAGCCTAGCTACCGGTGCATAAGTTTCATCATAATCAATCCCTCTTGTTGATTATAACCTTGGCGCTTACAAGCCTAGCTTTGTTTCTAGATATTATCCCATTTTCATCCATTTTATTTTGAAAAACCCATTTTGTTCCAATTATAGTTTGATCTTTAGGTTTTGGAACTAATTTCCAAACATCATTTCTAACGAATTGGTTTAATTCTTCTTGCATGGCAATAACCCATGATTCATCTTTTATTGCTTCATTAATGAAATATGCAAGCAATATGTAAGGAGTAAATAAGGAAAGAAATGATCAAACCACAACAAGTTGTTTATAGTGGTTCGGTCTACAAGGACTTTTTTTCCTTGCCCTACTCCACTCCTCGAGTCTCACACTCGAGAGTTTAACTTCACTAGTCAACAAGCTCCTTTCACCGGCGGAGAAAACCTTTACACTTCGCTTACACTATTTCCGACACTAAGCTAGATGTCGAGTTCTTTCCAAGGGTACAACCACTCCCACACACAACGTATTTTGAGGACTAAAATACTAACCCCTCACACTCATAAGATTATGATGGTTTAATACAACAATGAAGTATGAATCAACACAAGATCATACAACACTAAACAAACAAGACTTCCAACTTCTCGTTTGAAGCTTGAATGTGACTTGATCTTCTTTGCTACAAAAGAGATCACTAATATGATATGAAACTGAGTTAGAAAGGTTAGAGAGAAGATATGTATGAGAGTATGTTAGAAAGGGATGAAAAACTACTTGGCTTGGCATTGCTATTTATAGCCAAATGGATGAGGCCCACGGACCGCTGAACCCTTAAAAGGGTTCGCGTGTACCAATTTGGTACCGCCGGTCTGACAATCAAGATATCAAATCTTTGCTAAAGTCAACTCTATCTAAGTGAGATTGTGCAAGATATGAAGAGTACAAATCCACACAAAATATCTAATGAAATCTTCCAATGATTTCCATGATGCATCACATGATGTCATATGTTGTATTTCTATTTTTAGAAACATGCAAGTACTTAAGTAGTGTTTGGTTTTAAGAACCTAACACATTCTAAAAACTACTATCATACATAATGATTAGAGTTATATCAAGATGTTACTAATCATAAATGTAAATGCTTGAATGATGAATATATTGTTTGAAAAAGCTTGTTTTAATATCTATTAAACTTGACAAGCTTTAAGCTTTTATACAAATTAAATTTACTTTTGTCGTTAACAAAACTTAGGTAAATATCAAAAATATAAATAACGTTTAATGACGATATTTGTATTAACAATTGGTCGGTCCCAAACGGTCAGGTTTATTACACAAGTCAACCACTTGTGAATGGTCAACCGTAATAAAAGTCAGACAGTCTAGAACCAAAGCAATTAAGTCCAGGAGAGTTTAGTGTTTCCCCAGGTCGTTAAGTCCCAACGAGCTGTGCGTTTGAATAGCTAAACGTATAGTGATCGGGTGATATTGAACGGGAAAAAGTTTGAGGATTATGAATAATTATACCTAAAGAAAAAGTTTGTAAATTACAGGGGCTTAAATGCAAATTAAAGAAAATTAAAAAGCTAAATTATATTAAATAAACGCTATCACTATTTTTAAAATTGGATTTTCTTGATTTTTCTTTTATAAATTTGAATTAAAAACTAATTTTAAACTTTAAAACTAAATTAAAATACTAAAAATTATGAAATTAAAGAGGAAAATTGTGAAACTATTTTTCAAAAATCTAAAATAACTAAAGAGAATTTTCAAAACTAATTTTGTATTTTTCGGATTTATATTCTAATTTCTATGATTTAAAAACTATTTAAAACTAATTAAATTGCTAAAATTACTATTTAAACTAGGAAAATTATGGAAAAATATTTTTTGGCTTTTATATTTTTTCTTAATCTAGGAAAAATGAGAAATTATTTTTTTGAACGTTTTCTGATTTAATTGTATTAAAAGCTATTTAAAAAGTCCTAAAAACTGATTAAAATAAAGAAAAATAGCAAACAGTGATGAAAAATTATGAAAAATTCAGGAAAAGTCTAAAATTATATTCTAAATCTATGAAAATTAAGAAAACCTATGCTAGTGTGCAATAATTTGGTTCTGTAATGAAAAATGCTTATAAATAAGCACTAAAAATAAACTATAAGTACCAAATGAGCACCAAATGATCACAAAGAGCTAGAGTATGCAAAATATACTTAATACTAACCTATTCCAACTAGCCTAAACCTCTAATATGCAAAATATAATGATTTGATTTGAAATAAGCTAAGCGACCAAACGGCTCTAACCTATCCACTTTAAACTCTTGAAAACAAATTATCTACTAAGCTAATAAAAAAAAATGGAGATCTTTATTTCACCAACCAGACTACACTTAGACCAAGTTTCAGCTCCTCACAAGCTCTTATGAGCTTGTGAAGAGATCTGCAAGATGGTTGAAAAACATGATGTGTGACACAGGGCACATAAGTGCTTATTGAATGGTGATTTGAACCTTTAAAAAGCTTGAAAAATTTAGTAAAAATATGTTTCCTCTTTTGACCAACCGAGCTAGAAAATGTCCAAGTTTCAGAGATTTTGATGAAGAAATGAGCTCATGAAAATTACACAAAGTTCAGTGAAAACTGCATTTTTCAATTTTGACTATTTTATGACAGAAATGAAAGGTTGACTATTGTGAGATTTGATTTGAATTTTATGACTGAAATCAATTAAGTAAGATGAAATGAAGCTAGATTAAGCTACTCTAACAATTTGTAAACCTATAAATCAGCTTATTGCTACTAAATCCTTAACTTGAGCTTATAGAGATAGGCTAGATTACAAGTTATTTTGACTTTTTGTTATGCTAACATGAGATATAAAACTAATTTATGCCATTTCTATCTAACTGATGCTAAACTCATTGAAATGGAACCATCAACTAACCTCTACTATCCATTTTTAGCTTATACCAAATACCTTCTTAAACTCCTAATAAGCAATAAACACAATCTTAGTCCTACTTCTACTTATGGCCGAGACAGAGATTAAGCTACAATCCTAGAGCTAAACTAAGATCAAATCAGGCAGCTAACAAGATTAAGCATGAACAGAAACATGAATGCATAAATGGCAGTTTTAAAGAAGATGGAAATCAAACTCACATGAAGTCCGCCAAAGTAAGCTTACAACAAAACCAAGCACCACTATTCTAAACCAAATCCAACCCTAAAACCGACTCTGCATCAACCCATTTTCAACTCCAAAATCCAGAAACAAGTCACAAATGAAACTGTATGTTGACTTTTGTTGACTGTGGTAAAAATTGCTTAAAACTTAAAATTGAGCTCACTAAAAGCTACAGACAGCTTTAGTGAGCTTATGTGGATTAGAATTAAGCTTATTGGAGCTTGAGCTTTAGCAACTTTAAATCTGAATTTATGACAGAAAATATAAAAACAAGGAAATTTATCAAACTTTGAATTGTTACTGAAAATGAGTTACAACTGGCTAAAATGCCTTAGTTCAGTACAAGGAAGATTAAAATTACAATTTAAAACTTAATTGAGACATAAAAATTAATACGACATATATGGAAAATGAAAACTAAAAACTACTCTCCCCATCTCTCCTTTTCTTCTTCTATTTATACAACAAAATGTCTTCCACTTGCCTTCTGAGTGTTTCCCACTTCTCTCCAGAACCATTGGATTAGAAAAGTTGATATTGGCCGTTGATGAGATTTTGGCGCCAAAACTAATATAGCAACTGGGGGGGGGTTTTGAGTGCAAAGAAGGAGAAACATTAATTGCATTTGGTTTGTTGTGGAGGTGGAGGGGACATGGAGAGGTGAAGATGAGCTGGAGGTGAGGGGTGATGGGAGATGGTTGCAGAAAGGTGGAGAAGGAGGATAGATTTGGGGCAGGATTTGACCTGGGTGTTTGACCAGGGGTATATTAATAGGCGGGGTTCAAAACAAGGGGTTCATGTTTTTTCGACTGGCTCAAGGTATATTGGCAGGGGGTCAAGTGATTTTGTATTAATAACAAGGACCATTCTTGTAATTTGGCAGAACTTGAGGGACCAAAATGGTAACTTTCCCAAACTTATCAAAAGGGCCAAACATGCCAAGTTTCATTAGTACAAGGACCATTAAAGATATTTTTAAACTTCCAAGGACTATTTTTGCCAATTTTGAAACTTGAAGGACCAAACTTGCAAATTCTCAAAACTTTTGAAATTTTTCACCAAAGGACTAATTATGACAACTTATGATTTCAAAAGGACCTTTGGTGACTTTTCTTTAAAATAAGTGCTCAGGGACTATTTCTGCCAATTTTGAAAGTTGGGGACTGAAACGCCAATTATGCAAACTTAGCTCGATTTTCATCCGATTTTAAACATATTGCATCGAAACATATAAAATACAATTTTGGGATATTTTTGATATTTTGATGCATTTCTGAGCGTTTTTAAATGTTTTACAGTTCAGATTTGACCAAAAATGATGAGTATTTACACACTCATCAATCCCCACACTAAACTATTGCTAGTCCCTAGCAATCTTTTGAGAAAACTTAATGGATTTGAATCACTTTACCAAAAGCCATTACTTCTGGAGTAGCCAATTGTTTCAGTTCAAGTAAGAACCTTGGTACAATGATAACCAAATGATTTTGAGCAAATCACCAGCTTTCAACGGTTTTGATTTGTCTTTACCAGAAGCCGTTTGCTTCTCGACTAGCCAACTCTTAGATAAAATGTCTTTGGTGAGTCGATTACCAATTATGGTTTTCCAACTGCCTTTACCACAAGCCATAAACTTGCGGGCTAGCCAACTCTTCACTAATTAAAGATATGGTGAGCTGAACACCATACAATTTTGGGCAAATTGCAAGCCGTCAACGGATTTGAGATATATTTACCAAGAGCCGTTGCTCTGGATTAGCCAATCCTTTTGTTTATTAGACATGGCGGATCGATAACCGTAAGTGAGTAAGTGCAAAACACTTACTCCAAAAAACAATTTTGGCCAAAAATGGGGAATTGGGTGGTATAATTACATGATAAAATTCGTGAGAATTCCCCACCACACTAGAAATGAATATTGCCCTCAATATTCAAAGTACCGGCGGTTATGCGGAAACATAGAACGTAAAAGGGAAATACTACGGCCATTATTTGAAAGATTTTTTTTTTTGAAACTTTACATACAACGGGCAACTCCCCACACTAGGGTGGTAGAAAATAGAAAGAAGTCAGAAATATGGGTGAAAACCCATATGGTGTGCTACTGTTTTTGATTCCCGAATCGCTAGCTTGACTCGATCCCCGCATTCATTGGTTCATGGGGAAAGTTTGTAGATCCGGGACAACCACGAGTGGAATGTCCTCTCCAAAATAGTGCTTCAATCGATGACCATTCACTTTAAAATTTGGACCATCGGGTTGAGATAACTCAATAGTTCCATAAGGAAATACTTTAGTGATGGTGAATGGTCCGGACGGTAGGATTTTTAGTTTTCCTGAGAAAGTCTTCAATCTTGAATTGAAAAGAAGGACTCGATCACCGACGTTGAAAATGCGGTTCTTGATTTTGGAGTCATGAATCTTCTTTGTCTTTTCTTTGTAGATCAAAGAGTTCTCGTATGCTTGATCACGGAGTTCATTTAATTCATTCATTTGAACTTTCGGTGATCACCGGTTGTCTGAATATCGGTTGGCATGTTTCAATGCCCGGTATGCTTTGTGCTCAAGCTCAATCGGCAGATGACACGCTTTCCGCACACTAGCTTGTATGGAGTACACCCGATGGGTGTTTTATAAAAAATTTATCGGAAGGCCCAGAGTCGTCATCTAGCTTATCCAAACCAAGAGGCACGGTTTTAAGCCTCTGCCTTTCCAGAATTCTTGTAATCCCTCGGTTGGAAACTTCCACTTGCCCACTTGTTTGGGGGTGGTACGCAGTAGAGAGACGGTGAGTTACACCATACTTTTGCATGACTCTATCAAACGGGTCATTGCAGAAATGCGTACCACGATCACTGATTATAGCTCGTGGAGTTCCAAACCTAGCAAAAGAGATTTTAAGAATTTCACAACAATTCGGGCATCGTTGGTAGGCAAAGCTTTCGCTTCAACCCATTTTGACAAATAGTCAACGACCACGAGTATGTATTTATTTCCTCGAGATGAAGGAAATGGCCCCATAAAGTCAATGCCCCAGATGTCAAAAATCTCACATACTTGAATGGCGTTTTGCGGCATTTCATTTCTTTGTGAGATATTTCCGTAACGTTGACAAGCGTCCGTGTTTTGACAAATTCGTGGGCATCCTTGTAAATCGTGGGCCAATAAAATCCGAAATCAAACACCTTCTTGGCAGTGTAGTTGGGACTATGATGTCCCCGAGGTCCGAATGGCAAGCCTTAAGAATGTCATTGGCTTCCTGACCATACACACATCGCTGATGACTTGATCCGCCAAAATTTTGAATAAGTAGGGTCGTCCGAAGTAATGTTTACATCTTTAAAGAATTTGTTTTTCTGTTGGGGCGACATCCCTTTCACCACAAAGTTACCCGCATGGTAATTTGCAAAGTCAAGAAACCATGGGGTAGAAAAGTCTCCACGAAAAGAAACCACATTGAGTGTTTCGAGAGGAAATGTTTCGTTAATTTCCTTTTTCTCGAACACATCCCCGGTGAGGGTTTTCTAGGCGGACAGATGATCGTGACAGCCGTTCTCGGCTCCTTTTTTTATCACGTATAATGATATCAAATTCTTGCAGGAGGAGAACCCAACGGAGCAATCTCGCCTTTGCATCTTGTTTTGCAAAGAGATATTTGAGAGCCGAGTGATCCGTATACACCACGCATTTGGTCAAAATTAGGTATGGCCGAAACTTCTCAAACGCATACACCTCAGCTAATAATTCTTTTTACGTAGTGGTGTAATGGGTTTGAGCTTCTCATAGTCTTACTCGCGTAGTGGATAGGCTGAAAATGCTTGGTTTTACGTTGCCCCAGGACTGCACCGTTAGCAAAATCACTTGCATCGCACATGAGTTCAAAGGGTAAATCCCAGTCGGGGCAACTAGAATGGGTGCTTCCGTAAGCTTTTTCTTTAATGTTTGAAAAGCTTCGATGCACTCGTGTGAGAAGATAAAAGGAGCATCCTTCTCAAGGAGATGAGTCACGCATCGGCGATTTTAGAAAAATCTTGTATGAATCTGCGATAAAAACCGGCATGACCTAAAAACTCCTAATACCTTTGACGGTAGTAGGATGAGGCAATTTGGCAATGACATCCACTTTCGCTTTGTCAACCTCAATCCCGTTTTTGAAATCTTATGGCCTAGGACAATTCCTTCTTTGACCATAAAATGGCTCTTCTCCCAATTTAGACAAAGATTGGTGTCTTCACACCGCTTTTAGCATTTTTTCTGAATGGGAGAGACATGTTTGAAATGAGTCCCCAATGACCGAGAAGTCATCCATAAACACCTCCATTGTTTCCCCAATCATGTCGTGGAAAATTGCCATCATACATCGTTGGAACGCGCGTGAGCGTTACATAGGCCAAAAGGCATACGTCTGTAGGCAAAAGTTCGTATGGGCGGTGAATGTGGTCTTTTCTTGATCCCGCGGATCAATGGGGATCTGAAAATACCCCGAGAAACCATCTAGGAAACAATAGTATTCGTTCCTTGCTAATCTCTCAAGCATTTGGTCCATGAAGGGTAGAGGAAAATGGTCTTTACGGGTGGCTTCGTTTAACTTGCGATAGTCAATACACACACGCCATCCCGTAACCAATCGAGTTGGAATTAACTCGCTTTCTTCATTTGTGACAACAGTTATGCCACCCTTTTCGAACACAAGGATGGGATGACCCAAGGACTATCAGAGATCGGGTAAATTAAACCAGCATCAAGAAGTTTGAGAACCTCTTGTTTGATAACCTCATGAATCTTAGGATTCACCCTTCTCTGATGTTGGACTGCTGGTTTGAAGTCATCCTCCATCAAGATTTTGTGAGTACAAAACTCGGGGTTGATACCCTTAATGTCGGAGAGTTTCCAAGCAATTGCTTGCTTGTGTGACTTCAAGACCTTTATGAGACCAGTCTTCTCCTCCTCCGTTAAGTCCTTAGCAATTATGACGGGTAATTTATCATCACCCTCCAAGAATGCATACTCGAGATGAGGAGGTAGGTCCTAAAGTTCAACCTCGGGAAATTCTTCAGTAGATGTTTGTACAGATTTGATTTCTTCAATCGTGATCTTTTCGAGGAGTGACGGTAATGGATATTCATTTAACAATTGCTCAAGATAAAGGATATCTCCCTCCGAATCATAAACACCATCATTAATTCCCGGCGGAATCGATTCATCATTAGCAAGAAATTCATCGATCTCTTCTAGAAAGAAGTCACCTCCCTCAAACGAGTAAGAGAGGGGAAGAATCTAGCAATATTTGGTTGAGAAGATGTGGTGGGATCCCCACTCACAGAATTATGAAAATAACCAAGAAACTCTTGAGAGTACTCCTCGGAAGCAATATCAATTAAATCGATTCGATTAACCGATTCAACATCATAGTTTGAGGAGTACCTCGAAGTTTGATCAAGGTTAAAGGTGACAACTTCATTACCCACACGTAATGTGATTTCTTGCTCAAATACATCAATGAGAGTACGCCCGTTCTCGGAATCCTCGTCCAACAATGAGGGGAACCCGATGATCGGAATCGAAGTCAACAACCACAAAGTCAGCTGGAAAATGGAACTTTCCTACTTTCACGAATACATCCTCTGCGATGCCAAGAGGACGCGATATAGAACGATCTGCAAGCTCAAGAGTCATGCGTAGGAATAACTTCGGAAGAGAAAGTTTCTTCCATACTTGAATAAGGCATCGATTGATGCTTGCACCAAGATCGGCGAGGCAAAGCATTCAATCATTCCCGAAAACACAAGGTAGAAGAAATTTTCTAGGATCTCCAAGCTTCTCGAAGCTTCTTTAACTTGCCGAAAGCGTTCTCGCCTGAGGAGTTTTAGCCATTACAAACAGTTTTTCCTTGTTGCTTAACATGTGTTTGAGAGTTGATGCAAACTTGGGCATCAAGATGATAGCATCCGCAAAGCTTATGTCAAAATGTAGTTCTTGGAAAATTTGAAAAAATTTTCCATTTGATGACGCTTTTTCAGGAGCTTTTGCTCCTTTAAACGTGATGGGTAAGGAATAGACGTTTTGGATTTGGGGTTTTCAATGGAGCCACGGAGGTTCAAAACAACTCCCTGGTTTGGATTTGGGTTTCGGGACAATTTGAGGATGGACATGTGCTGTACTTTGTGAGCTAGTGGGTTGCACTTGGTCCTTTGTCGCCTCAGGTTCACTTTCCACTACCTTCGGGAGAGAAGAAGAAGAGGTAGTAGGAATAGCGGGTCCATCATATGAAGCACCACTTAGGTTGTGATAGCCTTTGCATCGCCCCTCGGTTTAGCGATCGTGTTGCTAGGTAAAGTACCGAGCAGGGTCGATCATTTAAAGACTTCTTAATGTCAGAAATATGGCTTACCAACAACCTATTCATTTCCTCTTGGGATTTCATGAATTGCTTCAACAACTCATCGATGATGGTCCGTTGGAACAATGGCTTGATTTTGTGTAGGAAAATTCCGCCTCTATTGTTTGGAGTAGGGCCTTGATTTTGGAAATTTCCTTGATTATTGCCATGAAAATACCCCGGGTTGAAATTTCCCTGACCTTGGTTTCTATTAAAATTTCCTTGGTTTTGGAAATTTTGACTTTGATTTTGAAAACCGTTATTATGACTAAAATTACCTTGGTTTTGAAAACCTTGGTTCGTTCTATTCTGATTTTGATTACGGTTTTGGTTTTGGTTGAAATCGGGTGGTCCAGGGTAGTGGTTAGGACGGTGGTTCGGGTCCATAGGAACACGGTATTGGTTGCCTCCTGAATTGGAAGTCCCGCCCTACGGTTTGCTTCAAAAGGGTTACCATCGGTGGCCATACAGTTGTAATAGGCATGGGGCCACCGCAAGTAACACATACTTCCACTTTCTTGACTTCCAGAGGTGAAGTTTGTGGAAAAGAGACTTTCTTTTGGTTAGAGAGAACCAAAGCTTGAATTGCTTCTGTGAGTTTGTCAATCTTGGCATCGGTGCTAGATTGACTCACGGGCGATGAAGTAGAAGGACCAACACTGACTTGGGAAACAACCGGCTTGCTTCGTGCAGTGCGGACTTTAGACTTGTTTTCAATTATCGCTAAAGCTTCTTTTACGCTTTTGCTCAAGAAATTTCCTCCAGCGGAGGAATTGAGAGAATCTTGATCAAATTGACTCACTCCATTGTAGAAAGTATCGAGTTGCATCAACTCGGAGAAACCATGGTGAGGACATTTTATGAGCAACTCCTTAAAACGATCCCACGATTCACTGAAGGATTCATCAAACTTTTGAGTGAACTTGATGATTTCGTTTTTAAGACTCGTGGTTTTGGAAGGTGGATAGAACTCGTTCACAAATTTCTTCACCAGGTCTTCCCATGTTTCGACGATTGAGGGGTTGTTTTTCAAGCCAAATCCGGGCTTGTCCCTCGAGGGAAAATGGGAAGAGAAGAAGTTTGACAAAGATCGGTAGGGACATTTTTGTATTTGATGGTAGATGCAATCTTGTTAAACCATCGAATATGAGCATGAGGATCATCCTTCTCAAAACCATAGAATTGACTTGAGGTTACAAGATTTAGTAACCCGGTTTTGAGTTCAAAATTTTCACCACAATGGTGGGATAACAATAGCATCTCCATACCCATCGATGGGTGCTAGGAGAAGCTCGCACATAGGACGTTCTTCCGCCATGATAACGAAGTAGTGCGAAAGCAAAACCGGATCTCGATTCGACCGATGGGGCAAGAACGTCCACGGATACGCCTTCTTGGAATCCGACAAGCTCACTTAAATGGGCTCACTGACCTAGAAGAGCGATATACACTAGAGTTGACTCTAAGAAATTTCAGAGTCAAGGGAATTATGAAAATGGGGTAAGAAGAATCTTTTTGGGTTTTATGGTTTTAAGATGTTTTTGGATTTTTGGATTTTAATAAGAAAATATAAACATATATAGATGGTATGAACAAGGAGTGAATATTCAAATCACTAATCTGCTAGACGTAAGATTGTTAGCACACTTGCCGAAATGGCCAAAATTTGGTCGGTCCCAAACGGTCAGGTTTATTACACAAGTCAACCACTTGTGAATGGTCAACCGTAATAAAAGTCAAACAGTCTAGAACCAAAGCAATTAAGTCCAGGAGAGTTTAGTGTTTCCCCAGGTCGTTAAGTCCCAACGAGCTGTGCGTTTGAATAGCTAAACGTATAGTGATCGGGTGATATTGAACGGGAAAAGGTTTGAGGATTATGAATAATTATACCTAAAGAAAAGTTTGTAAATTACAGGGGCTTAAATGCAAATTAAAGAAAATTAAAAAGCTAGATTATATTAAATAAATGCTATCACTATTTTTAAAATTGGATTTTCTTGATTTTTCTTTTATAAATTTGAATTAAAAACTAATTTTAAACTTTAAAACTAAATTAAAATACTAAAAATTATGAAATTAAAGAGGAAAATTGTGAAACTATTTTTCAAAAATCTAAAATAACTAAAGAGAATTTTCAAAACTAATTTTGTATTTTTCTGATTTATATTCTAATTTCTATGATTTAAAAACTATCTAAAACTAATTAAATTGCTAAAAATTACTATTTAAACTAGGAAAATTATGGAAAAATATTTTTTTGGCTTTTTATATTTTTCTTAATCTAGGAAAAATGAGAAATTATTTTTTTGAACGTTTTCTGATTTAATTGTATTAAAAGCTATTTAAAAAGTCCTAAAAACTGATTAAAATAAAGAAAAATAGCAAACAGTGATGAAAAATTATGAAAAATTCAGGAAAAGTCTAAAATTATATTCTAAACCTATGAAAATTAAGAAAACCTATGCTAGTGTGCAATAATTTGGTTCTGTAATGAAAAATGCTTATAAATAAGCACTAAAAATAAACTATAAGTACCAAATGAGCACCAAATGATCACAGCAGCTAGAGTATGCAAAATATACTTAATACTAACCTATTTCAACTAGCCTAAACCTCTAATATGCAAAATATAATGATTTGATTTGAAATAAGCTAGCTACCAAACAAATCTAACCTATCCACTTTAAACTCTTGAAACAGCCTTATCTACTAAGCTAATAAAAAAAACAGAAATGGAGATCTTTATTTCACCAACCAAACTACACTTAGAGCAAGTTTCAACTCCTCACAAGCTCTTATGAGCTTGTGAAGAGATCTCAAGATGGTGAAAAACATGATGTGTGACACAGGGCACATAAGTGCTTATTCAACAGCTGATTTGAACCTTTAAAAAGCTTGAAAAATTTTAGTAAAAATATGTTTCCTCTTTTTGACCAACTGAGCTAGAAAATGTCCAAGTTTCAGAGATTTTGATGAAGAAATGAGCTCATGAAAATTACACAAAGTTCTCGGAAAACTGCATTTTCAATTTTGACTATTTTATGACAGAAATGAAAGGTTGACTATTGTGAGATTTGATTTGAATTTTATGAGTGAAATCAATTAAGTAAGATGAAATGAAGCTAGATTAAGCTACTCTAACAATTTCTAAACCTATAAATCAGCTTATTGCTACTAAATCCTTAACAGTTATAGAGATAGGCTAGATTACAAGTTATTTTGACTTTTGTTATGCTAACGTGAGATATAAAACTAATTTATGCCATTTCTATCTAACTGATGCTAAACTCATTGAAATGGAACCATCAACTAACCTCTACTATCCATTTTTAGCTTATACCAAATACCTTCTTAACCTCCTAATAAGCAATAAACACAATCTTAGTCCTACTTCTACTTATGCAACTGAGACGAGAGATTAAGCTACAATCCTAGAGCTAAACTAAGATCAAATCAAGCACCTAACAAGATTAAGCATGAACGAAACATGAATGCATAAATGGCGCTTTTAAAGAAGATGGAAATCAAACTCACATGAAGTCCACCAAAAGTAAGCTTACAACAAAAACCAAACACCACTATTCTAAACCAAATCCAACCCTAAAACCACTCTGATCAACCCATTTTCAACTCCAAATCAAGAATCCGAAACAAGTCACAAATGAAACAGTATGTTGACTTTTGTTGACTGTGGTAAAAATTGCTTAAAACTTAAAATTGAGCTCACTAAAAGCTACGCATGCTTTAGTGAGCTTATGTGGATTAGAATTAAGCTTATTGGAGCTTGAGCTTTAGCAACTTTAAATCTGAATTTATGACAGTAAAATATAAAACAAGGAAATTTATCAAACTTTGAATTGTTACTGAAAATGAGTTACAACTGGCTAAAATGCCTTAGTTCAGTACAAGGAAGATTAAAATTACAATTTAAAACTTAATTAAGACATAAAAATTAAAACGACATATATGGAAAATGAAAACTAAAAACTACTCTCCCCATCTCTCCTTTTCTTTTTCTATTTATACAACAAAATTTCTTCCACTTGCCTTCTGAGTGTTTCCCACTTCTCTCCAGAACCATTGGATTAGAAAAGTTGATATTGGCCGTTGATGAGATTTTGGCGCCAAAACTAATATAGCAACTGGGGGGTTTTGAGTGCAAAGAAGGAGAAACATTAATTGCATTTGGTTTGTTGTGGAGGTGGAGGGGACATGGAGAGGTGAAGATGAGTTGGAGGTGAGGGGTGATGGGAGATGGTTGCAGAAAGGTGGAGAAGGAGGATGGATTTGGGCGGGATTTGACTGGGTGTTTGACTGGGGGTATATTAATAGGCAGGGGGGTTCAAAACAGGGGGGTTCACAGGTTGTTTTGGACTGGCTCAAGGTATATTGGCAGGGGGTCAAGTGATTTTGTATTAATAACAAGGACCATTCTTGTAATTTGGCAGAACTTGAGGGACCAAAATGGTAACTTTCCCAAACTTATCAAAAGGGCCAAACATGCCAAGTTTCATTAGTACAAGGACCATTAAAGATATTTTTAAACTTCCAAGGACTATTTTTGCCAATTTTGAAACTTGAAGGACCAAACTTGCAAATTCTCAAAACTTTTGAAATTTTTCACAAAAGGACTAATTATGACAACTTATGATTTCAAAAGGACCTTTGGTGACTTTTCTTTAAAATAAGTGCTCAGGGACTATTTCTGCCAATTTTTGAAAGTTGGGGACTGAACTCGCCAATTATGCAAACTTAGCTCGATTTTCATCCGATTTTAAACATATTGCATCTTGAAACATATAAAATACAATTTTGGGATATTTTCAGTATTTTGATGCATTTATGAGTGTTTTTAAATGTTTTGCAGTTCATATTTGACCAAAAATGATGAGTATTTACACACTCATCAACAATCTCCCCCTTTTTGTTGAGGACAAAATATAAATTTTATTTTTATAAAAGATACAAAGTTTGTGCAAGAGTTATAAAAATATTAGTTTTAGAACTTGAAAAGAGAAAGATAATGCAAGTGTATGATGTTTGACTATTTATGAAAGTCAAAGTGTTCACTAGTTGATGTATGATGTTGACTTTTTCTGAAAGTCAAAGTATGCAGTTGACTTTTAAGAAAAGTCAAAATGTAATCAAGTTCTATATTTTCTCCCCCTTTTGTCTCAACAAAAGTAGAGGCGAGCGGAATGTAATGAGCAGAGCCATTATCTCCCCCTTGATCAAAGCTCCCCTAAATTGGGTGCTTAATGGGAAGATACATGGATTGTGAAAATAAAAGCTACAAAAAATGTTAGTAATAATGATCATTCACAAGCATTTCCAAACACTATGTAAAAGCACCAATACTATAATAAAACACCATTAATTAGTTAAAATGTTCATGAATAAAGATCATGAAATGGGAACACAATGATGTGTTTTAGTACAAGAAGAAAAGAAAAGAAAATAATCCTAAGAAGAGAAAACTAGAAATGCTAAACTATGACCATCCTAATTTGATGGTGGATGAGAAAGAGCGTTGAGGCACTCAAGGATATGATTGAGGATGAACCTCATTTCTTCTTGAAAGTCAAGGACCATAACCGGTGTCCTATCAACGGTTTGGGCCGTTTGCTCACAAGTTGAGCAACCATGCCTAGGGGGGTAGTATGTTTGGGGAGGTTGTGGTGGTGGAATGGTAGATGTGTTGGTGTTGGTGTTGGTGGAAATGTTTGGGGTGGTCATGATGGAAGCAAGCAAAGCACTTTGCATTTGCATTGTCTCACTCAAGTGAGAGTCCACCATGCCTTTGAATTGGTAGAGGTTGTGGAGTTCCGTTTGAATCTCCTCTCTAGTGGGATTGGCATCCCACATACACTCCTCAATGTCCTCAAGATGAGGGAACATTGATGTGGGGAGTGAATGATCCCCATACAAAGGACCATGAATGTCTTTGTGAATGGGGTGGAAGAGAAGAGGTTTAGGCCCTAATGGGGCGTTTGGGTCAAAGGATGACCGAGGTGACTCATGAGCCATCCGCTCAATTGAGCCAAATGATGGCAATGGTGGTGGATGATTTGGCCTAGGAGGCAAGTCATCTAAGTCCTCCAAGAAAGGATTTGGTGAAGTAGGTAGAGTGGAAAATAACTCCATAGGAATGAGAGTTGGAGATCTTGGTGAAGGTGGTGAGGGTGTTTTGGATGTTTGGATGGGTGTCGGTGGAGGTGAAGTTGGTGTTTTTGTTGGTGGTGGAGTGGTGATCACAATGTGTGATTGAGTAGGTGTGGCTAAGGTAAGGTTTGTATCATCTCGGATGGGAGATGAGATTGTGAGTGGAGAAGACTCGGATGAGGAGCTAAGGTTAACGAAGCAACAAGGCCTCACACTAATTCTAGCGGTCTTCTTGCAAGGTTTTGGAGATGATTTTGTCATTTTTGACTTTGGTTTTCCTTTGCTAGATGATAGTAAGAATGAAGAAGGTGTGAGGATGATCATGGTAAAACCTCTCAATTTATAGAAGTGAAAAATCATGGAGAAATGTGTTTGATTTGATGTTAAGCCATTGAAGAGATGAGGTTCCTAATGATTTGGAAGTGGGTTGAATGCTAGTCATATCACCCAAGTCAAGCCATTCAAGAGAGATGGAGTGAAGAAGAAAAGATTTGCAATAAATGTGTTCTAGTGAGTGGAATTTCCTAATATTCAGATCACCCACGATTTGAAGGTACCAAAAATTTGGTTCCTTCCTTTATGCAAAAGGGCTCCTTGGGTGGATTTTTCAAATTTTTGAATTTTGGTGGGAAATGGATTTCTTATATTCCTAAGTGAATTATACTAGTTCTAATAAGAGTATAAGCAATTTAGGATTGATTTATAAGCATTGGATGGTAGTTTGGAATCACGAAATAGTCAAAATTCAGAAAGTTACCTGAAGGATCCACGGCACCAAAACTTACACGGCCGAACCCTAAAAGGGTGCGTCACGGTCCTTGTCATGTGCACGGCGGTACCAATTTACATAACGGACGGTACCAAATTTATGGTGCCGTCGATCCGTGAAGTCTGAGAAAAATGGACAGAGTTCGTTTTTAGGTGTCGGGGACTTTTCCGAAACCCGAAATTTTCTCAAAACATGTTATACTAAACATTTGTAGTTAGGAAAAGCATATAACATATATATAAACATAGTGGAGCATGTATTTTGAGCAAGGCTTTTTGATTTTCACATTATAGTGAAAATGGGTAAAATTTGATAGCATACTTGCGCTATCCCCATGCATGAAATTGTTAGCATTCACCATTGTTTCAAGTTATATTATCATCCTACATAATAAAAACAACTAAATTGTATCAAACATTAACGAGAATGCATTGTTCCAAACACTCCTTAAAATTACTCTTATTTGTCCAACTTCTTGTAAATCTTGTTCATCATCCTACCAAGGCACTTGAACATTCCCTTAGTTTGCTTGAACTCCACTGATTCATTCTCTATTTCGGGAAGAGACGCATAATACTCATGAGGCGTAAGACGAGAGCTTGGAAGACCATCCTCGGAGCTTATTTGATGATGATGATGATGGAGTTGGAGGTTTTGCTCTCTTGCCTTTTGTCTTAGCAACTCGTGCATCACTCAAAGATACAAAGATGTGAGGGATGAGTTCATAGTGAAGGTGCATTCCTTTTGGGGTTGGTGGAATTGGTGCGAAGTTTCTATAGAGACGGGTGAGAAGCATCCTGTATGGAAGAGCAACCGATCCTTGAGTTGGAATATCAATCATTCTCCTAGCTATGTAGTAGGCTAAATTGAATGGTTGACGGGTGGACAAGTTGTAGAGCATATGACAAAGGCAAGCGTTAATGTGATCCCTATTTCCTATGGTGCTAATGACGCTGGCTCTAAGTAGCTCCTCCCATTTCTTAAATTCGGGCTTAAGTTCATTTAGCCCCATTCCATATGGATCTCGGTTTACCTCCTTTCCCTTTCGGGTAACTCGGGTTGTATCACCCTTTGGGTTAAAAAGGTGTTCACGGATGACATCCTTGTCGGCCAAACGGGTTTGGTAGGGTAGAGAGCGGTCATTGATTGCATCAAGAGCCGTGAGTGACCACTTATCCGTATAGACACAAGTTCCTCGGTTGGGAATTCCTAACACTTGAGCAAAGTTGGCTAAGGTGATGGTGTAGTCGTTTTGATTGATTCTAAACCTAAGACAAAATTCATCATCGTCTTCATCATTAAAGCCGGTCACACTAGCATAGAATTCTAACACAAACCTAGGACAAATTGGTTCATCGATGTCAAGAAGACAATCGAATTGAATGGCGGCTAGTTCTTCACGAAGGTTGGTGTTTTCAAGGAAGGATGAGTGAATGGTTCTACCCTCATGGAAATACCTTGATTCTAGACCCCTAAATATTTCTACTTGTTCCTTGGTAAGTCCTTTGGTTTTGTGGTGTTTGGGAATGTAGTTAAGGGTGTCTTTGTGATCATAGAATCTTGCGGCTACCATGGTTATTCCTAAGGACAAGAGTTAATATGTTAAAAATGAGAATAAGTTTTAACGCTTTTTGGTTCTAGTGTGTGCCTATATGAAAACAATTTGGAGTTGCGGTTATCTCGACTCATTTTGTGCACAAAATGGTTTTAGTGGGGTGTTTGGCAAATACCATGAGATAACCCAAATGCTCCTAATTCAATGTGGCTTCATTTGAATATACCCGGGAATGCATATTAGTTATGCAATACCTTTAGTATTCAAGAGCATGCAAGTGATGAAAATTTAACGTTTCTATTTGTATTAGCAATAAAAAAAATTGTTTTCCTACAAGTGAGAAGCTTTTCAAAACTTTTGACATGGGGTGTTTGGTTGTTTGAATAGGGCCTTATATTCATTATCTATCAATTAGTGGGAAGCATGATTTGTTTATGCAATATGATAATGTAGTACCTAATTTTAATGACTAGTTATGCAATTTGCCAATTGAATTCATATTTGGTATAAAAGCATACATAAAACCCCATGTAATGATTTGTGATAGTTTTGTGCATAAATAAGAATCCTAGACTCAGAATTAAGAGATGAAATGTAGTTAGGATACTTACAATGATGTTATCTTCATTGATTAGTGAGTGGGAAGATGACAATAATGAGCTTGGTTTAAGTTTTACACGTTTTGGTAAAGTGGGTTTTGAGGAAGAGGATGATTTGTATATAGCGGTTTTGCTTCAGAGACACCACGGACCGCACGGCACCAAAAATTTGGTTCCGTCTTTGTTGTCGTTTGGTGTCGTGGCTACAAAGAGTGTTACAAGACAAATTTGTTTTAGTTTTGACTATTCTAATGTTTTGGGCTATGTTTATCCTACATGTTTGGTTCCATTAACCCTAAACCAAGTCTAAGAAGATTAAAAGGTTCTCGTTTAAGAGGCTTAGTTAAGATGTCGGCAATGTTGTCTTCGGAGGATACTTTCTCGATTGAAATGTTTCCTTTTTGAACATTGTCGCGAAGAAAGTGATGGCGGATTTCAATATGCTTTGTACGAGCATGTTGAACGGGATTCTTGCTGAGATCGATGGCTCCTTTGTTGTCGCAAAGTATCACAATGTCGTTGAGATGAATTCCGTAATCTACTAGAGCTTGCTTCATCCAAAGAGCTTGTTGACATGCTTTTCCGGCTGAGACGTACTTGGCTTCAGTGGTTGAGATGGCTAAGGCCGTTTGTTTCTTTGCAAACCATGAGGTGAGACAATGTCCAACAAAAGTGCAAATACCACTTGTACTTTTTCTATCAACATAATCACCGGCATGATCCGAGTCGGCATACACTATGGTTTCTATACCCGTTCCTTTGGGATACCATAATCCTAAACACGTTGTTCCCTTAATGTATCTAAAAATCCTTTTTAAGGCTTCTAAGTGTGATGCCTTTGGGTTTTCTTGAAAGCGAGCACATAGACAAACACTAAACATAATGTCGGGTCTACTAGCCGTAAGATAGAGTAGACTACCAATCATTCCTCTATATTTAGTGTTATCTACGGATTCACCTTCTTAGTCCTTGGTGAGTTTAGTGTCCGAGGACATGGGTGTCTTAGTTGGTTTGGAATCTTCAAGACCAAATTTCCTAAGCATGTCTTTTATATATTTAGATTGGTTAAAGAATATGCCATCTTCTAGTTGTTTTATTTGAAGTCCTAGAAAGAAATTTAACTCACCCATCATACTCATTTCAAACTCGTCGTGCATGATTTTAGAGAAATCATCACATAATTCTTGACAAGTTGATCGGAATATAATGTCATCAACGTATATTTGAACAATGATAATATGTGATTCCTTTTTCTTGGTAAAAAGAGTATTATCTACTAATCCCATAGTATATTTGTTATCAATAAGGAAAATCTTAAGTCGGTCGTACCAAGCTTTTGGTGCTTGCTTAAGACCATACAATGCTTTCTTGAGTTTGAAGACATGATGTGGTTTCTCAAAGTCGGTGAAACCGGAAGGTTGAGCAACATACACTTCTTCGTTAATAAACCCATTAAGAAAGGCACTTTTAACATCCATTTGAAATAATTTAAAATCATAGGCACATGCATAAGCAAGCAATATTCTAATAGACTCAAGCCTAGCTACCGGTGCATAAGTTTCATCATAATCAATCCCTCTTGTTGATTATAACCTTGCGCTACAAGCCTAGCTTTGTTTCTAGATACTATCCCATTTTCATCCATTTTATTTTGAAAAACCCATTTTGTTCCAATTATAGTTTGATCTTTAGGTTTTGGAACTAATTTCCAAACATCATTTCTAACAATTGGTTTAACTCTTCTTGCATGGCAATAACCCATGATTCATCTTTTATTGCTTCATTTATGGTTTTCGGTTCAATGGTGGATACAAAACAAAAATAATTACTTTGATTTTGGGCTTGTGACCTTAAGGTTCTTTGATTAAGTTGTCCTATGACTTTTTCTAAAGGATGACTTTTAGATTCTTTGATGTTGACAATTTCTTTATTTAATGGTTCATCTTCCTTGTTATTATTAATTATTTCTTGACCTTCTATCATTTGACTTTCAACTAAGTCATCATCTACCAAAGGTGATGTCTTAGAGGAGGTGGACTTTCGTCGAATGTTATGTTCAACGATTCCTCGACTATCATTGTTTCTTTGTTTAGGACAATGTAAGCTTTACTAGTTTGAGAGTAACCAAGAAATACACCTTCATAAGACTTTGGGTCAAACTTGGTGAGATAATCCTTAGTATTAAGAATAAAGCATTTACAACCAAAGACTCTAAAATATCCTAACGTTGGCTTTTTACCTTTATAGAGTTCATATGGTGTTTTGTTTAAGAAAGGCGTATTAAGACTCTATTCAAAATATATGTAGAAGTGTCAACGGCGTTACACCAAAACTTTTGAGGAATGTTTTGTTCATTAAGCATTGTTCTACTCATTTCTTGAATTGTTCTATTTTTACGTTCTACTACTCCATTAGATTGAGGTGTTCGGTGGAGCGAAAAGTTATGTGTTTTACCATTTGTATCACAAAAGTTTCCAAATTGAGTTTCGTTGTCAAATTCACGACCATGATCCGTTCGGATCGACACATTTTTGACACCTAGAAGATTTTGAATTTTCTTGCTAAGTATTTCAAATTTATCAAAAGCTTCATTTTGGTTTTCAAAAACAACGTCCAAGTAAACCTTGAGTAATCATCTACTATGACCAAAGTGTATAAGTTGCCTCCATAGCTTCTTATAGCGGATGGTCCAAACAAGTCCATATGTAATAATTCTAGACACTTAGATGTGGACACCATATTTTTAGATTTGTGACTACTATGTGTTTGTTTACCAATTTTGCAAGCGTCGCAAAAGTGTTGGTCATATTTAAGTTTTGGTAAATTCCTAACCAATTCTTTTGAAGATAGGTTTTGTATAAGTCTCATATTAGCGTGACCTAAACGTCTATGCCAAAGAGATGAGCTATCGTCTAATGTTGTTAGGCAAAGTTTGTCATTATATGTTTTATCTATTTTCATGACGTATATGTTATTTTTCCTAACTCCTTTAGCTATGGTGATACCATCTTTTAGTATTTTACTACCATTTTCATCAAATAGTACTTTATACTTTTTATCACATAGTTGGCTAATACTAAGTAGATTAAATCCTAACCTATCCACATGAGCAACATTTTCAATAGTTAGGAAGTTATGAGCAATCGTACCTTTGCCAATAATTTTGCTTTTGAGATTGCTACCAAAGGTGACATTACCTCCGCCATACTCTTGGTATGATGAGAAGAGACTTTTGTTGCCCATCATGTGTCGTGAGCAACCACTATCTTTTATCCATTCATCAGGTTCCAATCCAACTTTCAAGCATACCTAAGAAGCAAATAACTCAAGCATTTGGTCCCCAATATCTCATGGGTCCATTTGGGTTACACATACCATTTATTTGATTCATGTATGGAAACGATGGGTAAGAGTTCCATGGCATGTAATCTGGAGTTTGATATGGTCTAGGAAAGTTTTGATTCCAACCATTGTGTTGGTAGTTGGGTTGTACGTTGTGGTTGCTCTTAGGAAAGGGGCGTTTGGCAAAAGGAGTTTTATATCGTTGTTGAGTAGTTTTTGATCTAAATTCATTTTTGACAAGTCCTACTCCGAAGTAATAGGCTGGTTTTAGTTTAATACTATTATTGGTTTTCTTTGTTATTTTAACAAATTCAAGATGCGGTCCGTATTGCGAACATTCTGCTTCACAAGGTACCCACGCACCATTTTGCACAACGGACGGAACCCTTATTTTGGTTCCGTCACGGTCCGTCTGCATCGCAGCAATTTTGACAGAATGTTCGCCCTTTTCGGCCGTTTTATTTTGACTCTTTGGAATTAATACTTCATTAAAACCTAGCCCATTCATGTCTCCCGGTGTTTTATGAATTTTAACTATTTCATCGGCAAGAGCGATGTTCTTGTTAAACCTTTTAAATTTAGAATTGTTTTCGATTAAAACATCTTGTGTGAGTTTTAGTTTTTCTATTTCAAGTTTAAGCTCTTGACATGATTTACAATCATCGCCATTTGCTTTTCCTTTTTCTAGTCGTTTTGCTTTTTCTTTTAACTCATAAACTTCATTTTCCAAAATTCCTTTTTGGTTTTTAAAAATTTATTTTTAGTTATGATTTTTAGACTTAGCTCACACAATTGATTATATTGTTTTTGCAAAGTGTCATCATCAATAGAAGAATAAGAAGAGTCGGAAAGTACCTCATTTGACTCATGTGCCATTAGAGCGATCTCTTCCTTGCTTGATTCTTCATCGTCTTCACTATCACTCCAAGCACCACTTACAAAAGCTCGTTGAGTTTTGCTTTTAGGGGCTTGGGACATTCTCCTATGAGGTGACTTGCATCACCACATCTAAAACATTTTCTTTCACCTTTACCCTTCTTGTCATCCCGATCTTTTCGAAATGGCTTCTTTTCTTCTCGAGGTTGTCTTACGAACTTTCCTCTTCTTCTAAAGAACTTCTTAAAATCTCTAACGGCCATGGCATATTCCTCATCTTCACTACCGGGGCAAGATTCGTCATCATCACTTGATTCCGCTTTTGCTTTTAGAGCAACGGTTTGATCTTCTCCCTTTTTCCTTTGATGATCTCCGAATCTTTCTCCATCACCATTTCGTGTACTTTGAGGTTACCGATCAACTCGTCTAGTGACATTATTGAGAGATCTTTTGATTCCTCAATGGCGGTCACTTTAGCTCTCCATTTGGGATGGAGTGCTCTAAGAAACCCGACAAAGTTCTTACTAAGAAAAGATTCATCAAGTGCTTTAAGTGATGTAATAATAGTGTTAAAGCGAGCAAAGCCACAATCAATGGTTTCATCTTCAGGGATAACAAATTGTTCATATTGTTGAACAAGAAGATCAATTTTGTTATCCTTGACTTGTGAATTACCTTGATGTGTAACAATTAAAGATTCCCAAATATCTTTGGCGGTTTCACACATAAAAATTCTTTCATATTCTTTTCTAGGTAAAGCATTATAAAGCATCATTTTAGCTTCATTATTTTTAGCAACTAGTTTCTTTTGTTCATCAACGGAAATATCCTTTGTTGTAGAACTAAAATCCCTTTAACAATAATAAACCAAAGATCTATATCTTTTGATTTTACATATGTTTCAAAGCGGTTTTTCCAATAGATAAATCCATTGGTTTCAAAGAGTGGTGGTCTTTGCATAGATTGCCCTTCTTTAAAGTTTTCAGGATCCATGGATCGTTTCAAGTTTATAAAATACAAGTTATTTTAGAAATTCTTGAGCAACGAGGCTCTCGTACCAATTGTAGAAAACTAGAGGGGGGTTGAATAGTTTACCAATTAAAAACTTTGTTTTGAAACTTATTGTAAAGATCAATTGATATTGATCTTAGATATGTTAATGAAATATGCAAGCAATATGTAAGGAGTAAATAAGGAAAGAAATGATCAAACCACAACAAGTTGTTTATAGTGGTTCGGTCTACAAGGACTCTTTTTCCTTGCCCTACTCCACTCCTCGAGTCTCACACTCGAGAGTTTAACTTCACTAGTCAACAAGCTCCTTTCACCGGCGGAGAAAACCTTTACACTTCTCTTACACTATTTCCGACACTAAGCTAGATGTCGAGTTCTTTCCAAGGGTACAACCACTCCCACACACAACGTATTTTGAGGACTAAAATACTAACCACTCACACTCACAAGATTATGATGGTTTAATACAACAATGAAGTATGAATCAACACAAGATCATACAACACTAAACAAACAAGACTTCCAACTTCTCGTTTGAAGCTTGAATGTGACTTGATCTTCTTTGCTACAAAAGAGATCACTAATATGATATGAAACTGAGTTAGAAAGTTTAGAGAGAAGATATGTATGAGAGTATGTTAGAAAGGGATAAAAACTACTTGGCTTGGCATTGCTATTTATAGCCAAAATGGACAGGAGCGTCCACGGACCGTGGAACCCTTAAAAGGGTTCCGCCCGTTACCAATTTGGTACACCGGTCCGGCAGTCAAGATATCAAAATCTTTGCTAAAGTCAACTCTATCTAAGTGAGATTGTGCAAGATATGAAGAGTACAAATCCACACAAAATATCTAATGAAATCTTCCAATGATTTCCATGATGCATCACATGATGTCATATGTTGTATTTCTATTTTTAGAAATATGCAAGTACTTAAGTAGTGTTTGGTTTTAAGAACCTAACACATTCTAAAAACTACTATCATACATAATGATTAGAGTTATATCAAGATGTTACTAATCATAAATGTAAATGCTTGAATGATGAATATATTGTTTGAAAAAGCTTGTTTTAATATCTATTAAACTTGACAAGCTTTAAGCTTTTATACAAATTAAATTTATTTTTGTCGTTAACAAAACTTAGGTAAAGATCAAAAATATAAATAACGTTTATTGACGATATTTGTATTAACAACATGTTAACAACCTCCTTATAAATAATAAAGTGCTAATATTATTAAGCTAAGGCTCCGATACCACTGTTGGGTCTTCTATACCCTAACTTTGAGAAAATTGAAATTCTCACACTCGGACCACCTTGGTCGAACTTGGAGGCGAGAACTCAAACGAGAGTACCTCTAATAGCTCACACCCTTGAACCAAAAAGAAAATCTATTCGAACTCCTAAGGTCCCGATACACGAAAGACTCTTACAAGGAGTAGGAATAAGGAAGAAAGGAATGAGCACCTAATGCCAAGGTGCCCCCTTCTATTTATAACCAAAATGAGGGGTTGGTTGTCTCCTTGGGGCTTATGTGGGATATCTCCCAAAAACATCTCATGCCTTGTTACGTTTCTTCGAATTACTTTTCTCTTTTACGGTTCAACGAGGGCGACCCAAAAAGGACTCCACTTATAACGATAGTCTTACCAATTAGTTATGACCTTGGACACTAAATCCAACAGTAGCCGGCAGCAGCGGCGATTGAATGGTAAGCTACTCGCTGCAACTCCTGCAGCGTAGCCAGCTTCGCACGCTCACGCGTCTGAATGCTCCTAAAAAAGGCAACTGCGTTTCTTCCAACAGTGTTGCTCCCTTCATCGACAATCTCTCGGATTAGTTCTTCCAGATGCCTTACATGTTCACCTACCTGCAGACAACGACCCCTCACCAATGTTTCCCACTCACGCTCCTGAATAACTTCTCTTTCAAAACACAACGCCATCTGATCCTGCAATGCATCAGAGTTACATTCAAAACCAAGCTCAGCGAGCCACGCAGTTGTACATATGTTAAACAGTTTTAAAAAAAAGATCCTAATAATGGACAGTGTCAACAAAAGAAACATAGTTCCTAAATATAGTTACGAACATCGAAAAGCATCACTAACGACCCACTGACAAAAGTATATCCATTATCAGTAGTCCCACACACAAACCACTACCAAAAAGCAAAAAATAAATTTTGGCCACTACTAGGAAGACAACAAAAAATGCACAAGAGCACCAAACCAAACCGAAAAACTAGACCAAAAACTGTCTTAAACAAAGTAAGAAATGATATTTGAAGATCCACCTCAACTCCTATTTGATTGAAGTTATGCGACGCATCCCTCTAATAATTTATGCCCGATATCGGACAAATAAGCTTAAACAAACACCCCCTATTTTGTTCAACTATAAATAGAAACAAAAGAAAAAATAAGATCAAATTGTAGATACCTGACGAAGTGTCTTCACATGTCCCAGCAACAGTTTCTTCTGAAATCTCAGGTTTACACGCCCTTGATATTGAACGTCATTAATATATATTTACACTTTCTTGCACTATTGGATCTACCATGCTTTTCAAACATTCCACGCTGAACCAAAACTGCAGCTCGGCATTCGCTGCATGCCATAATTCATGGTCAATCTCCCCATGAACCTTGCATAATGCTTCAGCTATCTTTTGCAACAAAAGTGCAAACTTCACAAAGATGAAATGTACATTCGTCCAAAAAATCTTGAAACAGCAAGCCATATGAATCCTTATTCATGAATAAAAAACGACTACAGAAACATACCTATTATATACATGTATATACACATCAATTTCATTAACAATCCCCTCTTCCGAAGCAAGCCACTTTCAGTGTAGACCATGGCCGCAGAAACTTATCAAGGCTAGAACTATATCACGCAAAAGTAATTTTAAAAGGGATAAACTAATATCTCACTTATACTCATACGTTACATTCCTAACCCGCACAAATACACACAACTAGGCCATGCAACGTACCATACTAGAACTTATATAATGAAATACTAACTCATTGTGTTACGACGAATACATAACAACCAAACTGAAAACCCCAACCATCAACAACAAAAACGAAACTGTAGCACTAACATGCTTTAGTCCGGAACCATAGCCAACGACAAATTTGCCCATTACCAGCAGTGCCATACAGAAACCATTACGAAAAGGAATAACCAGAACATTACAAACAACAACAAAAGTGATTTATTCTTAATTACAGCACAAGAAAAATAGTACACTCCACCGAATATCCACTCAACCAATCAATCCATAGTCCGCAAACAATGTATTTTCACATATCTATCTAAATGCACATCTGTGACTAGAACAGCCAACAGAAAGCGGGTGAACTTTACATTTAGAATAAAACCAAGAAAAATTTAACCAAACACACCACCCACTAACCTAACAAACGATTTACCCCACGCGTGGACCAAAATCTTACAAGTACCATTACCAAAAACACCGACATCTTCATAGAACATCTCCCCTCTAATACAACTTTTTCTTCTGTATAGTTTACACTCACACCTAGCATCACACCTAAGTCACTATACGAGTTCCCTATATGCCTAAAAATAACTGAATGCAATGGTAACGAACAATTGTACAATACTGAAACCATGCAGAATCCAAATAACAAAGCCAAAAAACAGTCCATAATACATAAAAACCACAAGTTATATTAATAGAAACGAAAATAGTTACAAACTACACATACCCATTACACATCAAGCTTCAACAAAAACCTTACGACTACCCTAGAACAGATACAAACTACACATACATATACATTATTACGAACAACCACCCAACACAGACACCATGACAATCATCCCAACCCAAAACCAAACACAAAACACTAAAATTCCATACAGATCTAATCACTGAAATCCATCACAGTGATATGCCTTTGCTTCTCCTCCATCCCCTCCCTTGCCTCAGCCAGTACAACCACCAAATTAGCCAGCCTTCCACTCTCCTTTTCAAGAGTTTCATTGATGCAGTCAATGATCTCAGGAGCAAGCTCATGAAACGGACCAAAGCTCTCAAGCTCTTGAACATACTCTTCCTCCTTTTCAATCTTCCTGCGTAGATCGTTGCATTCCTCACCAGGCTTCTGAATGAAACCTTCCTCCTCCATCATCTGTTGCGTAAAGAAAAACTTGAAGCATTTTTGCAATGCGTCGGAACCCGATCTGTCTTTCAACTCATCTAAGATAGGGGTAGCAACCATGATCTTGAGATGTGGGCGCTTGATTACAAACAGGAGTAGATAGTGGATAGAAAACCAAATCCTTTTGTTTATATAGACAGGGAGCAAACCCTAATATCCCAACCAAACTACAACATTAACCAGTTAGTTTACATTTCCCGTGCAAAAACATAGAAAAAAAATATCTATTTATACACTATTAAATGCTTACGTAAGTATCCATGTACTAAAATATATAAAGTTTGAAAAATTACACATGCGGATAAAAACACTGGTACATTACCACATGCGTTAAAATTCTATTCATATTTCGACCCTTACACATATACCATTAAAAAAATTAACACGTATACATGTAAACATTGATAAATACAAGTTCTCATACATTGGCACTATCTAAATCTAACATGTAGTTAGCACCTTTTGGCATTTACTCATCATAACATGACACCTAAAATTTGACATTGACAACCATTACATGACCATCACATATCCCTTCCTTTATGTACCCTTTACCCAACAATTTGTTTTCATACTCTACCAAAATGCCAAGTCCTCTAAAACTCAATTCAAATGAATGCGATCGTATGAATATCCAAGAATTGTTGAAAGTACTTTTCATACAACAAAGTCGTTTGTTCTCACGTATTTTTTGCAAGCTCAACAAACCAACTGCGTTCACATACCTCGGAGAAAGACGGCTCCACAAAGGTATGTGATAACGTGCGTTTAGTTCTTCGATAATACGTGATCCAGATTCTGCGCTTCCTCGCGAGGTCAATACATTAACATGTTACTTTACAGCTTAACGCAAAACAGGTATACCCATAAAATATCAACTGCCCCGCCGCAACGCGGCAGCCCGCAGCAATCCTCGTTGATATTATAAGGCAACCGACTATAACTTCGAAGTCCGATAGCGTTTTACTTGTTTTTGTTCAACGCTATTTAATTTTTTATATTAAAAGGCATCTATTTAAATTGGTTGTGTTCTTACTTCTATAAGGAAACTAATTACTTATTTTTGTTTGACACTGCTTATTTTTAATCTAATTATTTTTGTTTACAAGATTTTAACATTTAGATAGTGTTTTGTTTAAGATGATTTTAATAATGTCCTGTTCGGTTTAAATGAAAAGCTATTATTATTAGTACTTTTAAAATTTGTTAATATGTTTCTTTTTCGAGTTTAATGTTTATTTATTTTGGCCTATTCGAGTAAAAAATTCTGGCTTCGTTAGTGGTATGCAACCCGAATCACTAGGTATGATTTTGATTACTAAAGTATCATTGCCATTGTTTTGGTGTAAATTTTAATGTAATGGTATCATTTTTAGTGAGGTCATTGAACTGCTAAAAAAATAAAACATTATTAACATGCAAAAATATAACTTGTAAAGTATTAAAAAAATAATAGTAAATATAAAAGTACAAGGACTCCAAGAATGGTTAATAAAAGAGAAGTGATTTACATACTTCACAATTTGATGACACATTTCAATTAAATATGTATTGTCATTTATACCCTTGCATCACTTGTACTTCTTTTCACTCTTATAAAGGCATAAATGACAATACACACTAAATTGGAGTATGCCAATTAAGTTGTGAAGTGTGCAAGTCACCTCCCTAATAAAAGTCACCCATTTAGCCTACTATGGATCTATGATTGTTGATATCATACATTGCTATCAAATTTATAACCAAACATCAACAATAGACATTCCATTCTTTTATTTCGACTCCCCCTACTAAACACACCCTATAAATAGCGTGAGGCGATGTGTGACATACCTACATGGCTAAGCTTTATAATTTAGGAGTTATGGATAAGTCATGACATATTTTATTAAGTCACTTCATTGCATCGGCACAAAATATAAACATATTTATGGATTTATATATTTATATCATATTTATAAATATTAAGTGTACAAAATATGTTATACATAAAGAATTAAAAAAAAATTCATCAAAGTTGAATTAAATTGGTGGCACGTCTCGTGCCTTAAGCGCTTATCCGCATTATTTTGCGCTTTATCTCACGCCCAGCTTAGTAGAAACCTTCACTAAAAAAAATCGTCAAAAATATATAAAAGTGCCCCCTCTATGAAAGATGACTTTATGATTGACAATAATGGTGTAATTAGTTTTACTTTACAATCACGTGCTGATAAGATATTTAAATTTGAAAAAATAAACCATTTAATGGTGGCCTAGTGGCAAAAATTCTTGTGACTATCACTCAAAAATGTGTGAGGCGTCGAGGATTCATTCCGGAATAAACAGCGGCGCTCAACCTCCTGAAAAGGGAGGGCTTTACCTGTAATAGGTTGACTTAGTTGACAAATGTATAATCGTGATAAATGTTCAATAAGTCAGGGTTGTGCGAAGTGCACACTTGGATGCGTTATGTTTGTATCATTGAAGGCGTCGAATCCTGGTCGAGGCGGCGCCCACAATCAAATATATATAGACTTGATTTTTGCCCTTTGATTTAACTTATTCGGTAGTTATAATAACTGCTATGACAATTACAACCGTTTTTCAGTTTTGTTGGTCATGTATATATTATCCATCTCTGGTTCGTTTTCATAACAACAAAATACATATTCTCGATTCTTAATCTGAGTTTTATCCGATTTGAGATTTCGATAGAACCATCGAAATACTTCAATCTGAAAGTGTTTACATAACTCTCAGATTTATGTGATCATAAATTTATAAGGCGATCAGTTCAAACCCCATGAATTAGTCGGCCATTAGGTAATAAATCAAAAAAGTTATTAAACCAAACTCATATATTGGCACCAAATCTACTACTACGTATTAAAATTTTGGAGAAATGAAATATGGGCTTAATTGTGGACTTAAAAACATGTGGCATAATCTTGATGAGTTGTAAAATAAGTCGGTTACTGTCTGCAGTCATCAAGATGATTTCACGTATTTTTAAATTCACAATTAGGTTCATTTTTAGGTCCATGTATCATTTCTCTTATTAAAATACACGATAATGTAATAAATCAAAAAAATTAAAAAAATTAAGTGATATATATCAATACTAGTTTTGTAAACGTTTCTCCATAACTCCAAAAGACTCCTAAAAATGATCAACATACCATATTAGCGGTGTTTAAACATGTTGTAATAATAATCAGTATAGCGTCTTGTGATTCTTAAAAGAACAACATACAAGCGTTCATGACTACTTCTGAGATCCAAATGCAATTGATTCGACCCTCCGCCGCATGTTTTCTTGTGCCATTGGTTTATCTAAGTTACTAAACGCATTGTTATTGATCTTTTCAAGAGCTTGAAAAACATCGTCCATCGTCACATAAACATCACCTGGGAATATATAAAAAAATATTATCAAACACATCAGGATGTATCAATATATACATACGTAAAAGAAGTTCCTTTTTCTAGGTATATAAAACAAACCTCTGCTTGCAGCATACATGGTACAAAATATAGCAAAAGTTCTAAGTTCGCGCCAATTCAAGCCGGGGGTTTGTGAAGCAACAATATCGCAAATGGCTTCTTTGTCTTCCTCCCTCACAACTCTTTTAAGATGTAAACCCATAATCTTACGCCTACCATCTTCGTCTGGGTAACTCAAATGCGCTTCATCTAAGAACATGCAAGAATCCAACAAAATTGGATCCAAATTCTCGGGATAATCAGGCGCAACCATAACTATCACTACGCTTCCATTATCTTTACACTTCTCCATCTCGGTGAGAAGCTACAACATCAAGAAAAGAATGTGAACATATAGTATAAATTTGTGTGAGAAATTGTTTTTGAACAACACAAGAAACAAAGCGAACTAGAGTTTGGACAAAAATACTTTATACCAAAACAACTTTAAATAAACCTACCACAAAAAAGGATACTAAAAAACACCCTACATGGCTACACCCGATGAAGCTTAAGAATTTGAGATTCCAAGAAGCTTCATGTATTTTCAAATACTTATACCAACAAGTTTACATCATGAATCATCAACTCTAAATTTCAAATCATGCATACCTGGACTAAAGCTGGGTTTGATTCACAATCTCGTCGTCTTGCAATAGCATCTACAAATCTGATGTAGACGATGGATGGTGAACATGCTCTTGCCTCATCAAAAAGTTTTTCAATCCTAACATCTCCCTCTTATATCGAACCATAAGCGGGAAAAATGACACGTTGGTTTCTCGAGCCAAAGCATGAACAAATGTGTGTTTTCCTGCTCCTGGAGGACCATAAAAAATAATCCCGGCGGGTAAAAGACTGTTGTCTACCCTCTTTCCTTTTAATATAGTAATCATCTACAAATTTTAAAAGTGTAGTTAAGAAAAGGCCACAACATGATATAATTAAAGTCATGCATAAGGATCTTGATAGAGAAGATTTACATATCGAAATTTACGTATGGTAGCATCGACACCCACTAGATCAGCAAATGAAATGTTCATTGGTTCCTCCTTTTTTGATCCGTAACATAGTTTAAGTTTATCCACATATAATATAAAAGAAACATAGATCCACGTGGGGATAAGTTTTGAAATTGCAGATAAGGCACCCATTATTGGTCGAAAGAAAAGCATCCAGATAAACTGAGTCTGCAGATTGGGAACAAATTGTTTCCATGCTCCTGTATCACTTCCTGTATATGGAGTAGACAAACAAAAGAACCAATTTTGAATTATACAAGATTGAAGAAATGTATATTATGATCCTAAAAGAATATGACATGGGCGCATTTGAGTGACTCTAGCATGTAAATCAAGTCCAGTCTCTACACATATTTGATCTTAATTTTCAACTTTAGTTATTATAGTTATGATGCAATTAATACTTGAAATTTTAAGCTAAAACAGTTCGGGGTAATTATACTTCAGTAAGAATGAAAAGAAAAAACAGAGATGCATACCAGTTATAGTCTCTACAAAGGTCTCTTCTTTACTGCAGCAACATTGAAAGCTCATAGATGTAGGACTTTGCTACAAAACCATTCACAATAGAGCAAGAAAATTAATAACCATCTAAAATTAAGTTATAATTTAGAAATCTGAATTCATATTCCAAGTTTAAAACTAACATGAGTATTGTCATGTTTTATTATAAAATCGATACTATCCAAGGTTGTTTTCAAATTTAAGAATAAACACATCTGTTGCAATCTGAGACAGACTATATACCAAAAAATGTACATGCATTATATTGAAGTTATCTATTATTTTATTTTCACCTCCACAATGTAACCAATAACTCGTTAATCAAGTTACCATACTCTTAAGATAGATAGTATTGGCCTTAAAGTTGTGGTATTAAAGATGTAAAAGCAATAAACAAGATAATCATTGCAAATTTGCAATTATTGATAAAGGAAATGAAAGTAAGGGTGCTTCATACATTTTCACAGTTTTTCTAACCAATAGAAAGTGTTTAGATGTTAGAACACCTTAAAAACACATATCCTTCAATATTATATAACCTAAATTCCATGGTGTGGATAACAGTTGGGACTGAGAGCCGGTAGCTTTCAAATTTCACATTGTTAACTTACTAACTTATTCATTTGCAATCAGGTTAACTGAAAAAAAAACTCTTAACTTAATTTCTCACTAAGTGTATAAAACATATATCTATACAAAAATGACAGCAAGCTCAAATTCCGTTAACGTATCTCAGCTGCAGATACCCATATTCAAAGGAGATTCATATGAATTTTGGAGTATCAAGATGAAGACTTTGTTCATTTCCCAAGATCTTTGGGAATATGTTGAATCTGGTTATGCAGAAACTAGCTATGACAACACTCGTCGCAAGGAAATAAAAAACATGATGCGAAGGCTCTTTTTTTCATTCAACAGGCAGTGGACGAAAGTATTTTTTTTCAAAAATAGCTGCAGCTACTACTTCAAAACAGGCGTGGTCAATTTTTAATACAGAATATCAAGGATCTACCAAGGTAACAACTGTTAAACTCCAGTCTCTTAGGCGTGAGTTTGAAACCTTTTACATGAAGAATAAAGAATCTGTTCAAGCATACATGGCAAGAGTCTCTACAGTTGTGAGCCAAATGAGATCATATGGAGAGATAATAAGTGATGAAATAGTGGTAGCTAAAGTCTTACAAAGTTTAACTCCTAACTTTGATCATGTGGTTGCTGCTATTGAAGAGTCTAAAGATTTATCAAAATTTTCTTTTGATGAATTGATGGGATCTCTCCAAGCACATGAAGCCAGAATCAACAGGTCGCTTGCTAAGGAGGAAGAGAAGGCGTTTCAAACTAAGAGCGAACCAGAATCTTCAAACCGCATGAGAGGAAGAGACAGAGGAAGTTATCGAGGCAGGGGAAGAGGAAGAACCCGACCTGTCAATACTTCCCTTCATTGCTCACATTGCAACAAGGATGGGCATTCGGACAGTTTCTGTTGGTACAAGCCTGAGGAAGCTAAGTTTGCTGAAGAAAACGATGAAGAAGAGTTTTTGTTTATGACTTCCTAAAACCTTGTCGATTCTGCCAAAGAAGTGTGGTACGTTGATAGCGGTTGTTCGAATCATATGACAGGAGACCATTCAAAGTTCAAAAGCCTAGACTAGTCGGTCAAATCACAGGTCCGCCTCGGTGACAACAAGCAATTTCAGATTGAAGGGCAAGGAACCGCATTTGCTATGGAAGGTAACCATACAAAACAAATTAAGGATGTCCATTTTGCACCGTCTTTGGCTCACTATTTAATAAGTGTGGGACAACTAATGGAAAATGGATGTTGTGTTCTTTTTTATGATAACAAATGTGTGGTAAAACAAAAGGCTACGGGTAAAACTCTTGCAATTGCCCACATGACACAAAACAGAATGTTCCACTTAGTTTTTCAGAACATAGTGAAGTTGCATTAGTGAACAAAGCGGTTGCAGATAGTGAACTTTGGCACTTGAGGTATGGAAAGAGTTTGTGAAGGATGTATTATTGGAAAGAAGACAAGGAAGCCATTTCCAGTAGGGAAGTCTAAACGTGCAAGTCAAATACTTGAACTAATCCATGTTGATCTTTGTGGACTCATGAGAACGGAGTCGTTAGCAGGAAGTAAGTATATCTTGTTATTTACAGATGATTACAGTAGAATGAGTTGGGTCTATTTTTTACCAGTAAAATCTGAAACATTTGAGCATTTCAAAAAATTCAATACGTTAGTTGAAAAACAAACAGGAGAAAACTTAAAAGCACTACGAACAGATTGTGGTGGGGAATTCTCTCAAATGAATTCATTGATTTTTGTGATGAACATGGTATTAAAAGAAAACTTACAGCGCCTTACATACAAATGAAATGCACAAACTGAAAGAAAAATCAAAAAAGTACATTTTTATTGGATATTGTGCTCAGTCGAAGGCATATATCCTCAAAGTCGAAAAATTACCATTAGTAGAAACGTGGTGTTTGATGAACAAGGTTGCTGGGAATGGGGGAAAAGTCACAAACAAGTGCAGATTTTAAGCTAAACGAAGAAGAAGAAGAAGAGGAAAGAATAGTGGACGCAACAACAGATACTCGCAATAGCTCGGGAAGTTCCACATTAGCAACAATTGCATCATCGAGTTCAAATTCATCACTACCAGAGGCCATTTATGATGAAACTTCTGATGAATCCGATGTGGAGCCTTCTGATGATCCTGAAGTTAACTCATGTAACTCAGTGAAGCCGCAAAAGAGCGAGCGAGGCAGAATTCCACGACGGCGATTCCCTGTGGAAGGAGAAGATGTAGCTCAATTAGTTTTGTTTTCAGGAGATCCATCAAATGTTGGAGAAGCTATGGAATTAGAGCTAGAGTCCATCAAAAGAAATCAAACATGGGTGCTAGTTAATCGACCAGAAGGTAAAAATATAATTGGCTTGAAATGGATTTTTAAAACAAAATATTTAGCAGATGGAAGCATAGAGAAACAAAAGGCACGACTCGTCGTAAGAGGTTATGCTCAAAAACAGGGGATAGACAACGAAGAAACTTTCGCTCCAGTTGCTCGGTTTGAGACGGTTCGAGTTATATTGGCACTTGCAGCTCAAAAACATTGGAAAGTGTTCCAGTTTGATGTCAAATCAGCTTTTTTGAATGGAGAACTAGAAGAAGAAGTTTACGTGACTCAACCACCAGGATTCGAGAAAGCTGACGAGAAAAGTAAAGTGTATTGCCTTAAGAAGGCTCTTTAAGGATTGAAACAAGCCCCTCGGGCATGGTACAGCAAAATGGACAACTTCTTTCGTAAGAACGGGTTTAAGAGAATCATGCACGAGCCAACATTATACATCAAAAACCAAGGTACGGATAATTTCATGATGATCAGTTTGTATGTCGATGATATGATTTATACAGGATCTTCATTGAATATGATATCTGAATTTAAAGAGTCTATGAAGAAAATGTTTGACATGACCGATCTTGGTGAATTACGGCATTTTTTGGGGTTAGAGATCAGTCAACCAGATGATGGAATATTCTTGTCACAGGGAAATATATCAAGGACACGCTTGAAAGGTTCAACATGTTAAATTGCAATAGTGTCATCACTCCAATGAACCCCGAAGGAAAGCTAAGGGCTGATGATGGAACCGGTAGAGTGAATGAAAGCTTATATAGGAGCTTAATTGGGAGACTCATTTATGTGACACATTCTCGCCCTGATCTGAGCTTTACAGTTGGAGTGTTGTCGCGGTTATGCATAATCCAAGCAAACAACACTTTGGAGCAGCAAAAAGAGTATTTCGTTATCTAGCAGAATAATGAAGCTTGGTATATGGTTTCATGAAGTGGAAGATTTCAGCCTTAAAGGTTTTACTGTGATAGCGATTATGTGACTCAGTTGACGATGGAAAAAGCACTACTGGTAATTGCTTTATACTCGGGTCAGCTGCAATTTCGTGGAGCTCAAAGAAGCAAGAAACAACGGTAATCTCCAGAAAGGAGGCAGAATATGTAGCTATTTCTCTTTCAAGTTTGTTGATATATAGCCTATTTAAAGAGGCTTGCCTGTTCTATTTTAATCATCTAATCAAATAACAAACTTGTTTATCTTCTCTCCCCATTGCACTTACTGTTATTATTTCCAACAACACTCACTTACCTCAAGCTACATACATCAAAGTTTAGGAAACCAGAGGTAACAATATTTTTAAAGATTTCTACACTTACGCAAGTGCTAAAAGAATACTATTATAGTTTTTATTTCTTCGCGGTTGAGAATAAAATCTCGAACAAATATTTATAACCAAACGATATCTTACTCAAACACCATCAACTTAAAAACAAAATAAGCACTAGTTGAGCAACTGAATTAAGGTTAATAGTAAAGAAAGATTAGTAGTACTTTATAATTGGTGGCGAGTATAGGAACTAGTCTTCTGGTGGTGGTGGCAGTGTGATATATCAACTGCCCTGACTGCTGAACCTTCAACGAACCATTCTGCATTAAAACATATATAATCACTTACCTAAACATAATATATATAGCAAGCCTTTTAAAGAAAGCATGATCGAGGTACCTTAAATTTAGTCGGGCGATTTGAGGAACGATGTAACAAAGTGTTAGTATTTGGGATTGAAACTGAAGGCTTTATTCTCATAACATCCATTCTTTTATTCTGAATTTCTTCAGCTGCAATCTCAGTTTTCCCAAAAATCTAATAACAAAAACAAAAGTAACACTTTGATCGACCACATTATATACATTGAAATTAGAGTAGGTTACATACTTGGTCCCTACTGTTTATACAAAACTACACATTTATCTATAAGCCTCAAGAGTTACATGGATGGTCCATGCTTTTAAAATATATCAACCATCTTCATCATTGTCACTAAAACTAAGAGCACTCGGTGTGTTAACTTACTCCCCGAGTTAAGCCTTAACTTTTCGCGTTAAGGGTGCATTAACCACGTATCGACGGGGTGGGTGTTTAAAGGCGTTAGCCTTCGTTAAGGATGCAAAACGAATAAAAAAAATCACTTCCACCCCCTCAATGTTTATATTACCGTTGTGTTTTTAAAAAAATCACTTTACCCCCCTCAACGTTAAAAAACGGCTAACTTGACTAAAAAAAAATTATAAAACAATTTTTTCACCACTATAAATACCCAATAAGCACACAATTTTTTTTTTTCACACTTCCACTACTCAATATCAAGTTTAGATACTTCCTCTCTAACAAAAAAAACCTTGTTCATTCACAATGGATCAAAATTAAAGTGACGAAGTTTCATTATCTACCACATTTCTTTGGCATCTACGTCTGACCAAGGTAACTTTGATATTGACAAAGCAAAGTATTATGATGGCGAGTTTAGGTCCTCTTAGAGTGAGGAGGGTTATAACTCAGATGATTCCTTTTCTTAATTTGTCGTTTTATTTTCATTACCGTATCGCAGTTTGTATTAATCGTACTATGTATTTCGTGTTTTAACTTTAATGTTTAATGTAATTACGTGTTTTAAATTTATGTTTTGTATAAATATTGATTTTAGTTTAGGGGTTGAATTTAAAAATATTTGAGTTAAAGTGAGTTAAGGTTGAGTTACGATAAAGGGTGTTATTTTGAGTTAAGGTGAAAAGGTTAAAGCTGGTGTGGCGTTGACCTGACACTGAGTTAAGGTTTAACCTTGTGTTTTGCCAAGAGCACAAGTGAGAGATCAAATAACGTTATTGGTATGCCACATCATAAACCTCTCAATAACATACCAATAACTAAAACACCCTCCCTCATAACACACCACTAACATGTTATTGGGTCTCACAAAATACCCCACTAAAAATACCCACTCACTCATAATATATATACTAGCCGGGTACCCGCGCACAGCGGCGATGATAAGTATAGTTATATGTGTTTGCTTACCCATTTAGTGAATTAAGTTTCACAACACTTGAATGTATATGTGTTAGTTGTAGTGTTTGTTTGGGTTACCGTAGCTTTCGTAGCTTTCGACATCATTATTCCTGTATATGAAATACCTCCACTTAATCTCTTTGCAACGTCAAACTACCCCAAAGTATATGATTTTGACGAATCAAGATTATATTGATTGAAATAAATGAAATAAAGGTTAAAGTTGTAAAATTTTGAATTAAAATAAAATAAACCCTCATAAAAATATATCAAAATGGATGTTGAATTAAAGAGCATAAAATTTTAGAAAATATGGTGAAATTAGATTATAAAAATATAAGTAGATAAAAGATATTTTAATTTAAAAATAAAGATGAATTTTTAGTTGAGAAATGACACATGTCATTTTATAATTGGAGTTATTTATCTTAATTTTTTAGTGGTTAGGGTTGAGGCTGAGTGTTAGAAGTTGGCTTTGGGTTTGTTCAAGTATTACATGTCATCTCATTGATTTCGCCCTCTTAATTTTTGGTTAGAATAACTCTTTCCATAATAAACAAGTAAAAAAGTCTGAATTTTTAAGCCTTCTAATTTTAGAAGGCCTAAATGCATTATAAAGTAGTGTATATATATATATATATATATATATATATATATATATATATATATATAACACACACACACACAAAAGAATGCAAATGGCTTGAGCCATTGCATTGGCTCAAAACGTTTGGCTCATGAATGACACGATGCTCCGGTATGGTTGGCACACGAATGACATGGATTTAGCACACCAATGACACCCCATACCTTATGCTCTTATGCTCTAATAGCGCTAGGTGCAGCAAGTAATGGGTGCGAGTTATACGCGCCCATAAGGTCAGCTTTTATCATATGATACAAAACCAAAAATACCTTCCCCAATAACATTTCTATATAACACAACCAAAAAATCCTACTTATTCCACTTTTACATTAACGACAGTGTATTATGGAAAATAATTATACTTGCGAAATCAAGATTCTGGTTCGACCATTGATGCAAAGCATGTCTTTTTTTAATACAAAGCGTGTGTATTTTAAAATTAACATAGTGCTTGTTTTTGAAAATTTGTCAAGTTTAGAAATGATCAAGAAAATATATAATTTAAGTTGCCAAGTTTTTGAAAAGTTATCAAGTTTGAGGAATACTTAAGGGTAATTTAAGCAAATTATATTAATTTAAGTTTAACGTTTTCAATATTCAAGTTTCAAAAAAAGAGATACACTCTTTATCAATGGTATAGATTAGTCTTAACTTAAGATAAAAGTTTTATCTTTGATCACCAATCCTGTACAACCAACATAATTATCCATGCATTTTTTTTTTACATTACTCCTACGTCTTAATATCATTGTCTATATTTCTTTTTTGACTTGTCCTAAAAAGTTGTCCAATAGTAAAAGCAGAAGTTGAAATTGTCAAATTTACCATATTACTTATAATCAAAATTCTTACTTATAAAAGTAGTAATAATACACGTGACGCACGAAATTTTTCTTAAAAATTTTAATTATGTATTATCATTGATTAAAATACAAACAAATTAGTGTGTCCTAAATGGCTTTAATTGTTTGAGTAAAAATGAGAAATCTTATATATTTAAGTTTGAGTTAATTACTTAATGGTCCTTGTGATTTGTTGGATATAACATATTAGTTTTAATGACGAAGATGAAGATGGTTGATATATTTGAAAAGCATGGACCATCCATGTAACTTTTTAGACTTGTAGATAAATCTGGAGTTTTGTATAAACAGAAGGGACCAACTATGTAACCTAGTCTAATTTCAATATATAATGTGGTCGGTCAAAATGTTACTTCTGTTTTTGTTACTGTATTAGATTTTGGCGAAAAATGAGAATTGAAGAAATTTAGAATAAAAAATGGATATTATGAGAATAAAGCCTTCAGTTTCAATCCCAAATAACATTTTGTTACATCGTTCCTCAAATCGGCCGACTAAATTTAAGGTACCTCATGCTTTTTTTTAGACTTGCTATTATGTTTAAGTGATTATTGTGTTTAAATGCGGATTGGTTCGTTGACAGTTCAGCAATCAGGGCCGTTATCTTTTCCGATATATCACATTGCCTCCACCACCAGACTAGTTCCGATATTGGCCATCAATTTTAAAGTACTAATCTTTCTTTACTATTAAGCTTAGTTCAGTAGTTTAAGTGCTTCTTTTGTTTTTAAGTTGAAGGTGTTTTAAAGTGGCGATTTTATTCTCAAGCGCGAAGAAATAAAAACTTTAAAGGATAAGGGTCATCTTTCCGACAGAGATGAAATTTCAAGATAGTGAAGAAAACTTTTAGGTGTTGAAATATGGTGGGTTTGTTAACATTTTTTTGGACCTAGGCTAGTTGATGTATATTAACCTTAAAACTATCAATAGTTCCCTGCAACCTGAGTAAAGGAGGACATGATGTTCGATGTAGTAGACCAAGAAAGGAATGACATTGTCAATCTGCAATATATCCAATAAATGCTCGAATTCTAAAAGAGTCCAAAACTTATTAACACTACACAAAGTCACAAACTTCATTTTAAAAATTTATCTCACAGAGTTCACCAACTTATTCGAATCTACTTTCAATTTCATATCATAAATTAAAAAAACACCTTACTCAGCCGAAAACTCATAGACCATACTGTGCTGATACTTTTCACCAGGCTGAACTACAATCGAGGGAAAGTTCGTTTGGTTGATGGCATTCGGAAACCCTTGTGTCTCTAAGCATACTGCTCCATGCTTTTCGTACACAGCTCCCCTTTACCAATCCCATTCACATAATTAGCTGTGTAAAACTGAATTCCAGGTGCATTGGTCCATAAGTTAAGAACCCGTGAGCTAGATGGATCCTTAAGTTTCACGGCATGTTTTAAGCCTGATTTTTCTTCCCCACAATCAAGTACATAATTGTGGTCATACCCTATACCAACTTCATTGATTGAAGTACCGATTTTTTTCTCAGTCGTGAAGTCAAATGGAGTTCCTTCTACAGGCTTGATCTGCGCGGTTGGAATTTGGGTTTGATCCAGGGGTGTGAAGTGTTTTGCATATATTTGTGCTGCATGGTCGAGAATGGTACCGGAGCTGTGACTTGCTAGATTCCAGTAGGTGTGCTGAGCTAAACTAACGGGGGTTGGTTTATTCTCAGGAACTGCTTCCATGTCAAGCCTTAATGTGGTTTTTGAAGTAAGCGTGTAAGTTGCAGTGACGGAAAGATCACCAGGGTAACCTGATTGCAGCAACATATGTCATAATCAGATAATCACTTGTGATAAAATGGGATGTAGGAGTCTACGATCTGTTCTTGCTGTTTGAAGTAACATGATCAGATGTTTAAATGTTTAGGCACATACTGACTAAAAAATCATTAACCAAAAAGAAAATCTGTTACAAAACGCCTCAAATTAAGTATAATGAAGGTATCAGTAATAAATTTGATTATACCCTTAAATAATGAATTTGGTTCCAGCTTGTTTGGAAATGATTATCCAAGCAAAATCTGTTTTCTCAAACGCTAAAAACTAATTACTGTGACTTTTAGGCGCAATAGTCAGATCATCAATTTCAAAATGCAAATCCACATGCCTTCTTAGCTTAACATACATGTGTGTATAAAAGAGAAATGATTACCTTCTTCCCCATCACGAGCACGATATTTAAAGGTTATTGATGGATTGTCACCCTTTTTATGTTCACTGACTTCCCAAACTACCTTGTCGAATCCTTTAATCCCACCTTCAAACAAGAAAACAGAAAAGAGAAAAACTTTATGGGTGCCTTTAGTTGGGGGGAAAACACCCTTGTTTTCCACAAAATGTTTTGTGGAAAACAAGGAAAACAGAGATCGCGTTCAATTAAGTGTTTTCCAACAAAACGTTTTGCAAAATACAAAATCCCCTATTTTCTAATTTAACAAGGAAAATTGCAAAACAAATTTTAGTTGTTTTCCTTGTTTTCCTTTGTAACCACAACCCTCCCTCCCCTTCTTCAAAATAGAAAATTCAAACATCAACTAAACGCGTTTTCTATATTTTTAAGTGTTTTGTGGAGATAAATTTCTCTTCTAAATTTTTACAAAACTAGAGATTGAAAACAAGGAAATTTTTTCTCCAACTAAACTCACTCTATATAACTAGAAGATATTGGTAATTTATATCCTTTCTCAGCTTCTAATATTGTATGATATCTGTGTAATCTAGTTTTGTAAAAACAGACCAACGTACACACACTAGTCCTCCAATAGCAGATAGTTGCACATGTAAGTGAGGTATAAGAAATCTTATGCTAATCACACACTAACTTCATTGTAAGAAGTGATCAAGTCACTTACTACAAAAGGTGTAAGTATTATGTATATGAACTTTCTTAAAGAAACTAAGGTCAATTCCTTGTTTTTCTCTTTAACTAATTAGATTTTGATCACCATGGTTGCTTTATTACGTGTTTATTCATGGTTTCAATAGTTTTGGCAAAAGTAAAACAAAGTGTTTCAAGCCTAATCAACAATTGTATGCATAGATAAACAAAATTTAAGGCAGTAACACCACGTACCATGGAGACAGTTTGGGCCGTTGTTAATAGGTAGTGTATAATCGGTCCCGTTAAGTGTGAACTTCCCCTCTTTAATCCTGTTTGCAACCCTTCCAACAATGCAACCAAAGTAGGGTGCTTCACCATTCTGGCGAAAAACATAAATGAAACAATATCATAGAATCAATTCGAAGTATATTACTGTGAGTGCAAATGCCATTTCTAGACAGGAAGAAATGATGCAGAATAAGGGGTGTTTGGATATAGTTTTTCAAACAAATGTTTACAATTTACAAGTTGAATAACGAGAATCTGTTCAAGTTTTTAAGATATAAAGGATAACCCTGTGTTTATAGTATAATAATTACATATATTTATCTCCAAATAACTTGAACAAGATAATCCTAGTTGGTTTTGGCTACGAACTTTCAATTGATTGTCGTGAGTTTGTGACTCAAGTTCCAATGGCTATAATCTAAAACACACCCAAAAACACTTTAGAGGGTGTTTGGGAAGTGCATATATAGTGGCTTATTGTATCTTGGTTTCAAAAAATAAGCACTTCTGAAGTGTTGATTGTCTTACTTGCTTATTTTGTGAGGAAATAAGCACATAGAGAAGTGCTTATTTGACAATGCTTATAAGCCATAAACGTAAGCTTAGAATATCCAATTCGAAACACTCCCTTAAAGCTCACAGATGAAAATATAGAAAGGATTAAACATTTGGGTCCATATAAAAGAACATCCGAGCTCGAATTGATAATACGAAACTTGTTATATATAATCATGAAAAAAATGTTGATTTCAGAATAAAGAGTGATGGAACTGACCAGATAGGGATCAAGAGTGTCAAATCCAAGAACAACATCATCCAATTTACCTTCATTCAAAACATTATTTTCAGTGATTACACAACTTGTAAATATAAGAAAAACAAAAAGACAGCATGATAAGGATGAAAGGAAGTACCATGTTTATCAGGGACAAACAATGAAGTGATGGTGCAACCATAGTTGGAGACCAAAACTTCCATGCTTCCATTGTTTAGTTCGAAAATTTGTGGTGGGTTATTTTCTGCCATTGCTCACAATTGTAATTATTGATTGATTGATGGGGGGGTTGATCAAATCGGGTATTTTTAACTGTGAAATGCTTCAGAAAAATAATACAATTAGTCCCTGCTCTTTAGGGTGGGAACTGTTTTAGGGATGTTTGTTCAAGCTTTTATATATATATATATATATATATAGGGTTGGGATCCTCTCCCATTACTTGAGTCAAGTTGGGAGTACATCAACAATTGGATTAAATCCAATGGTCAAGATTTAATTCAATGGTTGATGCTTTCGAGCTTCAATTTCAATAACTTGAGAGGATTTGCATCCATATATATATATATATATGGCCTATGCTTATTTTCGGCTTAAACATATTTCATAAGCTTTTTTGGCTTATTTGAAGATTTGTGGGCTTATATAACTTTATTATGATATAATAAGCTTATATAAGCCCACAAGTATTCAAATCAGCCGGAAAATTGATGTTTATGAAAGATAAGCCGAAAAACAAATAGGCTCATAAGCCATATATAAACTTAAACAAACACCCTATTAGTCCCGAAAACGAGGGAATTATGCAATAGCCCAGACTTTTTTTAGAGTAGTGGCTGTTAAGTGTAATGAGGGCATTGTGATATTTGTTGAAGTAAAAATTTGCTCCTCTGATGAAGCACGTATAGGTCTCTTCGGACTGGATGAAGCTACGTCCTTCAAGAACCTACACAAGCGAAAGCACGCGTTAGCCTCGCTTTGGGTTTGATCCCAAAATCAAGCTCTGACGTGAGAATCAGTACGTGATACAAGCCTAAAGGCTAGATAATAAATGGCAGAGTAGGTGTGTGTATAAGTTAGTTGGTTTTCACAATAAATAAGGTGAGGATATTTATACTACCCAAACCACATACATGTCTATTATTGGGAAGGAACACGTCTAGCTACAACTAGGGGTGGAAACGAACCGAGCCGAGCCCGAGCCTGCCAGAGCTCGAGCTCGGATCGTTTATATATATAAAGCTAGAGCTCGGGCTCGAGCTCGTTTCGAGCTTTATATATTGAGCTCGAGCTCGGCTCGTGAAAGTTTTCAAAAGCTCGAGCTCGGCTCGGGCTCGGGCTCGACTAACTTATTTAACATGTTGAATGAAATAAAGCTCGAAAGCTCGTTAATTCCACTAGGCTCGAGCTCGTTTATTTTTTTAAGCTCGTATATGTGTAGAAAATATATTTACGAATATATTTTTAGGGCTTGTTTAGGCGCGCGAGCCTAATCGAGCTTTATATAAAAAGCTCAGGCTCGAGCTCGATTATTAAACGAGCTCAAATTTAGGCTCAAACTCGGGTTCGAGCTCGTTTAGGCTCGGCTCGTTCGAGCTTTTTACCGATCCGATCCCGAGCTTTTGACGAGCGGCTCGGCTCGTTTCACCCCTAGCTACAACTAGCGTAAGTGCTAGGTGTCAGGACACGTGAGAGACACAATCCCGTGATATCCGGGTTAGGCGTCGCAATCGGTTCTTGCAATTGACTGCTGGGTAAAGAGGTGTATCTGGATAAAAGGGATGCATGCCTCTAGTTTTTAGACGAGTACCCTTCGAACACTTGTATCGTTTGTTGTTCGGTGTGGGTCCTTCGAACATATACGTCAACAATATTCGGCAGTTTTTGTCCAAACACTCTATTCCACTAATAGTCTCATAGAGCAACCAAGTCAACTAGCCCAATATGGAATTGTCATGTTGATTTAACTTATCTGATTCGGCTAAATTAGTCGGTATTCGAAAATATGAGTAATGGAGGGGAAAGATATGTGTTAAAATACTAGGTTTTACTTGGTCATTACACAAAAAGCAACACAATTAGCAATAAGGCACCTTGACCCAAAGGACTTCTAGTACGTATCTTATTTGTGTGAGAATACTCCTCAACTAAATTTTGTGAATTTAAATCTTGGCTAACACGTTAGATAAATTTTTGGCGTATATATATCGTGAGATAAAATTGCTGTCGAAAGAAGTTAAACAATGTCGAGTACTTGATATACTAATGGATTTGGTCCAAATCCATCCCATGTTATTTTAGAATATCTATTTGGATTAAGATAAGTATCAAAAGCCCAATAGTTTTACATATTTTTAGCCCACCACTTACACTACATTTTACTCTACTTGCAGGGGTGTTCATGGGTTGGGTAATACCTAAATAAACCGAAAACCGAAACCGAACCGAACCGAAAATAACCGAACCGAACTTGCCTAAACCGAACCGAACTTAAATATTAGGTTTTCGATTCGTTATGGTTTTAGAACAATCAAATCGAAAACCGAACCGAAAACCGAATTTAAATAAATATATATATATTTTTTATATATTTATATAAAAATAATATTAAAAATCTTTTAAATATAATATTTTTTAAGCTTTATTTTTTATTTTTTTTAAAATGTATATAAATAAATAAATAAATAATTATATTTATGTAATTCGGGTTATTCGGTTCGGTTTTTGGTTATGGGGGTTCGGTTTTCGGTTATTCGGTTCGGTTTTGGTTCGGTTGAATCAATTTAAGTTCGGTTCGGTTCGGTTTTCGGTTATACCCAGAAAAAAAATTAACCGAACTAACCGAACCGAACAACCCGATAACCGAACCGATGAACACCCCTATCTACTTGTATAAGGTTCGGATGTACGTGTTCAAAAAAGAACTAGTTGAATGTATAAATTGCATTTGATTTTTGCTAGGAATATATTTGTCATGACTATTCAGATTTCTTTAGTTTTAAGATAATATTATTTCTTGGTACTCCTTGGTAGTTGCCGTTGGTACCTAGTTTTTTATACTTTGGTAGTTTTGCAACATAATTACAATATCATCCACTGGTTCAACAATTTTTTTGAACAGCTTTGGTTCAACCATTGAATTAAACTTGTAAGGCGTCCAGTTAAATGCCAACTTTTTTTTAGCTTAAACTTGACAATTATAAAAGATATGTTGTGGAATAACCGCGATAATATCCCACCGACTAGGTAAAGGGTGTGAATGTTTTAACACCACAACTATACCCCAAACTAGCTTATTGAAAATTAAGACACTATAAAAGGAACCAAGAATGAAACACCAAACTTTCTTATATATTTCTTATAGAAACATATTACAAACTACAACTAGAGAGGAATAAACTAAGAACACTACAAGAAGTACTTGTGTGTGTGTTTTGGTGTGTCTTGCTTCAAATGAATGAGCTCTATTTATAGGCTCAAAAAACCATCTCAAGTTGCACATCAACTTGAAAAATTCAACAACTTGCATATTCTCTGAATCTTCCATATCTTGCTAAAGATTTGATATCTTTATCAACTTGCATTGATTCATTGAATGTTAACATTTATTCATATATGAGCCATATTCAACAAATCTCCACCTTGGCTCATAAAGTATCGTTGGTGGAGTCTTCAAACCAATCTTCAACTTTTCACAACATTGATCAAGTCCAAACAACAATTGAACTTGATCCCAGCTAATACTTTAGTCAGCATATCTGCCAGATTCTTAGAAATATGGATCTTCTGGATTCTGACTCCACCTTCTTCCAGTATCTCTCGTATGAAATGATACCGAACATCAATGTGCTTCGTCCTTGCGTGATAAACTTGATTCTTCGCTAAGTGAATTGCACTCTGACTGTCCGAATGCATCGTGACAAATTTCTGATTGATTCCAAGTTCACCGAGTAACCCTTGAAGCCAAATTGCCTCCTTTACAGCCTCTATAATCGCCATATACTCTGCTTCCGTAGTTGACAAAGCAGTAGTTGACTGTAAGGTAGACTTCCAACTAATTGGAGCTTTTGCCAGAGTAAAAACATAGCCTGTAGTAGATCTTCGCTTGTCTAAATCTCCAGCATAGTCAGAATCGCAATATCCTGCTACCCACTGACTACTTCCATGTTCGAATACTAACCCTACATCGACCGTGTTATGGATATACCGTAATATCCATTTAACAGCTTGCCAATGTCCTTTTCCCGGGTTATGCATATACCTGTTCACCATCCCAACAACATGACAAATATTTGGTCGAGTACATATCATAACATACATTAAGCTACCGACAGCATTTGCATAAGGCACTTTCTCCATGTATGCCCTCTCTGCATCATTTTTCGGTGACATGGCAGGATTGATCTTAAATTGAGAAGCGAGTGGAGTACTAACTCGTTTTGTTCGCTTGTCGAACCTAAAACGCTTTAGAATCCTTCTCAGATATTGTTTCTGAGTCAAACAAAGCTTCCTCAATTTTCTGTCTCTGACTATCTCCATGCCGAGAATCATCTTTGCTTCACCGAGATCCTTCATTTCAAATTCACTTTTCAACCGAGTCTTTAACTTTTCAATCTCGTCTAGACTTTGAGAAGCTATCAACATATCATCTACATATAGAAGAAGATATACGAAGGACCCATCTTGTAGCTTTTTCAAATAGACACAATGGTCATATTTGCTTCTTGTGTACTTCGACTCCATCATAAACTTATCAAATCGCTTACGTACCATTGTCTTGGGGATTGCTTCAATCCATACAGCGATTTATGAAGCTTACATACTTCATGCTCTTTTCCGGCAACTTTGAATCCTTCTGGCTGAACCATATAGATTTCCTCTTCCAAGTCTCCATGTAGAAATGCAGTCTTCACATCCATCTGAACTAGTTCCAAATCCAACTGTGCTACCAAAGCCAACGGAATTCTAATAGAGGAATGCTTTACCACTGGAGAAAAAACTTCATTATAATCAATTCCTTCTTTCTGAGCGTAGCCTTTAGCTACTAATCTTGCTTTGTAGCGAACATCATCCTGGCTAGGAAATCCTTCTTTCTTTGCATACACCCATTTGCATCCAATTGCCTTATTCCCTTTTGGGAGGTTGGTTAACTCCCATGTTTGATTCTTCTCAAGAGACTGCATTTCCTCGCTCATGGCAATCCTCCACTTCTCGCTCTCTAAGTCTCGAACCGCTTCAGAGTAAGTAGTAGGAACATCATCAACTGCAATTGAAGATGCACAAGCCACCGTATCATTAAGGCGAGCAGGCCTTTTAATGTTTATTTTGGGCGTGCTGGTAGCAATTGATTCATATTGTTGCTGTGGAGGTTCTTCAGTTTGAACCTCCTCTTCTTCATAATATCCTTCTACCACAGGAGAATCATCAATTGTTTCTCTATCATCTAGTACAATTGTTCTTTCAAACTCCACCTTTTTGGGAGTTCCATCTAACTGCTTAACATTCACCTTCTTCAACATGGTAGATTCATTAAAGGTGACATCCCTGCTAAAGATCGTCTTCTTCGTCTCTGGACACCATAGACGATAGCCTTTGATTCCAGAGGTAATCCCCATGAATAATGCTTTCTTTGCTCTGGGATCCAACTTTGACTCCTTCACATGATAATATGCAGCGGAACCAAACACATGGAAGGAATCATAATCTGTAGCAGGTTTTCCATACCATTTCTCAAATGGTGTTTTCCCATCAATAGCAGTAGATGGCAAACGATTAACGAGGTGACACACATACGTCCACAGCTTCAGCCAAAAATCTTTACCCAACCCGGCATTGGATAACATACATCGAACTTTCTCCACAAAGTTCGGTTCATGCGTTACGCCACCCCGTTCGTTGTGGTGTATGCGGCGGTGAAGTGTCTCGACAACGCCTTCGTCTTCACAAAATTTTGTGAAGCGATCATTTTATACTCTTCTCCGCCGTTATACGTTCGAGAGATGTTTGATCTTTCTGCACGTCTGAGTTTCCATCATCTTTTTCAACTTGATGAACACTCCTAGCACTTCATCATTTGTCTTCAATGTGTACACCCAAACTCTTCGGGAAAAGTCATCAACAAAGGTCACATAGTAGTGTCTTCCTCCTAAAGACCTTGTCTTTAAGGGACCCCATACGTCAGAGTGGACATAATCCAAGATACATTGTGTCTTGTGGATAGCTGTCCCAAATTTCCCCCTTGTTGTCTTCCCGTTGATTGCAATGCTCACAGAGATCCAACTTACAGGAACTTACTCCTTTCAATAATCCTTGCTTTATGAGCAAATTCAAGGATTTCTCTCCTGCATGTCCTAAGCGCATATGCCATAGTTTCACGACTTCGAATTTCTATCACCATCGGTAAAGGTTGCTAAAGTTCCAACAACCGTTCTACCCTTGTAGTGATACGTGTTGTTTATTTTATGAATACCCTTCATTACTACAAGTACGCCAGAGACGATCTTCATAACCCCATCCTTTGCTCTTACTTTGAATCCTTTAGATTCTAAGGTACGGACGGAAATGAGATTCTTTTTCAACTTTGGCGAATAACGAACACCTTTCAAGGTCACAATTGTTCCATCGTCATTCTGCAATCGAACGGAACCAATCCCACGAGTAGTGAGGGGAGTTTCGTCTGCCGTATAAACAACTTCCTCATGTTCTTTAAAATTACTAAACCACTCTCGATGTGGTGTAATATGATGGCTACATGAGGAATCTAATAGCCATACATCAGAAGCATTCTTGGTTGACGATGTTGCAAGTGAGAGATCTGATTCTTCATCATCACACTTGGTGACATTCGCCTTAGCTACAACTTTCCCTTTGTAATGATTGTCCTTGGTTTTCAACTTTGGACAATCTCTCTTCCAATGACCTTTTTCATGACAAAAGGCACATTCATCTTTGCTTAGTCTCTGCCTCGACTTGGATCTCCATCTCTTATCGGTTCCCTTCTTTTGTGAACGACCTCTGACCATCAAAACCTCTGCGTCTCCACTTGAACTAATTTGCTTGTCCTTCCTTCTCAGTTCTTTACTATACAAGGCGGCATAAACTTCACTAAGACACATCATCCTTTCCATTAAGTAGAGTTGTTTCAAGCAACTCGTACTCCTCCGGAAGCGATCCCAACAGTATCAATGCTAGATCCTGGTCTTTGAACACCTCATCCATATTCATCAAATCGGTTACCAGCTGGTTAAAACTGGTAATTTGATCATTCATAGTGGTACCGGGTACATAAGTGAAGCGAAAGAGTCGCTTCTGACAATTTTTCTTCAAAAATTTCTCTTCCAACGCCACCCACAATTTATAGGCAGATGTTTCTTTTGAGAAAGCATATCGTTACTCTCTCGAAAGACATGAACGAACCGTACCACAAGCTAACCGATTGATGGTTAACCAATTCCTCTCTTTTACATCCTCTGGTTTACTTTCTTCAACGGCAATGTCTAGACCTTTTAGCGAAAACGTCTAGAACCTCACTTTGCCACATACCGAAATGGCCTGTGCCATAAAAAACCTCCACCGCCAATCTTGCATTCGTCAAGACTGGTCTAGCCCAATTTGGAGATGTTGGATCCACCGATGTGGAAGGTTTGTTAACTATGCCATCCACCATTTCGTGTACAAATTAATTTTCAATAGCTTCAACCAAAAAAACCAACTGAATTCTTTTCTGATGTGGAGGATCAAATTTAATTGCAACCACATAGCATACTAAGAATAACCTCGGCTCTTGATACCACTTGTTGTGGAATAACCGCGATAATATCCCACCGACTAGGTAAAGGGTGTGAATGTTTTAACACCACAACTATACCCCAAACTAGCTTATTGAAAATTAAGACACTATAAAAGGAACCAAGAATGAAACACCAAACTTTCTTATATATTTCTTATAGAAACATATTACAAACTACAACTAGAGAGGAATAAACTAAGAACACTACAAGAAGTACTTGTGTGTGTGTTTTGGTGTGTCTTGCTTCAAATGAATGAGCTCTATATATAGGCTCAAAAAACCATCTCAAGTTGCACATCAACTTGAAAAATTCAACAACTTGCATATTCTTTGAATCTTCTATATCTTGCTAAAGATTTGATATCTTTATCAACTTGCATTGATTCATTGAATGTTAACATTTATTCATATATGAGCCATATTCAACAAGATATACACATGGGAGACGCGCGTCCTAGAGTCAACTGGTCTTTGGCTTAACCAGTATCACTGTTCTCAGCTTTATCCAAACCGAAAACTGGACCAATCTATATATCTGGTTTAATAAAGCTCTAGATGTGTTTACAATTGGTCCAAGGCCAAAAGAAACCATGAACAAATAAAAAACTAGAGTTTCTAATTTGGAAAATACAAATATAAATATAACACAAGCCTAAAACTTACCAGAGGTGATTATATGGCAAAACATTATTTTAGAGTAAGCACATGATGTTCACCAACATATTAGAATATAGCTTCTAAAGATAACTCAAAAAAACAGCTTACTCGATAGAGAACTCATATAGCATACTGTGCTGATACTTGTCACCCGGTTGAACAACAATAGAGGGAAAATTTGTTTGGTTGATGGCATTTGGAAACCATTGTGTCTCTAAACATATTGCTCCATGTTTTCCATACACAACTCCTCCTTTCCCAACAATACCATTCACATTATTAGCCGTATAAAACTGAATGCCAGGGGCATTGGTCCATAAGTTAAGGACACGTGAGCTAGACGAGTCCTTGAGTTTGACAACATGTTTTAAGCCTGACTTTTCCTCCCCACAATCGAGCACGTAATTATGGTCATACCCTTTACCAACCTCGTGGATTAAGGTACCGATTTTCTTCTCGGTAGTGAAGTCAAAAGGAGTTCCTTCTACAGGCATGATCTCGCCAGTTGGGATTTGGGTTTCATCAACGGGTGTGACATGTTTTGCAGATATTTGTGCTGAATGGTCGAGAATGGTGCCAGAGTTGTGGCCTACTAGATTCCAGTAGGTGTGCTGAGCTAAACTGACTGGGGTTGGTTTATTCTCGGGAACTGCTTCCATGTCGAGCCTCAGAGTAGTTTTTGACGTAAGTGTGTAAGTTGCAGTGACGGAAAGATCTCGTGGTAACCTGATAACAACACCATAAACCAGAATCAAATAATCAGTAATAATAAAACGTGCAGAAGATAAAGTGATTGGATGTGTTTGCGTTGTTTAAAGTCGTAATAATTCCATAATCATATATGTAAGGAGTATCATTAAGTAATGTTATTTTACAGATGCAAAAGCTAATTGTTTATCCAAACATGAATTTTAAAACACATATCCAAACATCCCTTAAACATAAAAAACATGAGTGTCAAGAGAGAAATAATTACCTTCTTCTCCATCAATAGCACGATATTTAAACGTTATTGATGGATGGTCACCCTGTTTATGTTCAACGACTTCCCAAACGACCTTGTCGAATCCTTTAAGCCCACCTTCAAAATAAGAAAACAAAAAAGAGCAAAACAGGTTAATACAGCTATAAGATAATCACCAACTTATGTCCTTGTTCATTCTGTAATTAGGCATGATATCTAGTATTGTATTATAGAACATAGCAATTACTAACTAAAACCATACACTAAATAATGGTATGAAAATCTGAGAGGTTAAATAAATTGCATAAACTTCATGCAACAAAATTTTTCACATACTTGCATAACTATATATGCTCTTTAGAAAATTAAATTTTGATTATTATGGTTATTTTATTAAATGTTTATTCATGGTTTGGAAGTTTTAGTAAGAGTAGATCCAAAGAGTTCAACATTACCAGACAATTATGCGCATGGATATAAAAGTAAGATGGTTATTACATGCCATGGAGACTGTTTGGACAATTGTTAATTGGCAGGGTGTAATCGGTTCCATTAAGTGTGAACTTCCCCTCTTTAATCCTATTTGCAACCCGTCCAACAATGCATCCAAAGTAGGGTGCCATACGATTCTTATGAAACCAAAATGAATCAAATTTGAAATAGTAGGAAAGAAATGCTGCACAGTCTGCAGACTAGGGGTGTTTGGATGTGTGTTTTCAAACTGATTATTGCAACTTCAAGAATGAAAGTCAGAACAAGATAATCAGATAACGGGATGTCTTGAGTACAATGATGCATTCATCTCATTAACCAGTTCCTTACAGCAATCTCGTAACTTTTATCTCAAATAATCTGAAAATCGTAATCTTAATCGGGTTTTCTCCAGACACTCTAAATTCCAAATAGACTATTTTAAGACATTAACACACATCCAAAAGCGCCTAAAAACAGTTCCAAGCTCCCACAAATGAGACTAGATTTGAACATTTCGGGTCAAATCGAGAACCTCATAACTCGACACAATATGCATCTTGTTAACATGTTTCAGTTCTGTAATACAATTGTAATGGCAATGTTTGTGATTGTGTTTTATAACTTGTTATACATAACATAAGACATTGTGAAATAATCAGATAACCAGTTTAATACGCAACTTCCGAACAAACTGATGACTTAAAATGGCTTATTTAACATTCAAATAAGCAATCCAACTTAAAACTACTAGTAAGTAGTAAGTAATAAGTTGTAACATGTTGGGTTTACATTAAACTCACCAGATAAGGATCAAGAGTGTCAAAGCCAAGAACAACATCGCCCAATTCACCTTCAAACAAAATTCCAAAAATTATCAATAAATAATCTTCCAAAAAAAAAAAAAAAGCCACAAGCACATGATAAGTATGAAAAAAGGGTACCATGTTTATCAAGAACAAACAAGGAGGTGATAGTACATCCATAGTTGGAAACCAAAACTTTGATGGTACCATTGTTTAGTTCAAATATTTGTAATGATTTCTCCTCTTCCATTGCTAATTATTTTGATCAAATGGAGTGAGATAGAGTTGAAAACAATCACATGAAAGAGAGAGTGAGTGATAGATTCACGGAACTGGTGGGCCCCACTTTAGATATGTTGTTTAAGGTTCGAATTAAGACATGAGCTTGCTTAGAGCATGGAGTATGGTAACGGAAAGAACTCGCCACTCCTACGTGGCATGCTTAGAGCATGGGGTATGGTAACGGAAAAAACTTGCCACTCCTACGTGGCATGCTCGCCACTTCATTTTGCTCCTCACCACCACACCATGCCTGTTCGTCGTTGGGGTTTTCGCCACTGTAACGACGAGGAAGATGACAACGTATTTTCGAATATAACCGTTGTATTATTAAACGGTTTGATTTATAAAAAAAAAAAAAAAAAAAAAAACTTTTTATTTTTAAAATTAAAACTTTACCTACCATCTTATAAATAATACACCATTTTTATAAAATCATTCATACTTTTTTCTTTCAAATCATTCACACACTACTCTTTCAAATCTTTACATCTTAAGCAAAAAAAACATGAGTGGTTCAAATTCGGATTCCGATATTGATGATTTACAAGATATCGAGATGATTCTGAAAGTTGCAGGTTATGGGCAATCGTTGCGAAGCGAAGCGAAAGTTCACGCACCCGTAATTGCATCTACCGTGACCGTGAAGTTGCTGAAGAACGGCTGATGTCCGACTATTTTTCTGATTGTCCAAAATATCCGGAGTACTATTTTAGGCGTCGATTTTGTATTAGCCGTAAACTATTCTTAGAAATAGTACAAGGTATTGAAAATCATATTCAAACTGTTGATCCTCTTCCACCGCATTTTGATTTCTTTAGAGTCCGACCCGATGCTACGGGTGTAATGAGTATGAGTGTTATTATGAAATGCACATCCGCCATACGCGTGGCCTACGGCACCGCACTGATGCATTTGATGAATATTTGCAAATGGGGTCACACACGGCATATCGATTGTCTAGATTTTTTACTATGTGTGTAATTGAATTGTTTATGCCCGAGTTTTTAAGAAAACCTAATTTGAATGACATTCAAAATTTATATAACGCACATAACACGGTCCATGGGTTTCTGAGAATGCTTGGGAGCATTGATTGTATGTACTGGGAATGGAAAAATTGTCCTGTTGAGTGGCAAGGGCAATTTCATAGAGGTGATAAAAAATATCCAACTATTATGCTTGAAGCCGTTGCGTCATACGATTTATGGATTTGGCATGCATTTTTTGGGGTAGCGTGTGTGAATAATGATTTAACTGTTTTGAATAATTCACCGTTATTCGACGACCTTCTTGATGACATCGCCCCCAAGGTTCCGTTTCAAGTAAACGGTGCAACATTTGAACACGGGTATTACCTAAGCTGACGGGATTTACCCAGCTTGGTCATCTTTTGTCAAATCATTCTCGACTGCATATTCGGAGAAAAATGTCTTGTTTAAACAAAAACAAGAAAGTGCTCGCAAAGACGTTGAAAGAGCTTTCGGGGTCCTCCAAGAACGTTGACATATTATAAGCCAACCGACGCGTGATTGGACTATCAACAAGCTAAGAAGAGTCATGTACACGTGCATCATATTGCATAACATGATTTTGAAAGATCAAAAGTTTGCGATATCCAAATGAACGATATTTATGTTTGTCCGCGAGCAAATATACAACGGACATGAGTTGAGCGATGCGATATACAACTGAAGAATGCCAAAGAACTGCGTGATAAAGCAACGCATAGCAGACTTCAACGAAATATTATTGAGCATGTTTGGCAACTACATCAGCAACAACAAGATTAGTTTAAATTTCGTATGTTTTTTAAATTTCGTATGTTTTTTTATTACGCAGTGTATTTTTTTATGTTGTATTTTTATTTTAAATGAATGAAATGAATTTAATTGTGTTTGGAAAATATGGAAAAGAAATAAAATGAGGGTGGGTGGGGCCCAAATGAAGAGAAGTGAGTTAGTTGTGATTTGGGGTATTTTTAAGTGAGTGTGTTGGAGTGATGTAGAGGGGATGTGGCACAAGTAGGACCCAAATGAAGAGGCATGAGTTGCCCACCACACCCCATGCTCTTATCTATACGTTATTTTTCCTACTTAAGCGTTAGTAAAAAGGGCCTTTAGTGCGTGTTCGTAATTGTATCGCCGAAAGATGAGCCGGTCGATTTACGTCATGCTCGAGCTACTCTAGTATTTTCAAGGCAACCTCAAGTAAGAAATGCGTGACTCGTTGACTTGAGCTCGTACTTCGCATTTTTGGCTAAAATGACTACACAAAATAAATTGCATTTATATTTGAGATAGTCTAAAAATTTTGTTTGTGACAATTGATGATTTTGTGTATACATTGTACATTTACATTTCAAAATTAATCATTAACCCTTAGGGCTCGTTTGGTTCGCAGAATGTTTTTGACGGAATTGGAATTTGTTTAAGGAATTGAAATGTGAAGGAATAGAATGTTAGAAATTGAAATCCTTAGGATTTAAAATCTGCGGAATTAAAATTTAAATACTATGCATGTTTGGTTGGAAGAATGAAATGAGAAAAAACAATTATATTAAAATATTTAAAATTTAGTTTTAGTTTAAGATTAATAAAATAAATATTATTTAATAAATAAATTACTTATCAAATTATAATATAATATTATATAAATTAATTTATTAAATAAATATTTTTTTTATATAAAATACAATTGTATTTTTTAAAGTATAAATTAAAAAAAATAAGCTATAAATAAATTAGATTTAATTTTAAATAAATAATAATTTTTAAATACAATAATAGTAAATTTTTTAAAATAAATAATAATTTATATTCAATTTTAAATAAATAGTAATTTTTAAATCTTAATAACGTGGTTGTTTATAAAAAATAATAATAATAGCAATAATAATTAAATGATCGTTTATATCAAAAATAATAATAATAATAATAATAATAATAATAATAATAATAATAACACCTTTCTCTGTGGGCGATTGAGGCGATCTGCCGATCTTGCTTCTTCCAGCTCATCCTCTCCACTCCGGTTCAATATCCTCAGTTGATTCAGGGTATGGGAGATCAGCCCTATCTCGTTTCTTCTACCTGCTCGTCCCTGCTAATCCATTTCAACTTTCTCAGTTGATTTATGGTGGGTCCCGGTGGTGTATATATCTCTCCCTTCACCGGTAACTGGTTCTTTTATTTGTTTTGTAGTTTGTTTTCCTCTTGTTCGTTTATTTAGGGGTTCTTTTCTTGAGACCCTTCCATTCCCTGTTCGTGCGCTGCTGCTACCTTTTCCGTTAATGTATATCGTGGTTCGTTAATGGGTCTGCTGGTGTTTCAACTGATCCGTTGTATATCACTCTGTGATATATGTAGTGTTAGGCCTGTTGTTCTGTGGTCCTGTGGTTCTGGGGTTTCCTAGTTCGGTTCGTGGCATTAGTTTCGTGGCATCGTTTCATGTGATTCCGTGGTTCTGTTTGTACCGTAGTATCGTGGTTCGGAGGTGCTAATGTGATAGGTTGTTGTGGCATGTTTCTGAATTGTTCTGAATTGCGGTTGATTTGAGGTTCTAGTATGGTATCTTTCTCGCGGTTCTGAATTGCGCACGTTTCTCGTTTTAAGGTTTTGTTGTTGCTGTCTCATCAAATGTGACTTGGTACTTCGATATTGTTACATTTGGTTGGTTATAGTATGCATCTCTAAAAACAGTTGTTGGGGTTCTTTGTGTTCTTCTACATTGCTTTTAGGTTGTTGAATTGGTTATGGTTTAGTTTGTTTTTGTTTCAATGCCTGCTGTAAGGTTTTACTGTCCCCTTGTGGGACTCAGTGGATGTCGAGATGGCGGTGGAAATAGACTTACTAAAACCTCTTTGATCACACATCTTCGTGATCGGCACTTTAGTGGTGAGGCTCTTGCTATCACTAGGAATTCTCTTTTGTCGGATTTGGCTATTTTCGAAAGGGCTGAGGTTACTCTTAAGCGTATGGGTTTGTGGTTGTGTGGTGGTTGTTTCAAAACGCATACTTTCCGGACTAAGTTTCGTCATGGCCCGGGGTCTGATTTTGTGTCTCCCCGATTGGTGATGGTGTTGTTCTTTGGTGCTATATGATCTCACCAAACCACGTGTTCCTCCCATGTAGCCTTGTTGAGGATTTGGTTTTGGACGACCTTGGTGGTTTTGATCTACCTCTTCTTGATACTTTATTCTCTAGGGGTTATGGATCAAAATCCCTCCCAAATGTCGTTTGGAGTTCTCTCGTGTTTTGAAAAAGCTCTTGATAAGGTGATCAAGCGCACTGATGACATTTCTTGCTGGGTTGGTTTGTTAGTCTTGCCTCTTTGTCTTCTTAAAACCTTTTGCCCGAGGAGTAGTCAAGAGGGTAGGTCGGCCCACTAAGCCAACGCCAGAAGAGTATATTGTTAATGCTATTCATATGGGGCACCCCTGCGCTTGCGGTTGTGCGTGAGGTTTTAGCCGAACCTTCCATTATGGTCCAATATTGATGATGATAGCTTGGATTTAGGTGACCGCAATGTCAAGCAATGTAAGAGGAAGATTTGTGATGGTCATTATACAGCAAATGTTAGAGTTCTTCGTCTCGGTATTGCACCTTATGATGTTTCTACTCTTGAGGACTTAAAAGCTAAGCACCCCTTCACGCTTGCTCCTCCCTTCCTCTTCTTCCTGATATACCCATTGATCATCATCAATTTACCGATCTCCTTCACGGTTCTTGACATGATCAAGAGTTTCCTCGTGGCACTTCTGGGCGGATGGGTTGCATGCCCAACACCTTTGGATTGTTTAAATGGTGCTGCTGGCTATTTCGATGAGTTGGTCGCCTATTACCCAAGTGGTGAACCTTTTCCTTGTGGTAAATGCCCGAGGGCCGTGGGTGAAAGTACATTGCTAGTGCTCCTCACACCCTTAGTCAAACCAGAGGGGGGGTATTCGCCCAATTGCTGTTGGGACTGTTTGGAGGCGTTTAGTTTCCAAGGTTTGTGCTTCTATGATTGGCCACTCTTCTGAGAAGTTATTTAGATGATTTGGAATTTGGTGTTGGTGTGTCTGGAGGGAGGCTGGCCCTTTCACGCTGTGAATCGGTTGGTTGAGGACCGGGGGGAAGATGTTGGTTTGTCTATGTTGTTGGTTGACTTTAAAAACGCTTTCAACATGGTGGATCGGGTTGTTATGTTACGAGAGGTTCGGCTTCATTTCCCGGCTATTTCACGGTGGGTTGAATTCTGCTACTCTAATCCCGCTAGATTATATTATGGTGAGCACACTCTTTGGTCTCATCAAGGTGTGCAACAAGGTGGGCTTGGCCGCTTCTTTTGCTTTAGTGTTACATCCTTGGCATGTAAGATTAGAGATTCTTTTGACCTCTCCTTTCAAGCTTGGTATCTGGATGATGGCACTATTATTGGTGATACCTTGGTTGTGGGTAAGGTTTTGGAGTTGATTATGGCAGATGGACCTTGTCGTGGCCTACACCTTAATGTTGATAAACCTGAAGTTTTGGCCACGTGAGGACCCCCTCAAGGTATATGTCGGTGTTTTTCCCCTAATATTTCCCGCCCTCACATGGTGTTAAATTATTGGTGGACCCGTAGTGTGTATTTTGAGTTTTGTAGTAATCTAGTCCTGAAAAGGGTTGTTAAAACTATTGAACTTATGGAGGCAGTTGCCAAACTCAATGACCCTCAATGCGAAGTTGTTTTCTCCGTACATGTGCCGGTATTTCTAAGTTATATTTTTCTATGCGCACAAGTTCTCCCGGGTCTTTGAGTGTGCTCGGTTTCTTTTGATGCGCACTCGTTCTTCCTTGAGCCGTATTGTCACCGCCTGGGCCCGGTTTTGGTGATTGGTAATGGAGACTCGCCACCTTACCCTTTGCTTTTGGGGGGCTTGGTTTATATTCTGCAGGTGATGTTTTTAACTATGCTTTTCTTGCTTCGAGACTTCAATCTGCTAGTCTGCAGACTAAGCTCCTCCATAGTGCTGGTATTGTGACTAACGTCCCTCCTTTGATAATGTCTATGTACTTTTAAGCGAATATGGATATTGACCTTTTGAGTAACCCTAGCGAGGTCGCTGCCGCCAAACTTATGAAGAAATTGGCGCATATATATTTCGATCGGGTTACCCAAACCGTTGAATCTACATTCCATCTATCCGGCACAGTGGCTTATGGAGCTCACTAAAGGAGGATCATACTTGATTGGCTTAGGGTGCCTCCTATACCTATTGGGACAACTATGAACGCCGTGACTTATCGTTGTGTGTTGTGTTATCGATGGTGTTCCCCTTTTCATTACTCGTACCGCGTTTCATGTTCTAGGGTTTTTACCGAGATATTTATGGGGATCATGCGCTTCTGCGGGTATTGTTGGCATTAAACATCGGCACAACATTGTACATGATGTTCTTATTGACATATGCTTCGGTCGGGATTTCAGCTCGAAGGTGGATATTGGGCTTCATGGAGATATGGGATGACCCTTGCGTCCGCCGATATATTGCTCTATTCTTGGGATGGCGGCGTGATGTTTGCGTTGATCTTGGTTGTGTTCGTCTCCTTTGACGCACGGGGTTGCTTGATTTTGTGCCAGTACGCTGGCGGTTAGTGGGTCAGCACGACGTAAATGTGTCAAGTATGGGTTAAATGCGCAGATACGGATAAGGGTTCCTCCCTTTTCTTTTTCTTCTTGGAGAACTTGAGAAGAGGCGGTAACCTTACTAAAGCGTATCGACGCTTCTCCTTGACTCAAGACATTGGAGCTCGTGTTGCGGGTCACATTTTTAATCGTATTAGTTTCGCTATTGCTAGAGGAGTTGGGGCCCAGTTGGTTTCTAGGCTTCCCACTAATTTCTTGTAAATCTTTTTGAGTTTTTAATAAAGTGATGTTATAATAAAAAATAAATAAAAAATAAAAATAATAATAATAATAATAATAATAATAATAATAATAATAATAATAATAATAATAATAATAGTGGTGACAATGATAAAGATAATATGAATTCCATGGAATTGTAAACAATCCCTCTCATATTGCCATGGAATGTTGAATTCCATATATATAGGATTTTGAAGGAATTTCAATCCATTCCGTTTGCCAACCAAACACAGTAAGGAATGAAATTCAGATTCCAAATTCTTTAAAATTTTCAACCAAACACGTTATGAAATGGAATTGGATTCCAATTCCCCCAGAATCCTTAGGATTCCGCCGAACCAAACGGGCCCTTAAAAACTGCTGTCTTTAATACGACTAATCAAGTGAAGCCGAGCTCGAAAATATCGTTTAGTCAACTAGGTTACACTCCTGGTTGAGAAAAATTTAGTCATACTATACACTTGGCCTCATTTAACCGTAAATTATTTTTTTTTTATTATTATTATTATTTTTTTTTCATTTTATGCATTAGTTTATTCAAATAATCGGTATCATACACTAAAATTACTAGATCTTTATTGTTACAACATCAAACAGCAACACATCCAACATTGTTTCAAGGATTACAATACACTACACTGAATAAGAACATGACTACTTGGTACATCAAAATGCACACAAACAAGAACATAATGGTTACGTACGTAGTTTGGTCAAGGAAGGACATACGTCAACAACTGCAATCACGAGATGTATCATTTATTCCGAAATAAGTTTAGTATTGTACAATTACATGAGATAAATGGAAACACATAGAGCATTAACATCAACAGCAGATGACCCTTATTTTGGGAGTGCAGTGTTTTATTTCTAAAGCAGGTACATAACATACAACGTAAATAAAAAAGAGAGTTCATAATGCAATCACTTCTTTTCAGCATAAAACAGACCCCATCTTTGTTCCCCGGAGCCAACCCTCACCAATTTTGCCTTCCAACCACCAACGATATCATTGTAGTCTTCCTACAGATTTCATGTTTAACATAAAGCATTAACACAGTTAAATTTTACCAAACTTTTGTTAAATAACGATTATATGAAGTCAAGTGATATATAAATGCACTCACTTCACTAAAGTCTCGGATGAATTCTTCCTTTTCCTTCTCGACCCTTTCAAGTTCTCTCGTAAGGACTTCCTTGAACTGAAAGTAATCTTGACAGTTAAAGATTGTCGAAGTCTTGCAACAAAAATAAATAGAAGTGAAAAAATGGCGGACATGTATGTTGAGTTACGGGTCAAAACCAATACCTTTTACTTAGCGCAGGTCAGGTTGAGCACAAACAGATTTTGCCGATTATTCTTTTTATTTTTAGAGACAAATGGTGTGCCAAATACTGAGATATGATTTCAGGAAAAAGTATCTACCTAATGTTTATGCATGTTATATTTGGCAAAATCCTCATACTATTTTTTTTTAAATGTTCTACTTACGTTGACCTCTTCAGCTCATTTCTTTTTATCTATTTTCAGTAGTTTAACTGTTTGACCCATTAGAGATAAAACATGGGGTGTTCTAAATACACCGGAATAATTACATCATAATTGTCAAATCAGCTTTAATTATCAGTTAATAGAGATATCATCTATACTAATTAATTATTTTTCATTTTCTCTTACACAAAGACCATTTATTATTTTCCCTCTCATGAATACCATAATCAGTTCATCACCATTTCTATCCCCATTCTCATCCTTATTTAAAAAAAGTTAATAAATCCAACATAATCAAAGATCAACTAGGTTAAAAAATTAATCACAAATCCAAAGTGTTGATGGTGGCCAGATCTAGCAGAAGTGACACTTTTATCGTAGTGGTGATGTCGGAGTTAGTTGGACAAACGCCGGATTTGAAGATTTGGCAATGAAAGACACGGCACGACGCGGTGCGTGACGCCGCATCGGGAGCGCCGTGAAGGTTTGGTCGGATTTTGAGTTCAACCAACGAGTTGTGATGATGGAAGTACCCATCTCGACGCGGACGGGGTTCCGAAAGATGGTGAACTACGCGGTGGTTTTACTCACGCCGTGTTTCGACATGGAGGCAGATGGAGGTGTTAGGCAGGCCGAATATTTAGACGATGGTAGTTGCAGAAGTAGATGAATCTGGGTATTTAGATTGAAAAAGTGTCAAATAGTTTAATGTTAAAAAGAGTTGTCTGTAAAATTTGAGGAAGAATAATTAAAGTGTAAATTTGTATTACTTCAATGTAGAGTTGTATACATCTCACCTCCTCCATATCTCGTGGTGTCCCAAATCTCGTGGTGTACATAATGCATATGGATCTTGACTAAATTATATATATGTTTGTATGCACATCTGATACAAGTGGATCCAGGTATGGACATGATCACATCCAATTCATTTACAGTTTTACAACCTTAAACTTGATCTTACAAAATCAAACTTGGTGTATTCCAGATTTTAACCTTAAACTCCACCACATTTACTCTAGTATACATAATGCAGTTAAATGAACTCATCGATTTTGAAGTTGGAAAGAACTCCAATTAGTCCTCAGGTCAAAAGGGAACTCGTGTGCAGTTAGATTAAGTAACAATAACAACAAGCGCAACTATAATAAACAAAACCAGTAAAAGGCCGGAGGTCCTCTGGAAGCAGCCTCTCTACCTTTGGGTAGGGGTAAGGCTGTCTACATCTCACCTCCTCCATATCTCGTGGAAGACGGGATTGGGTTAACGTTGACTTTTAGTATTATGGTCATAATGACACTAAAACTGTAATGACTGGAAGACCAGATAAAGGGACCTCAATACATTATTGTTTTAGTTTCGGTATAACCGTATAAGTAGAAGATATGAGCAGTGTAGCACCGAAACGGGAACGGCAAAGGGATACGGGAACGGGAAACGACAAAAATCAAAAATTCAAGATACGGGAACGGCATAGAAACGGCAATAAAAAATATAAAAAAATTAAAAATATATTAAAGAAAATCCAAAATAGATATATGTTGATGTAAATTGTAAACTCCAAAAGTACTACATGTTCCAAAGATAATTAGTTATCAATAATCAAATCATTTTCAAGTTTACCTATCTTTTCAAGTTTAGTAACATATGCCCACAATGGAGGTTGACCTGTATGATCATCAACACCTTGTGTTTGTTGTGTTTCTTGAGAAGAAGCCATAATAGATTAATAGATATTCGATGTAGAGAGTAGAGACGTATTGTATATTTGTGTTATTGTATATGCCGGTTTTGTGTATATATAAAGATATAGATGGCTGCCCTAATGCATGTGACAGTTGGGTTCCAATGGGTTTGGAATAAAAAAGCCCATTAAAACTTTAAAACTTTAAAACCCATCATAAATACAGAAACTGCCATGGAAACGCTTCAAATTCAGGAAACTGCAGTGAAACGCTTGGGAATCCAGGAACGGCAATGGAAACGGCAAGGAAACGTTTCGGGGGCGTTTCGGGGCCGTTCCCGTTCCCACCACGTTTCGAAACGGGTACGCGAGCCTCGACGGAGTTTCGGTGCAACACTGGATATGAGTTTCTGTATCTAATCTAAAGAATTTTGGTGCTGGAACGCAAAGAATCAGATCCATTAGTAATTCATAAGTTAACTCAAATGCAATCCCATACATTACCTTAGCTTATTCAAGTAAAATTTGATTGCTAAACTGTTCCGTTTTTGTACAGTGAGCACCACAGCACCCATGCTGTTCTGTGAAAAGTAGCAAAATGGAGGATTAAACAATAGCAGATATATCATGATTTTGCAAAGTCATTAAGAACTTTGGATGGAAGTACTTCAACAAAAACAAGAATTTCTCTGTTCAGTGAAGCCTACAACTTAGGTGAATGGGTCGATGCAGATTATGTTTTATCTCTTGCAGGTCAATCTGCTTATATTAAAGGGCTAATAACCTATTAAAGCATCATACTTGTCACAAAAAGCAGTTCGACGTAGCAAACAAAAAAAATACCCCTTTTGGCTATTTGACCCAACTATTTTGTCCTTTATATGCATTTTACCTCTTACTCCCAGTCACCACGTCTGATTTCCCGGTCACCACCTCTTACCAAACCCGAAAGAAGCAGACATCAGATCTCATCATCAACTGATAGCACTTGACTTTTACAAACCCAGTAAAACATAAAACATAAAAATGACAAGAAGATCTAGTTCATGTCTAAAAACATGTTTAATAACAATAGCACTTGTTTCAGCATTCTGCTTATTTGCTCCTACACTTTATTCCAAACTTAAAACCAACTTCAATATAAAACCCAACACATTGCTTAATCACTTGTACTCCATGCATCTGTGATTGTCCTCCCCCTCTTTCACTTCTTAACCTTGCTCCTGGAGCAGTCACCACCTCTTACCTAACCCGAAGAGCATACAATATGTCAAACCGACATATGTACAATGGAGCAACTCTTGCATCTCGTTACTGAGACAAAACTAAATAAGCCATAACAATCAAAGATAAGCACCCAACCGCTTTTCCTTGGACGACCGAACCCCAAACGGTTCTTGACCCCAAGTGGCTGTAAAGATCATTGATTTGTAGTTTGTGATTCGCAAAGAGAACCCCAATAGATTGGACCCATGTAAAGTGTCTGCCCCTGTTTTTTTTTTCTTTTGCAAATGAAGACCATCGATGTGAGTTGTTGCCGATATTTTTTTAGTTTGATGTGATGTGAGAGAAAAGAACGCTTTTAATACCGATACCGGATTAAAAAGTGATAAAATGCATATAAAGGACAAAATAGTTGGGTCAAATAGCCAAAAAGGGTATTTTTTTTGTTTGCTACGTCGAACTGCTTTTTGTGACAAGTATGATGCTTTAATAGGTTATTAGCCCTATATTAAAAAAGAATTTACTTTTGCATAAAACCTCCTAAATATTTTATTCCAAAGAATTACTATTATCGAGATAATACACTCTTTAAAAGAAAACAAATTACATTTGAACAATAAGCTTTATAAAAATTATTAATTGTGGCCAAAAAAGTGTTGCGTGTCAACCAACCCGACACGTACCAAAACTAACCCAGTTTTGTAGTCCACCAACTCACACATTTTTTTAGTCCACCAACCCACCAATTTCTCCATATATGCTAATCATAGCATGCAGGCTTTCTAATGATAATCACTTACCTTGCATGCAATTTGTTCAACTAGTTGCATTAGGAACTTTCCAAGTCCCTTCCCCTGATAAGCAGGTTCAAGCTGTAACTCATACACATAAAGTACAGGTATTTCCTCCTCAATGGTGAATCTATAATGTACAAATCCAATTAAGGATGCCTTCGCATCATCTGGTGTGCTTGGAGCATTGTATACAAAAATGTATAGTGCCTCGGGAGATGACATTTCTCTACGTTTCTCTTTTTCCTCTTCTGGCCACTCTGCTCCAAACGGCCCTTCCATATTCACCTGCTCAAAAGAGAAAATATAGTTATAGGTGGAAACCAGTCATTCTTAATATAACAGGGCTAGGTGAGTTGACATGCAAACACTTTTTCTCCATATTTTTAGTATTTTCTTTATACACGTGAATGCACTAATTTTGATAGAGAAAACTGTTCCAAAATACAAATATGATCAAGAAAACAAGACCGTAACAATGATGATTCTAAATCGTTGGATGAAACGATTTAGGAGGTTGTATACATTAAAAATAGACCTTGGGTGAATTTTGACCCATTCTCCTCTTAGCACATATTTTGAGTTGCATATATGTGATGAGACAAGATTGAAATCCGCCGGATCATATGTGAAGGGGTTTTAAATGCCACGGCTATGATATAATCCTTTTTATATTGGCGAGACAAGATACAATAAACATCTTTTAAAGGCCAAAAGAAATATAAAACAAATACTAATAAAAATATTGACTTTTATTACCTTAAGAAGATTTTGGATATACTGCTTCAAACTAGATGAGAGTTTATCACCACGTCCAGACTCAAGGAGTACCGAAAGACCTATTAATACGAGGGTATCAGCAAGAAAAAACAAATAAAAAGTATTACTAATAAAAAGCAATAATCTTTTTTAAAGAATTTTGTTTATATGAACTACGTAGTAGTGCAATCCACATTCAGAAGTCAGAACCTTTAAAGTATAGGTATTAGTTTTTTAAGGCAGGGTCAATAGACCCGGGTTCAAACCTCTTCCATGGCACTAAAGATTATTTGGTACCATCCCCCTCCGCAAATGCTCAGATTGACTGGTGAGTGAGGGGCTTTTGGAGAAAATAGTCTGGGTTTAAAGCCACCCTCCTGATAAGTACAGTCACTGGGACAGGTGCTCATTGCTTGGGGCCGGGTCCTTGGAGGAGGGTCCGGTTGGCATCCATAGGATGCATGGGACCAAGGTGATCCCACCGATCTTCACCTTTTGGAGAGTTTTTAAGGCAGGGTTTTTTCAAGTCCCTGATGTGCAGTAGCAAGTACATGATTATCAAACTCTTATACATTATTACTATTTCCCGGTTAGAATCTATAAGGTTTTACTTTGAAAAAGCGTTGAGAATTAGCACATATATAGATGATCATAAAGGTGTGGCATTAACTTATAAACATGCTTTGGGTAGAATAGGTAATCATAAATAGTTCTAACATATAGGAATAACAAGTGTGGGAACCATTGCAGCGGGATTGGTTTTGTAGCCGTGAATTTGGATAGGGACTATTTTTGCCAAATTGCTATAAAGGACTTACTTTGCAGCGACACTTAAACTTTAGGGACTATTTTTGCCAACTTGAACTTAGTTTGTAACGACACTTAAACCTCAGGGACTATTTTCGCCAACTTTTGAAAGTTGGCAATTAATGTTTGCTTTTAAGCACTGTTGCTCGATCTTTAGTTAATATATATAATAACACCATGTGACCGATTGCCTAACAGAAAGCATACTACCAGAAGCTAAATTTAGTGGTAATTGTGGTAATGGACCTTCTTGATATGGCTACCTGAAGTTGAGTTAATCTGGCAATCGCTGGGGTACTCTAAATGACCAAATCCCTAATTTGATGAAAGAAAGTATGAGATAACATAACGAACAACTTCCACTTAGTTTAGTCTTATTTAACACATATAAGAGCACTAGGTTCGTCGTCGTGCCACCTCAGTGCCACATCAGCATCTCATTTTTCCACAACTAACCACAACACACCTCCTCCTCACTCATAACAAACCTCAACCTCTTCATTTGGGACCCACCACTACCACTTTATTTTTTATTCAACCTCACGGTATAATCACTTTTGTCAGAACTCCACACTCGTCGTCCTCACGATTTCAAACCCAACGACGCCCCACGGCGAGCCACCCCGGTGTGGCGGCGGGGCACGACGAACCACCATGTCACCAACAGCGAGGCACGATTAACCCCACACCGGGTGCTCTAAGCTGATAAGCCAAAGATAAGTTTAAACAAACACCCCCCAAAATACCCACGTTTGGATTTTGTATAAGGCTTTAGATTTGGATTTTGGATTTGGGGTTGAAAGAAAAGAAGGAGAGAGGAAAGAAATGATAGTATAAAATATTATTTTATTTTAAATTTTTTTTAATAAAAGCTTTATTTCATTAGAAAAATACAAGAAATTGATGGAAAGTCGAGACGCTAGTTGAGTTCTCACTTCTTTCTGAATATAAAAACTTAGTCTATGAAAAATAAAAGCATCACTTTTGACATTATTCGAGTGGCTAACAGCAGCGGTCTTGATGCGTGAAAGTGTATCTAAAGCTTCCACGTCAAGCTCTCCGAATGTGGAAAAAGCAAATGAAATGAACTTGTAACCGTTTTCTTCACATTTGGACACCTCCACAGCATTATGTAAGGCTACCCCGGGGCCCACGAAGTTGCATCAATACCCGCAAAAGGAAAGATCCCAGTCACATCCAAACATGCGTCCTTATCTTGTATCCAATTTAATAATAACAAGTCTGCAGGTCGTAGCTCTTTCCCATCCCTCGAAAGAAACCCCATAGGAGCCTCCTTTTTCACCATAATCCCTACCTTGGAACATATGTCGACGAGAATATCACGCACCAGGTTATGTCTGAACTTCACACCCACTTCACTGGAACAGTGAACTGCATGGTCTCCCCATTGGTCCATACGATATGTATTACAACTCGGGCAAGGACTACCTTCAGCAAACATGGGTATAGTAAGCCTATAACACAATACTGAACAGAATTGGCGGTGGTTCATCCTCTGGCCTAACCCATCAATAGGTATCGTGAATAGAAAATCTTGTGCATGTGGGGCGCGGGTACAACTGAGAATAGCCACTTGTCTTGGACTTAACGAATACTTGGAAACAAGATCTTTCTCAATGACACCAAAGTAACACTTTGCCAAGGTTTTCATCATGTGGAGGGCAGGAGCGTCGGAGGTGACAGAGAGCATGTCTATGTTACAAGCATTGTTAAAAATATCGAGAGCATGCTGAAACGAAGGACCATGAGAATTAATGCCCGTTTTTACCAATATCTGGTCCTGCAGGTCACTTGTTTGCAAACGAGAGGCGAGGAATGTATAATGGATAATGGATAATGTCACTCGTAGCATGGATGCCAAGCCCACCCATCTTGATTGGAAGGGTGGCAAGCCGCCACTGCAAGTCACCAAACCCTGGTCCGGAGGCTGTAATAATCTTCTCCAAGAAAGTACGTAACATCTGATCAAACCGAACTTGGTCCTCTAGCACGTACAAAGGGGAATATGTCCTCAAAGCATAAACTAATTACGCAACCCCGACACAATTACGAAGAAAAAGGAGCTCACATTGGGAGTCATTAAGTTTGAGTATAGTTACCATAAGCGAGATAGTTTTAGAAACCCTTTTCAAAGTCAGATCCTGACAAAAGCTTTCATCTAAACTAACTGACCCACCGAGAAGTTTGACACCATCGACCGGACAAGAGATATTTATAGGAAAAACACCCCTCCACCCTACTTATAGGGTCCTCCACAGGCCAGAAAAGTTCAGTCTTATCGACATTCAAAAACAACCCCCGAGCCGGACCATCCGTCATAATAATGTCAAGCGCCTTGGCAACCATGAGAGTATCTCCCACAATCGTACCATCATCAAGATACCAAGCCTGAAGAGTAAGCTCACATGACCGATTAATAGTTTGGACTAGGGGTGCAAAGCGAGGGCAAACAACAAGGGACCTAGTGGGTCCTCTTGTTGAACCCCAACAGGACCAAAGGATAGAATCATCATAATACAGTCTAGCAGGTCTGGCATAGCAAAACTCAACCCAAGGAGCAATAAAAGGACATCGTATCCTAGTCTCCTGAAGAAGGTGATAACATCAAATAGTCCTGCATATTAAGTGTCAATTCCCCCCGATAATGCTCGTATTTTATATCATTTATATGGATTTACGCTTGTTTTCCTCTATATTTCACTTTCATGTAATTTACGAGCATTGGAGCTAATGAGACGTGGATTTGGAGAGTTTATTGAAGATATATGATAGTATGCCTATTTTGAAGTAATTACGGCGTAATTCTTCTCTCACATTACGCTGTAACAAAAGCGTGACTCAGAAAACCAACTCAACTAAAGATTACGACGTAAATCCATCTTAGGATTACGCCGTAACTAATTAGGTCAAATGATGTTCCACGCCGCTACAAGCTACGCCGTAACTCTTTCCACAAATACGGCGTAACCATGATTTATTGAAGATACGGCGTAACTCATTTTTGATGTTACGCCGTAACCAGCTTTTCCAGAGCAAAATACGAAGATATTGATGTTACGACGTAACTCTCAACTTAAGTTATGCCGTAACCAGACCTGGTCTATAAATACCGCCCAAAATTATGCATTTCTAATCATTCACTCCACACACAAAAGCAGAGAACGTGGGTAGGAGGCTGAAGGCAGATCTCGAGGAGCATACGGAGCCATCTCCAAGGGAGAAATCACTCCCTAATGATAAGCATTAGCAATTTATCATTTCTTTTACTTTCAATTCATGTATTTCATAATGTTAAACATTGAATCGATTGTTCCAGTTAATATGAGCGGCTAAGCGCCTCTGGTGCTAGCCTAGTTATGATTCCTTAATTGTTTTGTTTATGTTTACATTGCTTCCGTATAATTGTTTCTAGTGTATGCATGCATAGTTTGTTGGTAGCTACCCTTGTTTCGGTAGTTTTGAATGGCGGTAGTGTCTAGTTGCTTAGGAGATATGACCAACTGACCCTAAGTAGGTAGACTGAGTGGGAAGGGTAAGAATTGACCAACTGACAACCCTTTTTCGCTTGTGCGATTTGACCAACTGATCACCTACCATTTGGATGAACTTAAGAAGTTAGGGATGAGTGTTTAAGATGCTAGCGCCCGGGCACTCATTGTTATGAATCTTGCATGTAGCTGAACTTAATGACTTGGCTTAGGGGACTAAAAACAACTGGACTTTCAAGGGTAGTAGCTTGAACTCCGGTGGAAACCTTTGCTGATAGGTTAGGACGAACTGACCAAATGATGTCTTAGCGACTTAAACCCCCACTTGAAGAAATTGGAAGTAATTAAACGTGAACCTAACATGATAGGATGAGTAAGTAGGTTAGCACACTTCTCCTCTATTGATCACAACCTTCGCCTTTATTTGCTTTCTTGCATTTCTTGCTTTAGTAGTTAATTAATCATTTCAATCTTAAAACCAATTAAAATCTGTGACACCTAGACTTAATTAGAATTCGCTCACATAGCTCTTGGGACGACCTCGGTTTTACCGAATAATACACTACACACGATCGGGTACACTGCCCGTTAGTGCATTAGGGTAGACCGTTGGTATAACGAGACACTTATAAATATTAAAACCTGGTCAGTAAAACCTGCATCAAGTTTTTGGCGCCGCTGCGAGGGAGTTATATTAGGATTTTCATTAAATCTTTCATTTTTGTTTTGTTTTAAATTTTCTCAATTTCTCACGATCTCATTTCTAGTTTCAGGTACTATGGAAGTTGTTAACATTGATGACCTCACTCTTGAAGAATATTTGGCATTGACAAGGGAATAACAAGGATTGGGGATCGTTAGGCCGGCCATCGCCGAAGATGCTCAATTCGAGATCAAACCACAATTTATGAGGGAGCTACGTCCAAACCCTTTCTCCGGAAGCGTTACCGATGATACTTACGAACATGTGGATAACGTGGAATACATTGTCAGCCTATTTAAAATTCCAAGAGTCTCAAACGATGCTGTCATATTACGTGTGTTCCCTATTTCTCTCACTGGAGCTGCTAAAAGATGGGTTGATCGATTACCAGCCGGGACAGTTAACACCTGGCCACTCCTAAAAAAATATTTCATTCAAAGGTACTGTCCTCCATCTAGGACTGCAAAGCAACTAGAAGAAATCCATAACTTCAAGCAGGAGGGTGATGAAACGTTGTACCAATCATGGGAAAGATACAATGAATTATTATACAAATGCCCTACTCGTGACCTTAATAGCCAGCAAAAGGTGAACGTCTTCTACAAAGGTCTAAACATCTCCTCAAGGCAAATGATCGATTCTCAAGAACCAATACCTTAAATGACTCCAACAATTGCCTTAGAAACTATTCAAAAGATGGTTGACAATTGGGGGAGCAAACAAAGTATAAGTAAAAATGTGGAAGGCCTTGCAGTGATAAATAACAAACTAGAGAGTCTTGGAAGAGACATGAAAAAGCTCAAGGAAAATGTACATTCCACACAAGTTGGACGAAATGAATACGATGGCACTCTCCCTACCAAGGAGTGCCCGTCTAAGGAGGAAGTCAAAAGGATAGAAGAAGTAAAATATGGAAGTGGAAGACCTTTCAACGGACACAATGGTAACGGGGCTAGATACCGCGAAAGATCCCCAGGATTTTATACAAGAATCAACAATAACCCTCCTCAATCGAGCTTCGAAGAAATAATGCACAAACATATCGAAGAATCTACAAAAAAAAGTGATAGACTCAAAGAATGGATGGTCAAGGTAAAAGAAGACACCAACATGAACTTACGGAATCAGGATGCCGCAATTAAAAACCTCGAAACCCAAATTGGGCAGTTAGCTAAAAATCTCGAAACCAGTAATGATGAAGCCATTGCACACAAAGCCATATTTGCACAAGATAAGCCGAAGGAAGAACAGTGCACCTTTTCTGTCACTAATGACCTTTGCGGGATTAACTACTTAAGAGAAGATGAAAAATCTGAAGACGACGAGGACCTGCCAAGCCAACTTCCTGAGAAGGAACTCTATCAAGAAAGTTTTCTTCTGCCATGCACTATCGGTAATTTAAAAATTCCCGCTTTGGCTGATTTGGGGGATGAGGTAAACCTTATTTCTACTTCATTGTTTGATACACTAAAACTTACCAATTTAAAAGAAACAACAATGATGATTGAAATGGCTGATTCCTCTAAAGCAGTACCTAGGGGAGTTGTTGACAATGTTCTCCTAAAAATTGGTAAATTCTTTTTTCCTACTGATTTTGTGGTTATCGACATGGGCAAATGAGAGACTTACAACTTAATTGTTGGAAGGCCTTTCCTGGCCACTTGTCGAGCGCATATAAAAGTTTTTGAAAAACAAATTTCTTTAGGAACTGAAGGGGAACGAATTACTTTCAGCATAAAGGAACAATTGAATCCCCGATTGGAATTTTCAAAAAAAGGTTGATGTTGTCAATGTTCCGTCTCTCGACCCGCCTTTATGCTGTAACCTAAGAACTAACAATTGTAGGCAAGATGTTGATAGTTGTGAACAGGAACAGGAAAATATTAACTCGATTGGGGGCATAAAGGAAGCTCCGGACCCTAACATGCATTACTGCATCCCTATAATGACAGAGCATGATGGATCAATGAAAGCAGGGCCTTCGTGTAACCCTTTTCGTGAATATTGTAATGGGAATATGAAGGTGGAAGAATGGACGTGCCCTCACGAGATTGAGAGACACGACATAAAGTTTGGAAAGCTATCCTTTGAAGATTGGTACAAGGTGAGATTTGGAGACTTGAACTTGAATACAGGATTGATGAAACAGCTAAAACGCGATTAAAATGAATATCACCTTATTGATAAATTGACCAATGATGAAAGATCGAACATAAATGCCACGATTGATGACAATCTTATAATTGAAGACGACGACTACGAGAAGTCGTGCCTATCATTCAACGAGTGGCTCTCGAAAAATTGGTACATGTAGTATCGGCAACACAGTCAGAAAAAGAGTTTTTGTCGAATGGATGAATGACTGCCGCCAAGTAATGGAGGAAGTTGGCCAAGTCAAAAAGCTATCATAAAGCCCCATGGCTTTGAGTCTAACTTAAAGACTCGTAAATAAAGAAAAGTGCTATTTCGGGAGACAACCCGAATTATCCCTTTCATTTGTTTTATTTTCATTTCTGTTGGGTTTTGTGTTTTTAACCATTTTTGCAGGAAATCAGAGAAAGTTGCTGCAGCATGTTGAACGGGGACCTGATATGTCCATAGTTACGGTGTAACTCATTCTTTTGGTTACGCCATAACACACCTTTTGCAGTAGTTCTTCCCAGAGCATTACCAATTATGGCGTAATCCCATGCAATGGTTACGCCGTAGCTACACTCCTGTAGCATCTGCCAGGTTTTGCATTAATTACGGCATAACTCCTTCTAGGAGTTACGACGTAACTATCCTCTGTAATAATTCTTTCTTTTTAAACACAATAACCTTGTATTAGTTATTAAATGAACTTTGTGGGTATGTTCCCTGTAAGCCCTCACGAGACTACACTCGTCCACTTGGGACACCAAGTGGTTTAAAAGGCTTGTTGCATACGCTAAATGCAACCGTGATTCCTACGAAAGTGAGTTAGGTTTCTTTTCATTTTTCTTTTTCTTTTTTAGAATTATGCTTGTTGGTAGTGTGATTTCAGGGAATGAAGTTTGCTTGTGGATGCTTAAGCGAAGGCACGATTCTTTTCGTGGACCTTTTTTCTTTTTGGAGCAAATTTCAAGGAAGTTCTCGCTCTAATTCTACTTTTCTCTTCACCTTTATTTAACGTTTAGTACAAAAGGGACTTTGTACATTTCAAGTGGGGGCGGGAGTAGAATTATCTCTTGAACTTTATTTTGCCCTCGTTTTTCTAGTTTATTTTGAAAAATTATGCCATTTTTAAAATTTTGACATGCTTTTCTTAACCTAACTAGATTAGACCTTAGCCGAGCACATTATAACCCTTGATATTATATGGTGAGATTAGCCTTATCCGTTCCAAATTTTTACCCCAAATCCACCAAATTATGAGTGTGCTGGTAGCTTGTAAACTTTAGAACTTGGCCTTTACATCATTTCGAGACCATATACGAGGTATGTTGAGTTAGCTTAATGTATTTGGACTTTTCAGTTTAAGAAGGCAATATTATAGGATTATCACCCAAATAGCCTATCATTGTGTGTCTATCGATTAGTCACCTCGACTTCTCGACCCCTATGTTAAACTCTTTTGTTGCACTCACTTTTAGTGCAAGATACCCCTAGATACACCCGTCTGAGCCATCCTTTCATTTTGTTCACCCAACATATTTTTTCGTTACACCCATACACCTTAGCCTACCCTGTAGTCTTTATTTGTGATTGGGAAATAATTGCTTGCTTAAGTTCAAGGTTCAAGTGTGTTAATACAAATAAGCCGTAAAAACGTTTATTTATATTTTACGATCTTCTAAATGTTTTGTCGATAACAAATGTAAAATCATTTTAACGAAACAAATAGAGTACGTAAATAGTTTGAGTTAATAGTTTTCTAACACAATTAAGTTGTCACATAAAACACTAAAACAAGTATAAGTGTTTTTATGATTTAGATACATATGTGCAACAACTAGTGTTTACATATTGGGTTAAACATATACTTAAACTAAGTATACTAAAATGGGTAAAAACTAAGTGTATGCTAAAATGGGTAAATACAAGTATATACTAAATGGGTAAATACTAGCAAATGGTTTTGACCCATAACCCATGGTTTTATATATACCACTTAACCAAGTTCATTGTATCTAGAAAGAAAACCATGGATCAACCCATAAACCATGACCCATGACCCATAACCAAAAATACCCATGGGCAAAGAGGAGCGGACCACGGATCCCTAGCTTTGTGCTAGCTGGATCCCTTGTGGTAGGGATCCGTGGGATCAGGGGAACAGAAGAGAATTTCCTCTATAAATAGAGAGCCATTTCTTCCTCTCTACACATGGTTTTCACACACATACTTCCCAAAGTATTCTAACCCTCTAACCTCAGATCTAAGTGATCTATGTAGTTTGTCTTTTGTTTTTGTGTGATCTACTAGGTTCCTCTTAAAGGAGAGATCACCACCTCTTGAAGACGTGCAAGCTCTAGTCCATGAGTTGCCATGCTTAGTCACCATCAAGACTACTAAGGTTCTCTTGTTGATAGTTCTTCCTTTCTCCATAGATGTTGGGTAGAAGGCATTAGTGAAGAATGCCGAAAGTGTCAAGATGAAAGCATTAGTGAAAGATGATCATCATCCATGTCAAAGCATTAGTGAAGAATGCCGAAAGTGTCAAGATGAAAGCATTAGTGAAAGGTGCTCATCATCCGTGTCAAAAGCATTAGTGAAGGATGCTAAAGGTGTCAAGATGAAGGCATTAGTGAAGGGTGCCAAGCGTTGTGTCAAATGCATTAGTGAAGGATGCCAAAGAATCAAATCAAGTAGAATTTGGGAAGAATGCTTAGGTTTTATAATCTATGAGGTGCATCGTTATACATATATGTATTTGTTTATCTACAAGGATGGTGATATCCTTGATGGTGTTGTAACAAGGAGTAGATCTCCTTGAGAATAGGTGTTGTTTCGTGAAGGTGTAGTTCACCTAAGGTGTGAAAGAACTAGGTGCTTAGCCTAGTACCTAATAAAGGGTAGGCGACGTTGTGATAGGATTAGTTCTCCTAAGGTGTGAAAGAACTCGGTGGTTAGCCTAGCACCATATAAAGGGTAGGCAACGTTGTGTTAGGTGTGGTTCGCCTTGGTGTGAAAGAACTCGGTATTTAGCTTTGTACCGGAAAAAGGTTAAGCGACGTTGTGAAGGCTTCTCCGCCACAAGGAGTTGGTGTAGTGCTTACGAACTCTCGAGTAGGTGACTCGGGGAGTGGAGTAGGGCAAGGAAGGTGTCCTTGTAGCCGAACCACTATAAATATCTTGTGTTGTGGTGATGTGCTTCTTACTCTTTATATTTCATTACACGTTTATATATCCATCTATCAACGTCCAACATAAACAATCAAATAGATTGACATAAGTTGATCTAAATATTTAAAAGGAAGTTTTAAATTGGTAAAACTATTCAACCCCCCCTTCTAGTTTTCCACAATTGGCATCAGAGGTTTCGTTACCAAGGTTCTTAAAGTATGTTGTACTTTAATGACTTGATACGATCCGTGTATGTTTGAAAACTACAAAGAAGGATTTTTTTTTGGTCATATTTTCTTTTAAATCATTTTGTTGGACATTGATAGATGATTCTAACCAATTTTGCTCTTAAGAAATTTTCATGCTAGAAACTCTCAAAAATCTTCATTTAAAGAATAATGAAGTCAACATTCAAGGAAGGATCTAAAAGGTGATCACAAGTTACGTACACCAAGTACAAAGGATTACTTTTAAAGCTCATGAAGTATTTTTGGTATTATACCAAATCAAGAAGCATAGAGGTATGTTCTACTCTTCATTATATAGGTTACATGAGTTCCATTCATTATCATAAGTTCTTTTTGCTTAACTAATCACTAACATCATTAGAAGTCTCTTTCGTCACCATCTCGTCTTTTTCAACATAAGGAATGATATTATTTTTTTTTCGTCAAACTAACGCCGTCATCACATATGAACCCTCGATATGTGATTCATCAAAAATCATCATTCAAAAATAATCCTTATCTAATACCTTCATTTTTTTTGGCAAGCTAATTTATAAGCCTACTACAAAAATAATACCAAACAACTCCCTTTCTGTCCACAGTATCCGGATCCCTCTAGTTGTACTAGCCGGATCCCAAATGCAAAGGATCCGGGGGAACCGTGGAACAGAACTCAGCTATACGCTTTCAAAAATTCACCACTGATCTTTTTCCCTCTACTCAAATAACACTAAAACGACCAAGCTACTGAATCCATCCTCATTGGCTTCCATACTCTCAAGTATTCCTTCCTAGAACATCATTGTAAGTAATTACATTAACTTGTTCTAATCTTAATCATCCTCATCCTAGGGTTTATGGTCTCTTAATTTTTAATCAATTAATTTAATTAGGGTTTTTTTTTTAAATTAATCATGAAAAGGGGCTTTTTAAACAAAATCACATTGTGTTCACAACATTATTAATACAAATCAAAACCATAAACCCATCCCAACTAATTTTACCTAATTGGAAAATTTGTATTTTTAGGACCAACCATGCCCAAAGCTACTCAACAAGATCATCATGACACCATCCACTACCTTACTCATTACTATCGTAAAAAGGGATTGACCAAAACCGACCGTAAAATTTTCAAAAGCCTTGTAAAACGACTTATCCACGAAGGTCGTGTAGTCAAGGAATGTTTCCTTGAAGATACCGACATTCGTCAAGTTTTCTCGACAATCAACTTTGATTGTCTCCTTGACATAGATGAACAAATTTGTCCGGTTTTCATTTTTGAATTTTACAAAAGCTTTAGGATCATTCGAAACGTCGATGATAGCATTTCAATCGCTTTCATCATCAATAAACAAAACTTCACTCTTCCTCTCAACACCTTTGCTCAAATTCTTCGCATTCCTTGTGAAGGAATTTGTATGTACTCTCAAGATTGGGCAATTAACGTTCAAAACCTTGCACTTGACCCTAAGCCTCTCTATAACACTCCTATTGATGAACCCGAAACCATCCGAGACACTATTTTCAAAATAAGAACCGACCAATCCCGTTTCGACCGAAACAAGAAGCTCATTCACCGCAATCCCTTTCAAATGGAACTTTTCGAAATGCACCCCATGTTTAGAAAATGGGAAGAAATTCTTAGGGAAAATGTCATTAGCCTAGTTGGAAACAAAGATCATCCAAACGCATGTCTTGTGCAAATGATCTATTGTCTTATCCATCAAAGGCCATTTAATCTTGCCTATTACATGGTAAGGAGAATGGCTGGGGTATTCAAAGCTTCCAACATGGTACTTCCGTATGGTATGCTTCTAACACGACTTTGTAAGTATGTTGGTACATTGCAACCATCTCCTATCAACGATGATCATTATCTTTCCGATCACATCATGGTACCTCTTACCAAACGACCCTCTAAACGGTTCATGGTCAATGGAGAGCAACCGGAAGCTCTCTCGGACTCCTCGGCCGGTGAAGAAGAAGAAGATGTCGACCCCGTAGCCAACATCAAATTGGAAATCCTTGAATACCACAAACAACTTCCGACCATTCCAAACGAGACCGTGGAATTTAAGCAATTGAGGGGCATGATTCAAAACCTCGCATACAACCTCACTAAGCCGTCAAAAAGGAAAAGAAAGGATTGACGAAAGAGACAATAGGACTGTGCTTGTTTTCTTTATCTTATGTTTGGATGATTACATTTTTAGCACTTTCAGTTTATGATTATTTGGATATTGTCTTTAACTAGTGTTTTGTGATAAACATGCTTGTTTCTATTGTTTATCTGTGGATTTACTAGTGTGCATAAACTGCGCATCATTTCTGTGTAGGTTCTGTATTGGTTCTTATCTGCAGATGCCGGATCCCTAGGATTAGCCTAGCCGGATCCCTTCCTTGAGGGAACCGTGGGATCCGTGACATCAGATCCGCAATACAGCATTCAGTACATCAAAACTGCTTTCTAGATAACATTACATTAGCTTAGCATATGATTTTAGAACCCAACTAAGTCCACTTCAAGGATGAGAAAGGCTTAGACTCACTAAAGGCTTACTTAAGATCTTAGTCTGATTTTATCAACACATCTAAACTCACCATATTTCTACTTCGACTACTCACAAACTATTTCTCACCTCTCAAAACACTTAAAGAAGATAAGCTAAGCAATTTTAGGAAATTGCTTCTAGTCATTTATATCTCAAGATAAGACAAAAATTAGTTTTTCAATTTTTGTAATTCTTAAGAATTTTTCTTAATATCACCTCAAGCCTAAATTTGATCACTAGGATCATTTATTATGACTTGACACCTTCATAACTCTTAGTGTTATCCTTGGACATCCATTGGTAGTCATCTTGTCCCATCCCTCTTCCATAAAAAGCAATCATTTGCTATAACACTTATTACCTTTAATCATTCAAGTACCCTTTCATCTTAAAACTTAGGAGAACTGAAACATTCAAAATGAGATAGGCTTTAGCTCCTAGAAACCTCACTTCAAACCTGTCACAACTGCTGAGAGCCGGATCCCTAGGATTAGCCTAGCCGGATCCCTTCAAGGAGGGAACCGTGGGATCCGGGTGACAGTTTATGTCAAACATAGCTAAAACAATCATTTCAACTCATCTTCCTAACTCAAACACTCCATCTCATCTTAAATGAGTTCCTAGATCAGTGAAACTCTGATTCTCAACCTTGTGCATGTTAATCATCACATTTCCAAGAACATTAGTGGATTAAGTCTTAAATGCAATTGCAAAGCTCTTCTCTTTATAACCCATATTGCCAAGAACACCTTAGTCATCAAATTCAAACATAATTATCTGCAATTGCAACCATCCTTCTTAGTAATCTCATCATGAGAAAAGCTCCTAGTGCTTACTCATCCACTCAAGAACCCCCAAAGAAACTTACTAGAATCATACACGAAGTTTCCTCAACCGAATCATCTCCTGTTAAGTCCACCTATGCTAGGATTTCCCCTACACCAAGGAAACCAATAAAACTAATCCCCAAGAAGAGTGTTCCCACTAAGATTTCATCACCAAATTCTACTATACCAAACATACCCTCCACAACTCAACCAACATCATTAGTGCCTAGAGCCACCTCACAATCATCCCCACACTCTCACAATGTAGAAGATTTACCCTCTTGGCCATCTCATCTTTCACCATTACCAACTAATTCACTTGAAAAGATTGAGCAACAAAATCAAAGTGTTGAATCAACACTTGCTCCAAAAGCAAACTCTATCATTCCTCCCAATAGTCCATTTTGGATTATGAGAAGACATCAAAGGCAACCACCCGACCAAATAGAAGTTGATGCTTCTTTACCTCTACCCTCAAACATTGTAGAACCACCACTTAATGAGCCTCCATCAAATCCTCCTTCATTTGAAGATCCTCAACCCACTTCACTTGAACTTTTACTTCAAGAAACTCAAAACCATGACAAGGATTGCTATCATTGTAAACATGTTGAAAGGTTGATACATGAACTACGTGAAGAGCAACGTTTCATGTTTTATCACCTCCTCGAACGTTTCGAAGAGGTTAATAAGCCTAAACTACAATGAGCATCACATTCAAAAGCTCAAACTTAGAACGTTTAGGAAACCTTTCTCATCCTTGATCATCACTTAATTTAGTTGAACCTTGAATTGGGATAACTCATTTAGCATTAGTAGCACTTGTTTAGCTAGTTCATTCTCTTAATTTTAGAGATTTGGTCATGTATCTCTTGTTTTATTGAATGAATACTTATATTCTATGATTATTTTTGTTGTGCTTGATATATTGTACATATATCTTATTTTCTCAAAATAGCATTCCTTGACATTTCTTCACTGCTGAAGATACTGTCAACAGATAGTCGGATCCCTTCCAGATAACTAGACGGATCCCTCCTTGAAGGGAACCGTGGGATCCGTGGTACAGGAGCACAAATTCATACTAACTTGAGTCTCTTTTGCAGGAAATTATGCACTATACTCTTGTTTTTCTAACATTTGTTTTGTAGTTATTCAAAATACACATGAAGATATTGACACCATAAAGCTAGGGGGAGCTTTGTGTCAAACAACATTGCAAAAATCATTTGCAACTTAATCCAATTTTGGATTACACTTCATGACACCCCATTGCAACATTGCAATATTCAAGGGGGAGCACGTTCTCGTCACTTAGACGAACCATTTGCAAACTTAGTTGCAAACACAATTTGTTTATTTTACGTTATGTCCTTGACGCCCTTACATAGGGATGGACTTGTCAAGGGGGGGTTAAGACGAGTACCATTCCCGTCACTTGCTATCTTTACATTTTTACATTTTTTCTTATAAAAATTGTGTTAGTTTCTTTTAACACTTTTGTTTTCGACAAAAGGGGAGAAGAAAGTAAAAACTACAAATTCAAATTTCTACGAATTTTAGCTTTTTCCTTAAAATAATTTTATGTTTTGTCATCAACAAAAAGGGGGAGATTGTTAATACAAATAAGCCGTAAAAACGTTTATTTATATTTTACGATCTTCTAAATGTTTTGTCGATAACAAATGTAAAATCATTTTAACGAAACAAATAGAGTACGTAAATAGTTTGAGTTAATAGTTTTCTAACACAATTAAGTTGTCACATAAAACACTAAAACAAGTATAAGTGTTTTTATGATTTAGATACATATGTACAACAACTAGTGTTTACATATTGGGTTAAACATATACTTAAACTAAGTATACTAAAATGGGTAAAAACTAAGTGTATGCTAAAATGGGTAAATACAAGTATATACTAAATGGGTAAATACTAGAAAATGGTTTTGACCCATAACCCATGGTTTTATATATACCACTTAACCAAGTTCATTGTATCTAGAAAGAAAACCATGGATCAACCCATAAACCATGACCCATGACCCATAACCAAAAATACCCATGGGCAAAGAGGAGCGGACCACGGATCCCTAGCTTTGTGCTAGCCGGATCCCTTGTGGTAGGGATCCGTGGGATCCGGGGAACAGAAGAGAATTTCCTCTATAAATAGAGAGCCATTTCTTCCTCTCTACACATGGTTTTCACACACATACTTCCCAAAGTATTCTAACCCTCTAACCTCAGATCTAAGTGATCTATGTAGTTTGTCTTTTGTTTTTGTGTGATCTACTAGGTTCCTCTTAAAGGAGAGATCACCACCTCTTGAAGACGTGCAAGCTCTAGTCCATGAGTTTCCATGCTTAGTCACCATCAAGACTACTAAGGTTCTCTTGTTGATAGTTCTTCCTTTCTCCATAGATGTTGGGTAGAAGGCATTAGTGAAGAATGCCGAAAGTGTCAAGATGAAAGCATTAGTGAAAGATGATCATCATCCGTGTCAAAGCATTAGTGAAGAATGCCGAAAGTGTCAAGATGAAAGCATTAGTGAAAGGTGCTCATCATCCGTGTCAAAAGTATTAGTGATGGATGCTAAAGGTGTCAAGACAAAGGCATTAGTGAAGGGTGCCAAGCGTTGTGTCAAAGGCATTAGTGAAGGATGCCAAAGAATCAAATCAAGTAGAATTTGGGAACAATGCTTAGGTCGTATAATCGATGAGGTGCATCGTTATACATATATGTATTTGTTTATCTACAAGGATGGTGATATCCTTGATGGTGTTGTAACAAGGAGTAGATCTCCTTAAGATTAGGTGTTGTGTCGTGAAGGTGTAGTTCACCTAAGGTGTGAAAGAACTAGGTGCTTAGCCTAGTACCTAATAAAGGGTAGGCGACGTTGTGATAGGATTAGTTCTCCTAAGGTGTGAAAGAACTCGGTGGTTAGCCTAGCACCGTATAAAGGGTAGGCGACGTTGTGTTAGGTGTGGTTCGCCTTGGTGTGAAAGAACTCGGTATTTAGCTTTGTACCGGAAAAAGGTTAAGCGACGTTGTGAAGGCTTCTCCGCCACAAGGAGTTGGTGTAGTGCTTACGAACTCTCGAGTAGGTGACTCGGGGAGTGGAGTAGGGCAAGGAAGGTGTCCTTGTAGCCGAACCACTATAAATATCTTGTGTTGTGGTGATGTGCTTCTTACTCTTTATATTTCATTACACGTTTATATATCCATCTATCAACGTCCAACATAAACAATCAAATAGATTGACATAAGTCGATCTAAATATTTAAAAGGAAGTTTTAAATTGGTAAAACTATTCAACCCCCCCTTCTAGTTTTCCACAAAGTGGAAAGGTTCGGGAATCACGCTTTCGTCGACGACATATTCTTAAAGATCATTGAAGACCCCCAAATTATCATATTGTTCATCTCAAGTGGGGGGATGCTATGTTTCGTTGTTATGTGGAAAAAAAAATGAAGTAATTCGAAAAAAAAATAGTTATAGTTATTTGTTGATTGTAAAGTGCGAAGTTGTAAGCACTATGTTTATGAGCTCATTATTGATTTAGTATCGAGGAGGCCACCTCGGTCACATTTGAATAATGAAGTTGGTAATTGCGCCAACAGTTGAAGAAAATATAATGTGCCCATCATGACGTCCTCTAATAGCACATCTACCTGGTATATCATAATCCAGTTTCTTAACTTCGAAACTTGAACTTTGGATGAACGGTAAGCGGTGATGACTTGGTTATAGATTTAGACTATTTGCTTGATTTTATTTTACACCAATTATATCCCATGTCTTATCCTACCCTTTAGTCATGAAGTGTATCTAGGTGATGCAGCGAGCAATCTTTGGTGTCTTATCCATGGATTTGGTCATGTATCATTGATTTTGTCCACTTCGCCGTGACATGTTAGTAATGACGACTCACCCTTAACCTTTGTCGAGTCTACCCATATTTCCTTCGAGAATTGTTTAGTCCTTAACTCTAGTGGTGAAGATTTGTGTAACCGCCAAGCTTATGATAGAATACATGCTATGACTGTGCGTTGAGTGATCACCCCGAAATTGACACTTAGAATAGTTGAGAGATTTGAGTGTTTTGTTCCCATTTCGTGAGGTGTTCGGCTTTGTTTTATTCTAGCATAAGGGATTTGTAAACTTATATGTTCCAGGTAATGGGAGATATCTTTTTAGGAATCTATCTAATAAGGTCTACTTGAGGGCAAGTAGAGTTCAAGTGGGGGGATATGTAACATATTGGATTTCACGAACACATCAAACCATGATCACAAGAGGCGTACACAAAGATGTTTTAGAGAGAGAAATAGTTAGAGGTTTGGGAACTTAGTGAGAGAAAGTGAAAATCTTATTATGAGCTCCAACTCTCTACCTTGGGAGGTAGAGAGTATTTATAGTCTTACACAAATCGCCACCTACGGGCTTTGGATCAGGCATACAGTGGGTAAAGACCCGTCCGTCCTCCACGGTGTTACATAACTAAATACTACTTAACATAAAATAACTACGACTACGAGCTTTCTAACGAATACATATACTTGAGGTGACCAACACTTTAATAACTGGATGTACTAAATCCTAACAATCTCCCCCTAAGGGAGGTCACCTCAAATTTCATTGAATACAAACAGATATTACATTAATATTGTTTTTGGATTCTTGTTCTCGTTCTTTGGTCGGTAGCTCGTAGTCTTTGATTCTTCATTTTTGCATGTTTGGATAATCCAAGTGGAGGTCTTTAACTGATCCACGTGATAATGAGTTTTGAGCCAGCTTTGAGATCATCAGCTACCATAAATCTCTGACTCATCCTTTGTGGTGTTGGTATTATGTGATGTTGTGACTTTTTGGACCGACATGCTCACATTCTGGATCATGATTTCTTCTTATCAGAGTAGCGAAGGCTTTCGTTGATTCATGATATTGGCAGCAGCGTAGCAGAAGCATGGAGTGAAAATATCTGAGTCATTGATGCACTAATCATGATTTCTTTTGAAATGAATGTGATGTGTGAGCATGCGGCTATGGATTAACTGCATCATTCTGATCAGCTGCAAACGTCGGGCGTACCTGCATACAACAGTTAGCAATAAAGCGCACGAAAGTGTCTTTGATCACTTTCATTGAATTGAGGTACACGGCCCACGGTTCCCCGTTGATCAGTACAAGTACTGCCTGTGATCAGGTATAATTCCGAAGAATTTCCTTGACAGGGTTTCGCAGCTGCTCTAGCTATTCTCAAACCGGAACGTCTCAAAGAAGAAAACACGGAGTGAGTGAACCAGCGAATTGCGATTCACTGATTGATGAAAAGAGATTTGAAAAACAATCGTGTACCGCTCAATAGAAATTTTTTTTGCAATACAACGAAGGTTTTAATGAAAATCAATTATCAATCATAAACACCTTTTATTTTGAAATATAAGTACACAGTCGATGTGCTAAAGAAAAGAGTTTTAAAGCACAACGACCGGTTTTTCAAAGGTATCCGTCAATCCATAACCTGAACCAGGATTGAATCATAATTATGACTCGCCCCATTGTTTCTGTTCAGTTGTCACATGGTTGATCTATTGGATAGATCTCACATGCCACCCACCAGGAGCTTGTTTGATGTTGGCTCCAGAAGGCTTTCCATCTTCATTGTGATTATGTTTGCATATCACTCAGATGTTCTGGCAATACCACAAGGATAATGCGTAGGACTCATAAGATATAATCTCTCTTTCCACATTATGTGAAAAAGAGAGTCTTCATTGACAGTGTCCTACAGATATTTATATGATGATCTCGTGGCTCTAAACTCAATAGTGCACATTTGGTTCCTATGCCGGAGACTAGGGAGATGGTCTCCTTCTTCAATATCAACAATCTCTAAGAGAAAGTCGATAGATCATGTCGGTTCCCCGTGAGAATGAAACAAGCCCTTTTAAGATGAACTTGAGTAGCTTGGGAAGGTTAGTGCAGTGTGTCACTGGGTCCATGATGTCTTGTCTTCAATACCAGTGTTACCTTGGTAACCACTAGTAGCATATGAATTGAACTCGGTTTCTGCCCTAAGGTTGAATTATTGGAGGGCTATTTATTTTCACCCTTTTCTCATTTAATTCTTTTTCATTCTTCAACCCCTTCAGTGCTTACCGAGACTTCATAACTAGAACCTTGTTGGGTTTATTCCAGTACTAGCTCTGTCTCAGTCCGCACTCTTCCCATATCTCACTTTTCTCCTTTTTTCATCATACCTACGGACTTCTACACAATCTAGTGGATTGTCCCTGGGTAGATCCCTCCGGCTCTGGCGGATCATGGGAACAAAAACCTAACCTTATCATCCTTATATCCCCATGCATAAAGTAAATTTGGTCGGTCTATTTGGTATTGTTCATCTGCCATTGGAACCAATTGAAAACCATTTGAAAGTCAATTCAGATACTTGTGATGTATTATCAAAGCATTTTGTACCTGAATTGTTTTTGATATTTTTAGAAACAGAGCTCCCCCTCAACATGTGCATCATGTATTTGAAATCATTTTGGCACACGGAGGCAAGAGGAAGAATTAACTTCTTTGATTACCATTTTCTAAAAGATATCAACATCACTTCCCTGATCAAATCAAGTAGATAAAGCATATTGAGGGAGGATGAGGTTTTCATAAATTTTCTCCCCCACAATATGTGCCTCGAGGTTTGAAAGAGTTTTGCACATATTAGAAGGAACCTGCACTTAGATACAAATCAATCACGTTTCAATTCTTTGTGGTTTAAAAGGATACTCCCCCTCAACATGTGCATGGAAAATTTGAAATCGTTTGGCACATGTGGGGAGGATAGCTTGCAAAGCACTTATGAAGACCATTAATCAAATTATCAGTTTAAATCCAATTTAAATCACAAATTCTCCCCCGATCACAATTTTCAAATCATTTGAGATTTGTGATCTCTGTAGATTTAAATTGATTTTGAAAGCTTATGAGGGGAGATGTTACTTGATTATGAGAAACATTTAACCGATAAGGATCAAGTTTGAGACTTTAGACTCCAAAGATTAAACATGCTTGAGTGTCTTTTTAAAACATAATAATAACAAAGGTCTTGTACCAATTGTATACAATATTGTAAAACATTGTTCTTTTTGATTATTCAAGAGTAGACCTTTCTCGATTACGTGCTAATTGTTTGAAAAATACTTTTTTTTTATTTGAAATCATTCTCCCCCTCAATCAATGACATATGTTGTTGATTGAAGGTTAGAGATTTTGACACATGAAAAGCCCGGATGATTTTCAAAAGTAGAGTCCGAAGTATTTTCAAAGCAATTTTGTTTTCATTAGATGACAAATATTTTTCAGAAGAATCATTTGAAGAAAAAATATTTGAAAGGAAACATTTGTCTTTTTGACGACAAACATCTGTTTTTTTTTTTTTAGAATCAGAGCATGAGGTTTGAAGATTTAAGATAAAGCATGGCTCTGTTCTTTCTTTGAAAAGCGGGTTACTGCCTGAAATGACAATAAACCATTGTTTCACTTTTCTCCCATTTTTTTTGAACATTCGAACAACATCTAAAGACCCGTGTCATTCTTTGAATGACAGCACAAAGACCGTAGATATTATCGAATCGAGAAAAAAATGACAAAAAGACAATATTTTTTGAAACTTTTCAAGATTTTCAAGTTTTTATGGATTTTTGAAAGTTTTATAATTTTCTATTTTCTTTTCGAATAAATATTTACAAGAGATAGATGAAGAAAGACCTTTACTCCTCGTCTTCCTCTTGAAGGCGTTTGAGTGTTTCCGGTTGTAAACTTTTTAGACCAAGTCGTGGAAGGAAAAACTCAAAACGTTCTCTAAGAAGAGCTTTGGTGACGATGTCTGCTAATTGATATTCTGTCCTCACAAAATAGAGTTCCACCACACCGTTCTCTACTTGCTCCCTGATGAAATGATGTCGAATGTCAATGTGCTTTGCTCTTGAATGTTGAACGTTGTTGCATGAGAGAGCAATAGCACTTTTATTATCACAGTACAGGGAATTTTGTTGAATTCAAAGCCATAGTATGATAATTGGGATCTCATCCATAGGATTTGAGCACAACAAGATGACATGGCTATGTATTCAGCCTCTGTAGAGGAAATAGAAGTACTCATTTGTTTCTTTGAAGACCAGCTCACAAGCTTATCACCCAAAAACTGAGCACCTCGGGCGTGCCGGCGTGTATCTTGACATCCTGCATGATCAGCATCTGCATAGGCTGTTAGTGACATACCGGTGTCCTTCGGGTACCAAAGTCCCATATTGATGGTTCCTTAAAGATACCGAAAGACCCGTTTAACCGCTTCAAGGTGCTTTTTGGTAGGCTTAGCCTGATATCTAGCACACATGCAAATAGCGAATAGAATGTCTGGTCTACTGGCTGTGAGGTACATCAGGGATCCAATCATACTACGATATTTCGTTTGGTCTACCATGATCCCTGAGTGGTCCTCATCCAGTTTAGTACGCTCTATCATGGGAGTGTCAACAGGGTCACAAGAATCAAATCCAAATTTCTTTAAAATCTCATTTGCATATTTAGATTGGTTTATAAAGATGCCTCCGGGACTTTGTGAAATTTGTAATCCCAAGAAAAATGACATTTGTCCCATCATTGACATTTGAAATTTGGAACCCATTTCATTTGAAAAACGGTCACATTCACTGGGGTCAGTCGAGGCAAAAATAATATCATCAACATAGATTTGAACATGAATTAAATGTTTACCTGACTTTCTGGTGAACAATGTCGGATCAACTGCTCCTTTGGTGAATCCAGTAGATAGAAGAAACTTTGATAGCGTATCATACCATGCCCTTGGAGCTTGCTTCAAACCGTAAAGAGCCTTCTTCAAACGATAGACGTGAGTAGGATGCTCTGGATTCACAAAGCCTTCAGGTTGGCTGACGTATACGACTTCTTTAAGGTCACCATTAAGAAAAGCCGTTTTTATATCCATCTGATAGACTACCATGTTCTTACTTGCAGCATTAGCCAAGAATATTCTGATTGCCTCGATATGACCAACTGGAGCAAATGATTCTCCAAAGTCAATACCCTCCTCTTGACGGTATCCTTATGCAACCAATCGAGCCTTGTTCTTTAATACATCACCATGTTCATCAAGTTTTACTTTGAAAATCCACTTTAGAGCAATGATCATAGCACAGTCAGGAGCAGGTACTAGTTCCCATACATCTAGTCGATCAAACTCATGAATTTCTTCTTGCATTGCATTGAACCAGCTGTCTTCATTCATAGCAATTTTAACGTCTTTTGGTTCGATCTTTGAGAGTACAGAGTTGAAGAAGCACCATAAGGCATCGGTTGCAAGTTGTCGACGAGTTGATACTGAACGAGAAGGGTTTCCAATGATTTTGTCCAATGGGTGATCATGTGTCCATTTTCTAAGGTGTTCATGTGGTTGTTGTTGAGGAACAGAAGTAGCAGAGTCGATATCTCCTGATGAAGATGGTTCTGATGATGATTCAGGAGCAAATATATTTTCAAAGGGGGCATCTTCAGGAGTAGCAAAGGGATTATCTCCATCATTGGTACCAGAAATAATTCCATGATGTACACTCGATGATTGATGATTTGTTGATGAGGCAGAGTGATCAGGCGGCTTCTTGACTTAATGACATTGAAACTGAAGGGTTAACTTCATTGACAGGGATAGGAGCAGTCTATGTTGATGGAATGGACAGATCATTAGCACTTGGCTCATAGTGTTCATCAAACATTGGATCAAATAATTTCTTCAAATCATCTTCTGAAGGAGGTACATAAGGAGTTGCTGGTGAGGGATTAGAAACAAGAGTAGAACTGATAGGACTACAAGATGAAGGTTGAAATGCGAGTCCAGAACTGGATTGTCCTGGAGCCATTTGACCAGTCAGCTCATCGAACGTAACGTGAATTGTTTCCATGATATTTCAGGTTCTTTTGTTGTAGATTCAGTAACCCTTCTTGTTTGGTGCATAACCAACAAACACTCCAATATCTGCCTTTGCTCTTAATTTTCCTAAATCTTGACCGTCATTCGTTGGATAGCACAAAGCACCAAACACACGAAGGTAGGAGAGATCGGGTTTTCGTTTATGAACAAGTTCATATGGAGTTTTTCCATGAGAGGTATGAATAAGGGAGCGATTTTGGGTGTAGCAGCGGTGGCAATGGCTTGACCCATAGAAACATTGGGATCTTTGAATAAATTAGCATTGTTCTTGCGGCTTCCACAAGAGTTCAATTTCGTCTTTCAACTACACCGTTCTGTTGAGGAGTTCGTGGAACACTTCTTTGATGACTGATTCCAACGCTTTCATAAAACTGAATTAAGTCTTTGTTAACAAACTTTGTGCCATTGTCTGTTCGAACAATTCTAACAGTATTGTTGAGTCGAACTTGAAGCTGTTTGATAAGTTTGATGATGACATCTGGAGTTTCATCCTTCGTCCTCAAAAACTTTACCCAAGTAAATCGAGAGTAGTCATCAACAACTACTAGAATGTATTTCTTCCCATTTATCGTTTGCACTCTCATTGGTCCGTACAAGTCCATATGAAGGGTATGAAGAACTTCCATTACTGAGTTTGTGGGTTTTGGTTTGTGGGCATATTTTGTGCTTTTTCCCAATTGGCAAGCTGAACAAAGATGATCTTTTTCATACTTTAATCTGGGTAATCCTCTTACTAAGTCTTTTATGGAAAGATTGTTTATGGTACCAAAGTTCAAGTGATTGAGACGGCGGTGCCATAGCCATGACTTAGTTTTGGAAGCCTTTGACAGCAAGCAGATGGGTGAAGATTTCATCATATCTTCGATAGAGATGGTGTATAGGTTTGAACCACGAGTTCCTCTGAGAAGTTCCACACCATCAAGTTCTCTAACAAAGCAAGTATGTTTTCTGAAGGCCACTTCTAAATCGAGTCACAAAATTGTCCACAGAAAATAGATTATGTCCAAGTCCTTCAACATAATATACCCCGGAAATCACACTATCTCCAACCACGTAATCTCCATAACCCATAATAGCACCAAAATGATTGTTTCCGAATCTCACAGTTCCGATGAATTTACTAACGAAGTTCATGAGCCGCGACCGGTCTCTAGTCATATGCTTGGAACAGCCTAAGTCCAAGTACCACAGAACGATTTGAACGATCTGCAGTTGAACACAGACAAGAATGGATAATTGGATAATTGGGATCCCCATGCAAGAATGGGTTCCATTTGGTTAGTAACAGTGATTGGAACACCCACATAAGAAGTAGAAACAATGGACTCATCAGAAATAGATGCAGTGCTAGTGTCCGTATTTGACCTATTCAAAGTATGTTCACTTCTTAAGGGAATAGTTCTACTAGTAGGCATCCATTTTCTAGTGGGCATTGACTTAGCAAATTTAGGGCACAGCTCATTAATCTTACGGCCAGTAGGTATCCATTGATAACCTATATTACTACATTTCCTTCCTGTGGGTTTCCACTGTTTTTTAACTTTCTTTCGCCTTTGCCTTTTAGCCTTCTTAGCTTGATTTTTAACATTAACAGTTTTAACTGGGCATTTAACAGCATTAATCAAATCATTCACACCACATTCAAGATTAGTAACAAAAACCACGCAATCATCATTACATGTTTTGCCAAAAGTAGCAGAATTCACATTAATTATAGTACGATTCGTTTTATTCAAATTCTCCCTAAGGTGATCTTCTACTTTCTTCCACTGAACATTCCTAGCACGCAAGGTCCTATCAATCTTTGTGTTGCCTTGAGGCTTTGACCCACTTGCTTTGGTGTCACTTCTTACTCCTGTAGAGGGAATTGGAACATTAGTTGGTTTCGCTACTTTTTGCATTCCTGAACTAGAAGTGCAGGGATCTGAACTACTTGAAGGCACATTGAAATTCACTTTCTTAATGCTGGGCATCGAATGGTTTGTATACTTAGCACTAGGCATAGAACACGGCATCACAACTTTATCTTTCGCACCTAAGGATTTAGGACATGTTGCTATTAAACATTCTAACATCTCTGGAGATCGTTTCGCCTGAATGCAAGCAAACCTAATTTCACTATCAAGTGGCTTATTTATGAAGTCCTCTTCTACAATCTCACGAATACATTCAAGACTATCCTTAAGACGAGCAAGATAATTATGAAATGCAAGTTCGTTATTCCTAATATGAGGAGGAATATATTTAACAGTCACAGTATATTTGCAGTCTGCAGATGACTTTGATGCAAAATTTTCATTAAAGACAAGTGGCATTTTCCCTTTTTCCTGATTCTTCAGATTCTCTATTTCCTTTTGTAAAGATGTTATTTTTTCGTTGTTCTTGTCACGAGTGACTTTCATTGAATAATATAACTCTTTAAAGTGTTGTTTCACCTTTTCATTTTCTTCTAGAAAGCTCTCATTTTCCTTTTGTAAAACATTAACCAAGTTTTGAAGATGAAAAGTCTGAGAACTCTGAGAATCTAAAGGAGGAGGCATTTGGGAGCCTGTCACATTGTTCTTTTCACCCTTTAATTGTGAAATTTGGGTTTTCAATTTTTTGATCGTGTTACAATGAGCTCGAATATGTTCATCACGTTTGCTAATTTCAAAAACTGCATCAAATTCAGGAGCATCCAAGGATGTCTTGATATTTGAGGTTTTAACATTTTCTTTTAGATGTTGATATTTTAATTTCAAAGCAAGATGCTCAGCTTCTAATTTAGAAAACTGTTTCACCAGGTTATCATGATCATCCTGTTCAACTTTATCACGCAGTTTAGAGTTAGTTTTTTCAAGCTCAATGACACGATCATGGGAAACTTTCAAAGCAACAGATAATTCATGAAATTGAGAAGCATTAATGGAACAATTAGTAGCAGTGTAAAACACATCTTGAGTAATACATTCAGAAATAAAATTCTCATTCAAGGTATGCAAGTTCTTCCTCTCAATCTCATTATATTTTAATTCTCGCTCATAGTCACTAACCTCAACTATCATTGCATCAAATTCCTTTTCCATTTCTTTAATATCGGAATCCATCCTCTTTTTAAGACTCTCAAATTGACCTTTTAATTGTTTAAAGAAAGGCATGACCTCAGTTAAATAGCATTCTTTAGTTTGCTCAGAACCCCTTTCTCCTTCAGTTATCCCAGTCGGTGTGATCCTTTTCTTACAAGTTTTCTCAAAATCAACAAATAAGTAAAAAATTACATATTGAATGATTAAGGTCTTGCTCTTAGTGGGAATTGATCTAGGAACTAAATGCATTGGGGTATTGGGGGATAAGCGATGTGAGGAAGCATTCTTCTACATGGGGATTCTTTTCAACAAACTCATCAGCTTTTTTAATGTCCATATCCTTTTTCCAAAACACTTGTTCAGGGGTCAGTTGTGTTTGAGGTCTAAACTTGTTAAAGGCAATCCAGTTATCCTTAGCATAGTTGGGTGTTTTATAGGTGATTTTCTTTTCTATGCATAAAGGGCTCTTAAGCTTTTCATCCAATTTCTTTCTAGTTACTTCTTCTAACTGTTTATCTTCCTCAGTATTCTCAGCGCAACTAGGTTTCTGTCTAGGCTTAAGGATTTCGTTGCCATCATAGATTACCTTCTATGCTTTTCTAGCTTTCAAACACGCCTTAGGGTTTGGTTCATCAACTAATGCAACACTATGTTTGTCACTTAGAACTCTATGTGATCATGTGAGCAGTCTGAATAGTGTTTCCTTGTACGTACAATTTGTTTTCAAGTTTGTTTTTCAAATTTTTAAGTTGGAAAATTCATTTAAGAGTTTTGATTCCTTGGCATTAAATTCCTGCTTAAGCACTTTCACATTTTCTTGAAGTTCTTGGTTTTTCTTTGCTGTTTTGTTAAGCTTTTCTTTTAAAGAATCTAGCTCTTGTTTAAGTACTTCTTCCCTAAAATTACTTTTTCTAATAATTGTACGCATTTGGTCATCCATTTCCTGCTCACGGGTAGTTAACTCAAACTTAGCACGTTGTTCATAAATGGCAACTTGTTCTTTATAGGCATTAAGTTCAGAGATGGCAGAATCATTAGGAACACTAGCCGTGTAATCATCAAAAATATAGTCATCATTGACTGCATTAGATACATCACTTGGTTCAATCGCACTCTCACATTGGGTCACATATTGATCATATGGGACAATTTTATCATTGCCCATATTAGCAATATCGAGTCACGATTTCTTGCGATTGAACTTTATCATGTATCTTTTCTGATCAACATATCATATAGTTTTAATACCTCTGAGGTGATTGTTTCTTTGGATGGACCGCTTGCGTGGTGAGGGACCTTTGGAGAGACCATTGGAGAAATGCTAGCCATGAAAATTGTCTGTGCAGTAGGTTCATCATCGACGTCGGAGTCGTATGCATCACAGTCAGTGACTTGAAAGGCATTCTGATGATTATGACCTATCTCACGAATTGGCGCTCATCCACATCGCATCATATGTCTTGGCATTGCCCTCAGCCAGAAACAACAGATCCTCTTCATCCAACACAGCTCCATTGTCCTGAGCTTGCACAAGTAACATCTTATATCTTAAGTACTCTGCATTTTGTGGGCGTTTTGGGGATGTGCAGTTTCTAACTATATGTCCATCACCACCACAGTTGTAGCACTTGATCGGCTTTGCTTGTCCTTGATTCCCATTCCTTCCCTTATTCTGATTTACCACATATCCTCTACCAACTCCTCCTCTTCCCTGTTCATCCTGCCTTTCTTGAACTGGTTGCACCATAACCTTCCCATCTCTGACAGTTGCTTGATTGTGTGGATTGGATCTTTGCGAGGTTATTGTTGGTTTGTGGAAGAGAGTTCATGTTTTGACTGACCATGAGAGACAGTTGATTGATGAAGTTTTCCATGAGTGTGTTTGAGTCGGGAGGCTTATATGCTGGATCAGGGATGAGTTTGTAATTACCATTACCCATGGGTATGACTTGAGAAGCTTTGGTGGTAATTCCAACATTTGTGTAAAAGGCTCTTGAGTCATTTGAGGAACTTGTTTCTCCCTGGTTGGTTTTGAACTGTTCAAGAATCCTTTTTTCAAACATGACATGTCTCTCATTCTGAAGAAGGAAGGCATATAATTGCTCATAGTTTGTGTTCTTAAATCCTTTGGTTAGCTTCACAGAGGTGACAAACTTGTGCCATTCGAGTCATGTTGTTCACAAACTTTGAGTTCAGCTGAATATTTGGCATGGTCATTTTGATATTCCTCATATCATTCACAAGCTTGTGGAATCTCACGTAATATTCATAGATACTCTCTTCTGGTTTCATCTTGAAGTGCTCAAATTCATCATACAGTTGTGATTCTCTGTCTTCCTTAGTTAATTCAGAACCTGAGAGAAGCATCTTGACATTATCTGATGTGTTACGCGTAGTGCAAGTTTTAAAAATTTATAAACACGATTTAACCGTCTAATTCTATTAACACATACGAGCAAGTATACTCGTTCGCGATAGCAAAATTGGGTAAGTCGAGATCGTCCCAAGGGATTTTGTGTTTGAAATTGTTTTCTAGAAAAGATTCCAACAAGAAAGCTTGTCAAGGCTTCCTCAAATAGTGATGTTTATAGTGAAATTCAATAATAAGAAATATATATACTTGTGTGTAGTCTATAGTCAATCATAAGTAGTGTTCATGAAGGCTTGGTGTAAACTCTTGATGTGATGCACAAATCATAAGCAAATGATCTCCAACCATGGTATATGTTTGTGAAAATCATTCTAAGAACAAAAACATATAGGTAATCCTTTCGGTCCTTATCCTAATGATTATCCTTTAGAAAATCCATTTGTTTGCAACATGTTCTTATTAAACTTGTTCTTACGAATCTTTCGACCCTTTCGTGATGAAAATGTTTCTAGTCTTGTTTTAATAAGCAAACATGGTGGTTGTCAATCACCATATCCCCATACTAGTTTGTCACTCAACTTTTTGGAATAAAACTGTTAGGAATTAGAAAATTCCATAGTGAAGAGTCGGTCACCCCTAATATTATCTAGCATAAGTTAGCTCGTAGACATATCGTTAGTCACGTTATTTAGTAGTTTATTTATTAGTTTGTAGCGTAGTATAGCTTAGTGCAACACCGTGGAGGAAGGACGGGTCTTTACCCACTGTATACCTGATCCACAGGCCGATAGGAGGTCGTATTTCTTGTAACTATAAATACCCCTTCCATCCATGGAAAGGGTGGTGCTTCTTCATTAATCTAATATTTCATACTTTGTGTAAACCTCTAGCAAGAACACCCTCTCTCTCTACTTTCTCTCTCTAAAATGGTAAACATGTATTTTGATCATCCAAGACCACCCGAATCATCAACACAATAAATATTGGATCCTAACAATTGGTATCAGAGCCAAGGTTATTGTGTTATCTTTGATTTGTGTGGTCCGTACCATGGTTGTTGTTTGTGGTTATTGGTTCACGTTTTTAACTGGTTTTTGTATTCTTTTGGTTGGAAAATGTGTTAAGTTGTTTATTCATGTTAAATGGTTATTTGGTTTTATTTGGTTGGAATATGTTTATACAGTTTATACTCATTGGTCAAAATATTTTAAATTGTCAAGTGGTCTTTGCTAACTTCTATTTTGCGTCCTTTGTCCTAACAAACGGTTCTGTTGTGACAATTTTTGTACCAATGTTTATCTGCTTAATATATTTGTGGCATCATCTGGTCATTATTAATGTCATAATGGGTCAAAAAGTTGCAACTTTATATTAATTTTTCTGGGTCAAACTGGCTATAAATGGTTCTTTCATTAGCAGTTTTTCTGGGTTTCATATGAATATCGTCGGAAAGTGGTCGGAAAACTCATCGAAAAAATCAAAATTTCTACCTAGCGACTTGTTACTATCACTGGTGGCGACTTGTCTTTACAAGTCGTCTAGATTCATTGCATATGTGTAGCGAGTTGTGCTAGCGAATTGCTTAAAGAAATATGTAGCGACTTGTTAAGTTAAAAGACTTAGCGACTTTTCTGTTGACTATTTAGTCAATAGCGACTTATAAGTTTTAATGGCTTAGCGAGTTACTTGTATAAAGGTAGCGACTTGACTCCATATTTAAAGTAGCGAGTTGTATGTGTTGTAGCAACTTATTTTGACCTAGCGACTTGAGACAGAATGTAAGAAGATGAAGAGTTAACCTCAAATCCTTTATCACCACAACACAACAAATTACAATCTACATCTTCACTAGTCTCAAAACTGAAAAGTCAACTCAAAAAAAAAAAAAAACGTGATGACATGAATTAAAACAGATAATCCAACATCTATCCTAACTCATCAACAATCAATCTCAGTCAACCTTAACAACCTCAACTCCATTCTTTCAAATCGAAAATTAAAACTCATGAGAATCTCAGTATTGTTCTAACGTTTCCACAAATCTTTTAAAGATTTTTTTAGTTTGAACATAACCATCATAGATTCTTTTTTGAAGCTAGGTTTCTTTTCATATCCGAAGTTATAAAGATTGAGGTATAACAAGTGTGTTACCCTCATCCTTAGATTCGTTTATTGGATAACAAAATGACTCAACACATAAAACCTACCCGAGACCCTTATTAGGCCTTGAAGAACAAGATTATGTAGCATCTTTCGTGGGTTGATGTCGAAGCCATATCAAAGCCTAAAGCCATCCATGTGGCCATCCCACTGCCATCCCTGTGGCGTGTATATCATGATGGTTTAAGGAGATTGTTCGGTTGTGTTTGATGCTGCGATTTGTGATGGATTACATGAGGCTGTAAGAGTGTTTGGAGAAAGAGCGATTACATGAGTATATTTAGGGTTTGAGGAACAATATTAAAAGAGGCGAGGCACATATATGTGAGAGATTAGGGTTGGGATATTGAGAAATATTAGGGTATGTATGAGTTTTGGTGCGTTTTATATCCGTTCTTTTAGGGTAAGCTTCATTCGGAGATGGGCTTTTTTTTTTTGATTTTGAAATGAGAGTCATGGGCCGTTTATTTGGATCGAGTCTTGTTTTTGTTGTTAAACATGCTACTTCTTGTTAAGAGAAATACTGGATCGTGAGAATTACTTATGCCTCTCCCACAACATTAACATGCCACATGAAATAGCGTTAGGTTGGGATTTTTTATTTGGATTGTGGTATATTTTTATTGGGCCGTGAGATGAATTTTGTTACTTGGTATTTTTGATAAAACAGATACATATGAATTGATATTTCTCGGGCGGAATTTTATTTGAACAATATGGTGAGTTTTGATACTAGTCATTGGATTGAACTTGAGTAGTATGTGTGATGACTTGGACTTAGATGATGGACAGATGGGCTTCTCATAATTGGATCGCTCTTATGAGACTTGGATTATATGAGATGCGCTGATGAGATTTGTCATTGACATTCGATGAGATGATGAGATTCGTTGTGTTATGAGGATTGGTACTTTGGTGTATACATCTTCATGATGAATATTTTGTCATGGCTTAAAGAGTTTATTGGAAAAATGTTGACTACGGAGTTGGTTGTACGGTATCTCTTATTTGGATGTGAAGTGAGGTTTTTCACCGGCACGTTTACTTATTTCGTCTTCGTTCTTTCTACCCTAGCGAAGATAACTTGTTTGAGCATTTATAGAGGGTGATAAAGACTTGGCTATTTAGTTACGTTTGTGATTCTTTCTCGCTTAACCCACAACGTAGCTATCACTTCGGTGTCTCTCGGTTGAGAATGTCAAGAGGTTTTGTACATTGGGTACACCGTTTCTTTTCACGAGGATTAGTACAAGTTTAAGTAACTAATCTGGGGAATTATACTTCATGATCAAGTTTGGCATATCAGGTTTACTTCACCATGTTGTTAATGCACGAGGCCGACGGAATCGTGAATGATGTGTTTACCAAAGTGTTTATTGGATGGTTGAAGATATTGTTGATGTTGGATAATGAACCGTTGATGAAACAATGCACATTCCCTAAAAGCAGATATTTACGAAACCAAAATTGTCATAACACATTCAAGCTAACATTGTTTACAGTTTTGTCTTGATTTTGTAAAATCCCGTGAAAGAAACTATTTCTCGGTTTAAATCATAGACTTGTAAAATCCGTGACAATGGAAACATCCTGGTAATAGTAAAGTGCATTTCCGGATCTATCTTACGGTTTATTCTTGGTTTTGTAAAATCCGGCGAAAGAAACTATTTCTCGGTTTAAACTATAGAATTGTAAAACCCGTGATGATGGAACCATCTTGGAGAAAGGAAAGCGTATTTGGGGTCTTCGATCTTTGGTGTTCACGGTTTCTGTTTGAAGAAGGGATAAAAAGGGTGTACTTCATGAATTGGGTGTGTGTTTGGGTTGTCTTCATGGCGGTTTGGTTATTACAAGGTTTTACGGGGTATACTCACTAAACCATGGTGGGATGAATCCATTATCAAAGTTCATTTAAATGTCAAGAAGGCTAGAGTTGGCGGTTTTAGAAGATGTGACAAGCGTTAATTGATATTATTTATTTGAGGTTGAAGTGAAATATCACGGGCGTGTGTACTTAGTATCTGAAGATATCGGAGATGGATGGATGAAGATTCTTCATGATCCTTGTTCGAGCTTATTATCAAAACAAAGACTTGGAAATCTAGTTATTGTTGGGTGACTTTTACCTGTTCTTTTTACCACTTGGGGAATTGGGCTCTTATCATCTCAAAATAACTATCAGTTTAAGGAGTTACGTTGTAGTGCTTAGTGTCACATTGAATTGTGGATTTTCAAGAGGTAATGTACATCGTATACTTGATGGTTGGATGGTTGAAGAGTATAGAGTACATAGAGAGTACTTAGAGATGCTAATGGAAATCGGCACAGCTCTTTGTTACATATGTGCAAGTTTAAGTCACGAGTTCGGGTTAGTTTACTACAGGGTCAAATTCATTATATCGGGTTTTCTCCATCAGTTGTCACAACAAAGAGCCTCTGAGAATGATAATGGGGATGATTACATGTTTTGCTAAAAGAGCGAAAAAAGAGAGATTATGGCGTCGTTACATCGGTTCAGGCCTCGTACTCCAAAGAAAAGAAATGTGTGCGCGGTGCGCATATCTTCGGAAGAAGAGAAATCTTCTTATGACGTATGAACACAACAGTTCATGCCTCGTTCCTCAAAGAAAAGAAAAGTTATGCTGCGTCGGTCGCTTTATCTTCTGAAGAAAATCTTCTCATTTATGACCATTCTCATCAACATGCTTCATGCTTTTTCCATCTTGGCTTTCAATTATCAAGTATCAGACTCTGCGATGATTGTTTTCTTATTCCACTTGCTCTACTATAATGACGATGGCGACATCTTGTGCTAACTTTCTTGGGGAGAAGTGTGAATTGACTAAATTTTAAAGATAATCACTTGTTTAATCAAGAATGGCATCTCCGTATGCAATTCTTGAGGGGAGATAGTGTGATAATTTTGCATGGTTGATTGATATTTGAGAATATAAATGGTCATACGGCTCTAAACTCATGTAAGACAGAGCTTCTTCTTATCGGGTCATCTTCACATGGAGTTTTCTTTTCTAAGAGCCGTTGGTTGACATCTTCACTCAGATTGATGAGTTTATCAACAAAGTGCTTCCGGTTAATGCTTCATGTATACATCAACATGATGATTCGAACAATCTCTCTGTTCTTGTTTGATGTGATTGGTAGTTTGGTGTTACCATCTTGTGTGTTAGTTGCGGCACGATTCTTTGATTTCCTTGATGAACATCTTTCTGTTCTTGTTTGATTGGGAGGGATTTTAGTTAGGGGATTTGCAAGAGGTAAGTTAATTGGGATGCTTTTTGGTGGGATGCTTTTTGGTGTGAGTTGAAGATGTTAACACTGTATTCCCCATTCGGACAATCTTGAAGAAGGTCGAGTCTACAGTCGATTCGCATTTTTACGCTACATGTTAGAAGACTAAAGGCGAGTTGCATGTGATTATCAAAGACTTCTTCTTATTTGCGGGCATTTATCAAACAGTTGTGCGGTTTAGGGAGAGCACTAATTGGGGGAATGTGATATGTCGAATTTAATCCCTAATTAGACTTGCTCACATTCTCTGACAAGTTGATTCTCACATATACATATGAGCTAATGATGTTCTTCTCAAATGATTTCTAGTACATGTGCTTAAAATATGTTGCTGATTCTGAAGTATCAAAACCCGTGAGGGGGAAGGAGACACGTATCTAAGCGCGAGTAAACTTGATGAACTTAATACTTCTAAGTAATTGAAGATATCCGGGAAGACAAATGTTATTACCGCATAGAAACTCAAGGTTTGACTCATGGCGAGTAAACTTGATGAACTTAATTCTTCTTAGTAATTGAAGATATCAGGGAAAACAAATGTCATGACCGCAGAGAAACTCAAGGTTTTACTCATCAAAGCGTTTAGTGTTAGTATTTCAACTTCGTGGGGGAAGTGATGTTAGAGAAAGTTTCTGAAGATAAGAGGTACACTAGTGTGTGGTGATTTCGATGGTATCGCAATCATCAGGGGAGAGAGAATTGTGTACATTGGGGTGGCTGTTGTCTCATGAGGGCTTAATCGTGATTGAGTTATAATCACTTATTCCGGTGTTGACATCCGCGAGATTGTCACTCGCAGAGAATGTCGATGATTCGACTTTCTTCTTCAATGTTATCAGTTATTCCTTCCTTGGGTATTGGTATACTTCGGATACTTGAGCTTCATACAATATCATCAGGGAAGAAAAATGTGAACATGGGGAGGTGTTTTCATTCCCCTCATGATGTGTATTGGGGAGAGCTCTTGGGTATTGGTGTACTTCGGTTCTTGAGCTTCATACACGTTCATCAGGGAAGAAAAATGTGAACATGGGAAGGTGTTCTTCATTCCCTCATGAAGTGTATTCGGGAGAGTTCTTGAGCATTATACTAAGAGATACTGCCTCAACTCAACTACTTGGGAATTGTTCTCTTGACACCTTTTGGAATGGATTGCTTGGACGTCATTAGAAAAGAAATTTGAGAAGATTGTCTTATGTGTGGGATGATCACGGTCTTTGTTCTTCTTGTTGATGATATAACCTCGAACTAAAATCACGGTGATTATTCTTGAAAGAGCGAGCGGGATTTATGATAATGGTGTGCTTCTTTTGTACTGGCTAAAGCAAGCTTGAAATAGAGCTTGAATCTGCTTTCGGCTAAAGGATTTTCGGTTTGGGGGGAAGCTGCCAGAGTCTCACTTTAAGATGGTTCAATTTATCTTCAATGCAAGAGCCTCGAAAGCTTTGGTGGTGAATGTTTTAGGGATGATGACTTCTATCTTCTACAACGGGGCTGCTCGATATCCTTATCTCGGATTCATATCATCATCTTTCTTAAACTATATCATCTAATCTATCTTTGTAAATATTTATCAAAAAATCAAATACAAAAATATAAAACCAGCAAAACAAAATAGAAAATTATAAAATCTTCAAAAACCCATAAAAATTAGAAAATCTAAAAAATACCAAAAATATGTTTTCTCAAGACATGTCTTATGGTATCGATAACATCTACGGTCTTAGAAATGTCATTCAATAATGGCACGGTACCATAGATGAAGTTGGCGAGGGAGGTGTAAAATTCTTTTTCATCACATGTCTAAAACTATGGCTTCTGATTATTTCAGACTGGCAGGGCTTCAAATGATGGCTTGCGGTTACTTGGTGACCCGTGCTTAAACTATGGCTTGCTATTATTTTCGATAGCAACCCGTTCTTAAAGAAAGGAAAGTGATGCGCTAAACAAATTTTCAAAATATTTCGTGCACTTATCCTAAAATCAAAATGAGGAAAGTATGTCGAAGGACTGCTGTTCCTACACAAATGTTTTTCCGTCTAAAATTCTTGAGAAAAATATTTGTTGTATTTCAAAATGGTGGAAAATGAGTTGCTTTAAAACAATCGGTTTGAGTTTTTATTAAATTTGCAAACTCAATCAATGACTTCAACGCTTTTAAACTTTTCATAAAATGAGTCATGGATTGAGGGGATAATGTTTTTCAAATCTACATCATCTAACGGGCTTTCTTAATTATCCTAATATGCTTAATTAAAAATGATGTTAACCTATGTTGAAGAACTAGGTGCTTAGGATATGATTGCTAGGATTAGATGATTAGAGTTTGATGAACACATGATTCCCATACATTTATATGATCTGATTGATATGTTGCATTGACTTTTATTAGTCGATTGTTGTTTGGGTGATGTCGACCACCATATATTTGTATGTGTGTTCACTAACATATGCGGTATATTGGTATAAAAGAATGTCCCCGATCCGGATCCCACAATTGAAGATGATTGGATGCCGAAAGGAAAGGGTTACGATATCTTGGGTTGACAAATGAAGAAACGGAGCTTAATTGGACTTCCATGGAGAGTTGGCATAAATGCAGCGTAAGAGGTCTCACTGCATCGGCCGAGATGGTTTTCTTCCAAGCCCTACAGCAACAACAACGAAGCTTCTCAACCACCTAAGCGATATCTTTGTGCAGGATACCATTTTTAAACAATTTTGAATAAGTTGATTAAATTGTTTTGAAAATGGAAAATATTGTTTTGAAAATATATTGGACTAATTTTTGAAAATCACCGGACTTCATTTTATCAAAATTTAAGTCACTCAATTATCGACTTCGGTCATCGATTGAGGGGAGAGTGATTTAATTTAAAATATTTTCAAACAATATATCTTCAAAAGTCCGTTTGTACAACAATAAGTGGTGATCTAAATATTTAATGTTATGTCATGGTTTGATTTTCTTTAAAAATCATGGTCTTTTAAAATGAAATTTTTTTCTGTTCTTGTTTGATTGTGAAATTGTTTTATTTTACCTAAAGATCTCTTAAAACAATCATACCTGACACTAACAATCTTTAATGTCTTAAAATGGTCCTTATCTGTCATTTTCAAAGTTAAATCTAGCCACGTCTTTCTCCAAAATCTTTTAAATGATTTAAATCAATTGGGATCACAAATCTCAAAAGGTTTGAAATTTTGATCGGGGTATAGATCGTGAGTTAAATCTCTTATCTGTTTAAATGGAATTGGTTTTAGTCCTTTAAAGGCACTCCTGCCTCCATGTGCTAAACGATTTCAAATACACAATGCACATGTTGAGGAGGAGGATTTATCCAAAAACCAGATGAGTATTTAAACAAGGTCACATTTTCTCCCATGTTTTCTAAACCTAATTAAATCACTTGGGATCCAAAATCTCAAAGGGTTTGATATTTTTGATCGGGGGAGAATTTGTGATTTAATAATGAAATTTGATAAAAGGTGATCGATTTGATGAAATTGTGCAGGGTGCTCTCTCATATGTGCTAAACGCTTTGAATCATGAAGCACATATTGAGGGAACATAACTATCGAGTACAAAAGCTTTTAAAGTGATTTATAAAGTACCTTGATTGAGTTTTCAAATGGTTTCTTAATGGCTTTTGTGATCGTGGATGTACTTCAAAAGAACTCTTGCCTCTATGTGATAAAATGATTTTAAATATCCTATGCACATATTGAGGGGAGAATTTTACCATGAAAATCAAATGGCTCTTTCGTATGAAAATTGTGATCAAAGAAAAATATTTCAAAGTCCTCTTGCCTCCTTGTGCTGAACAATTTCTAAATCATACGCACATGTTGAGGGGGAGGTTTTCTAAATGATCAAAACTATTAAGGTACAAAATGCTTTGATCTCGTATCACAAGTACCTTGATTGTTTTTCCAAATGATTTTTCAATTGGTTTTAAGGAAGAATGAACTGTACCAAAAGACCGACCAATTTACTTTATGCATGGTGTTATAAGGATGGTTAGGTTAGGTATTAGTTCCCACGATCTGCCAGAACCGGAGGGATCTACCCAGGGACAATCCACTAGATAGTGTAGAAGTCCTTAGGTATGATGAAAAAAAAGGAGAAAAATGAGAATATGGGAAGAGTGTGGACTGAGACAGAGCTAGTACTGGAATAAACCCAACAAGGTTCTAGTTATGAAGTCTCGGTAAGCACTGAAGGGGTTGAAGAATGAAAAAATAATTGAATGTGAAAAGGGTGAAAAGAAATAGCCCTCCAATAATTCAACCTTAGGGCGGAAACCGGGTTCAATACATATGCTCTTGGTGTTTCGAAGGTAACATGGTATTGAAGACAAGACATCATGGACCCAGTGATGCACTGCACTACAACTTCCCAAACTACTCAAGTTCCTCTTAAAAGGACTTGTTTCATTCTCACGGGGAACCTACATAATCTGTCGACTTTCTCTTAGAGATTGTTGATATTGAAGAAGGAGACCCTCTCCCTAGTCTCCGGTATAGGAACCAAATGTGCACTATTGAGTCTAGAGCCAAGAGATCATCCACAATATCTCATTAGGACACAAAATTAATGAAGACTTGCTGTTTCACACAATGTGGAAAGTAAGTATATATTTAGAGTCCTACGCATTATCCTTGTGGTATTGCCAGAACATCTGAGTGATATGCATACATATTCACAATGAAGATGGAAAGCCTTCTGGAGCCAACATCAAACAAGCTCCTGGTAGGTGGCATGTGAGATCTATTCTATAGATCAACCATGTGACAACTGGATAGAAACGATGGGGCGATTCACTGGTGAATCAACCTTGGTCCAGGAAATGGATTGACAGATGCTTTTGGAAAAACCGTTCGATGTGCAAATCTTTTCTTTTCTCTAGCACGTCGAATGTGTACTTATGTTTTCAAATTCAAAAAGTATCTCTGATTGAAAAAATACTTTTGGAAAAAACGTTCGATGTGCAAAATTCTTCTTTTCTCTAGCACATCGAATGTGTACTCTTTTCAAATACAAAAAGTATTTTTGATTGAAAATTGATCTTTCTCATAAAACCTTAGTTGTATTGCAAAACTCTTTCTTCTAAGCAATACGCGATTGTTTTTCAAATCATTTTTCATCAATCAGTGAATCTCAATTCGCTGGTTCACTCACTCCGTGTTGTCTTCTTTGAGGCGTTCCGGTTTGAGAACAGCTAGAACATTTGCGAAACCTGTCAAGGAGATTCTTAGGAATCCTACGATCACAGCAGTACTTGTATGATCAGCGAGGGTGGGCGTGTACCTCAATTCGACGAAAGTGATCAAAGACACTTTCGTGTGTTTTATTGCTAAATGTTGTTTGTAGGTACATTTGGACGGTTGCAGATGATCGAATGATGAGAGTCAATCCAAAGCCGCTTGCTCACAGCATCCATACTTAATTGAAGAAATCATGACTGGTGCATATCTACATAACTGGCTCGATATTTTATACTATGCTTCGCTTGCTGCTGCAAATATCATGAACCAGTAAGGCTTCCGCTTACTCGATGGAAAGATGTCATAATTTAAAAGTGTGAGCATGTCGGTCCAAAAGTCACAACTTCACATGATGGCAACACAATAAAGGGTGATCAGAGATTTCTTGTGGCTGATGATCTAAAAGAAAGCTCGAAGATCATCAAAGATGTGGATCAGTTAAAGGCCTCCACTAAAAGTACAAATCAGTGCGGACTTTGAAGTTGCACTATAAAAGCACAAAGATTGCGGAATTGAAGAATTTAAGTCTACGAGCTCAAGAACAAAGTCAAGAATAGAATGCTAGGATTCAAAATGTAAAACATGGGGTGACCTCCCTTAGGGGGAGATTGTTAGGAATTAGAAAATTCCATAGTGAAGAGTCGGTCACCCCTAATATTATCTAGCATAAGTTAGCTCGTAGACATATCGTTAGTCACGTTATTTAGTAGTTTATTTATTAGTTTGTAGCGTAGTATAGCTTAGTGCAACAGCGTGGAGGAAGGACGGGTCTTTACCCACTGTATACCTGATCCACAGGCCGATAGGAGGTCGTATTTCTTGTAACTATAAATACCCCTTCCATCCATGGAAGGGGTGGTGCTTCTTCATTAATCTAATATTTCATACTTTGTGTAAACCTCTAGCAAGAACACCCTCTCTCTCTACTTTCTCTCTCTAAAATGGTAAACATGTATTTTGATCATCCAAGACCACCCGAATCATCAACACAATAAATATTGGATCCTAACAAAAACACAAGAGAAATCCTTTCGGTCATTTTTCTTAAAACATGTTTTATTAACAAATCAAACCAAGACTAGCATTTTTCCAACAAACTTATTTAAACAAGATCATATATACATGCATCACATATGAGAACACTAGTATAATTAACTACATCCCAACACACAAGTATATCCCAAAACTAATTCATGATAATAATAACTAAACACAAATCATAATAAAGTAATTCCAATAACTCAAGAGAATAGAAATCCATAACAAAGTTCATAGAATACCTAAAATTTTACGATTACAAGAATTAGAATTCGTGGATTGTAGCAACCACGCGCCTCCAATCACCTAGATTCACCGTATAACTCCAAATTACCAAAACTATGGATGAGAATTGTTCCCTCCTTGCTCCTGGACGTTTTACAGTAAGAACTAAACTTTTGGGCTAAATAAAAATGGTTGGTATTAGTTTTGATGTAAACTAATACACTTTTGCTTGTGTCACACCTAGTAAACAAGGACTAGGTTCATTATATAGCCAAATAAACTTGCTCAACTGGCCAAAAACGTTTCCAACAAGTTAATAGCAAGAAATGATCGGCCTCCAATGATTATGGGGAGTTAAAGCAACAATAAATGCAACTTTGTGTAACTGCAGCTCTATGACCGGATCGGTTGCCGTTTGACCATTGCCAGCCGGATCGGTTACGGGGTTACGACCGTTTGGATTGTGCTGATTTGACTTTTGTTGACTTTCTTGTTATACGCTTCATTCTTTGCTCTCGCTGATGATTTCCAAGGCAAAACTTGATCTCTTCTGCTTTGTAGATACTTAGAAATTATTGTGCTTCCCAATCATTGAGTCCAAAAGCTTCCTTGCTCGACTTCCTTCCTCGGGAATCTTCCAAATGTGCATAAAACTTCATTTCTTCATCATTCGTGATACCTGGCTACATATACATACACAATACGCATCTTTTGCACTTTTGCAACAGTTATGAGTAAATATAGCCGATTATCATGCACGAAACCAACAATAACGCTACTAAAAATATGTTCATTTTAGGCGTTATCAAATTCCCCCACACTTAAGTTCTACTCGCCCTCAAGTAGGTCTAACATTTGCAAAGATTGATTTCAATGGTCTTGACACCATGGTTCCAAAAATGTAACAATCATCCCAAAAGAGATAATCATTGGTTTGCTTTAATTATGTGAAAATCTTTCAAAAATGAACCAAACACTTTAGATAACATAACTAGAACACCTCACGAATAATTTTAAGAATTCACTCAACACTCATATATTGGTGGGTATATGTAAATCACTCAATGCCTAGTCATGATCAATGCTTTTTACCATAAGCTTGTACAAGTATCAAAACAATGAAAATAAATTCATCAAAGAGGGCTTTTATTCGGGTTATATCGTTAAGGCTAAGGGTTTATAAAGGGTATGGATAAGGCATGGGATGGTTTATGAAATTGGTGTTAAAAGAAAATAAAGTCAAGTCTAAACCTCCATGTTGCTAGCCATCTTACAAGCCACAATCCCGTAAATGATTATTTCACCTCTTCAAATATCGATCTCCGCAAATATGTATAACTCAATTTAGCTCATTGGATAATCAATATCCTTCATATAGCTCATTGGCTATAACCATTTTTTTTAACAAAGTTCCCCCACACTTAGTGTAAGCATACACCACAAAAAAAATTGAAAAAGACGTCTCTTTCATCTTTGTTGGAGAATGGTACACACTATAAACAAAGTGTAGCTTCTTCATAATCATCAAAAACAATCTAACATTCCAAACAACTAGGAACAAACCAATAGACATGACAAGGGTTGGCTAAAGTTTAAAGTGTAAAATCTTTTTGTATTTTTCTGGATTTAACAAATGAAAAGATTGGCTCAAAGGGTGTAACTGATGGCATCTAGCGCTAAAGATAAGCGCTAACAAATGGGTCCATGTAAGGGTGGTTAACTAACCGGTGTGGTTAGCTAATATATCATTAGATGTAAAATGGAAGGCCATTTGGGTTAAATCCTACGATGGCTTTTTTCACTTGAACATATTTTTATCACTCGAGAGTGATTTTAACCATAATGCATAACTAGTACAAGTTCTAGAATCGACATAATCACCGGCACACTCATAGCAAATATAAAACAAAAGATGTGTTTTATACAAAAAGAAACCTCACAATTAAGTGGAAAAAGGCTATAATGCGCGCTAGAAACTGCTATCGAATCTAAAATGAATTACTTCCGTAATTTGGTTCAAATCAAAAAATTTTCAAAAACCTCATTTTACCATTGAAATACCCAAGTTGTTTTTAATATATATCAATAATGTGTGAAAACAACTAGACCATCAAGGGCGAATTCCTTCTAATTACTTGCATCCAAAAGTTATCTAAGAAAATTAAAATAAAAAAAAATAAAAAATGCGTATCATTTTTCCTATTTTCTTCCCTCCCCCATACTTAAGTTTTGCATTGTCCTCAATGTAATAAAATGAACTTCAAAGTAAAGAAAATGGGAAAAAGAAATAGTTAAAAGATACCACGGGATAGAATATGCAATACGCATATTGGGTCATAAGAAAGCATGTGAGTTATCCAACTCCAAATATTTGACCATCAATAAGCTTCCGACACATCCATCCTGCAAACAAAAACTGCAATACACAATACACAAACAAAACAAAACAATCCAAATGCTACTAAAAATAAAATAAAACCAAGCAAAATATGATAATCATCCTAAAGAAATAGTTAAAGAGATAGAAATAATATTGTTTAACACATCATAACCATTGTCTTTGAAACCACAAATCACGAATGATCCACGATCACTCATCGTCCTCGCTCATGTCGTCCACATCTTCATCATCATACTCATCACTCTCAGTTATCGACCATATGCGGGCCTTTGGATCAGGAAATGGTGCGTACCCAGGATATGGACACGGATAGGGTCCAGGATAAGAATTGTAGGGGAAAGGATATGGTGGAACATTGGGTGGATTTTAGGGTGGTAACTCATAATTGGCTTCTCGAGCCATGTGTTGAAAGATAGGCATTGAATAATCATTGATGTAGTTGTTTCTCAACATCATCGAGTCTCTCCACACATCCCTACATTGAATCTCATCTAAATGTTGGTTCCACTCTCCCCAACTTGAATCAAAACTACTGGACGTACCCGCTTGCACGTTCCCCATTGGTATACTTTCCTGCTGTTGTGGTGGTTGTTGTTGTTGTTGTTGTGGTTCAATCCATAACCCTAAGGTTTTCAATTTCCTATTCAAAGCATTCCCAAAACCATTTGCACTCCACATCTCACTAAACTTTGGCTCTCCACACTTAGCCAACTCACTATCAACATAATACCCAAGATTCTTTGCCAACCTTGTCACGAAATGTCCTCCACAAATGTTGCTATTGCTTTTGATTCCCAGGGCCCTCCTAGACAAATATTCGGCTATCTGCCAAATCGCATTATCGTCTTTAGTTTCCTCCAGTAACATCATAACCCATAAGTCCGGTTTCTGACATTTGTCCCTGCTTCCATACCTATTAAACGACCCAGTCACTATCAATTTGTGAAGTATCCTCATTAACGGATTCCTGATGGTCGCGGCATTCCTCCTAGTGCAAGAAGGATCTCCCACTCGATTCCAATAGGTGGGTACACTAGGAAAGTCTTTTTCAAATCTCCGAAGCCTCGAAAAGTGAGCTTCAAATAATCGATGCTTAACCTCATGTGGTTTATACAAGCCAAGAGCCACAGCGAAATCCGACAAAGTGTAAGCATGATCCCTTCCACAAAGCCTAAACCAAACACAAACTTCCTCCATCAAGTTCCGAACATTCACCTTTCTTTCAAAATACATGGTTGAAAAGAACTCCATACACCACTCTCGATAGACCTCTTCATCGATGCTAAATGCTCTTTCCCATGACAAATCATCGAACGAATCCCCATCCACCGGATACACATAAGATGTCTGCATCATTCTTCTCAACTCCTCTTCACACTCATACTCCGCAAAAAAATCCCAATCAATCACCATTGGAACCAAACATGTCCTATTTTGCAATTTTGATAACCGTTCCCGGAAAGCATGCTTCTCCCCGTCGGTGAGATCTTTGAACTTTAAGTTGGCATTTGCTTCCGTCTTCAAACTATACTTGACTTTCTTCCTCTTGTTCTTTTGGCAAAACTTTGTAACAATCGGGTTAATTGGAACCGGTCCCGAGCTTGAGCTACCTACAACAATTCTCTCTAGAAATCATAAATATAAGACAATATAAGAGTGTTAGAACAAACGGGAAGGTTCATGGAACCCTCTAAGGTCCACTTCAAAATTTCAAAAATATCCAACACGAACACGGAGCGGATTCGGTTGCAGAGCAGCCGAATCGGTTACTCCTTTTGGTAAAGTTCAACCGGTCGGTTGCGTTGCGCAACCGGATCGGTTATGCAATCTGCATAAGGCTTTTGCCTTCTAAACTATTACCCACTCGAATTTTCTAAGTCCAATCCACTCCTAGATTGCATTCTAACATCCTCAATGATTTCTACATCCTTGAATTACTCTAAATTCGTTTTTCAAACCTCAAATCATCACACATTCATCATCTTAGAACTCAACAAATAAGACCTATACTCATCAATCAGTAGTTCTAATCAACAATGTGGCATCTATTACTCACAAAAACACATCATCTACCACTAGGAATCACCAATTGCAACTTAACTTGATTCACTGGCACAACCTAATTAAATCCGAAAATTCAATCATCTAATACTCATTCCATGTTGAATCAATCACTACAATTCTTTTTGCAATGCATTCCTATATCAATTACCCACTTAATCCAAAAATATTACAACTTAATTCGAATCATATAAAAAACCCCCAAATTAGTGACCTAATATGCAATTCGAATCAAATGCTCTAATTAAACCTCAATTGAGTTAATTGAATGTAGATACTTACTTGTTTGGGTGCCATGATGATCTCCTACAACTTAAACAATCTTCAATTAGCTTCTATTGGACTAATTTTGCAAAACCCAGCTGGGGAATTAGAGTGTGTGTGTGTTTTTTCTGGAAAAGTAGATTTTTGGTATATATACTTGTATGCAACCGATTCAGTCATGGACACAACCGTTTCGGTATGCATTTTGCCAAATCTTTCATTTTTTCATGTTACTTAGGCATTTACCTTCCAAGCAACAATTTTTTACTCAAAAATCCTGTTAAAGATGCACACAACATTCATCCACCATTTGGAAATTTCAAAAATCATCCAATCTTAAAACTCAAATCATCATACTTATGAACTAAAACTAAAACTCAACTAAAACTCATAATCATAATGCATTAACCAAATAACCTCAACATAAAAATAAAAAGGTAAAACTGAAATGAAAAACAAGAAATCCTAAATGCATAAAATTAAAAAGAAATAGTTCATGAAATTCAAGCAAACAATTGCTTGTTTATTATGGTCCCTTGTCTTCTCCTTAGAATTCCTCAAAATACTCTTGTCTTAGGATGTCCTCACTTAGAAATTTCCCGGTCAACTCACGGTATGTTTCAAAAGTTTTGAACTTCCTTATGAATCCTCTTCCATCTGGACATAGTATATCGAATTTGACCTGCCATTCTCCATCTCCATTTTGTCTCTTGTAAATGCCCGACCCCTCGGGTCTCCATTCCAAATTCTTGAGTTGCACCGGTAAAGAACCTAAGAAATCGGTCAACTTTTTGTAGACTAGGATGTTTTTGAATGGGTTATAGAATGCTTCCACCGCTAATGAAAGTTCCATCTCATCCTCTATATCAAAATAAGGTGGAGCTAATGGTCCATACATCGGGTTTCCTTGGATATCACGTCCTACTTCGAAACAAGTCAAATCCTCATCCGCTTCCATCACTTCTAACTCTTCCATAAATTCCAAAGTTGGTCCCCTTGGTTTGGGATAATATGTTTGCTTTGAAATCCCATCATCAATAGTCATCGTGCCTCTTCCCATGTCTATAATTGCACCACATGTTCGTAGGAATGGTCTCCCTAATAGAAGTGGTAAACTCTTGTCCACCGGAATATCTAGGACAAGAAAATCGGCCAAGTATGGTTGATATCCAATTTGAACTCTCACATTCTGCACCTCTCCCATTGCTTTCGCTTGAGAATTATCCGCTATGGTAAGCTTCAAATGATTTGGTTGCGGATTACTTAGACCTAAAGTCATAAACAATGGATAGGGCATAACATTAACACTTGACCCGTATCGGCTAAGGCATAAAGCGGTGTAGTCCCATTCACTTTTATTGGCAAAACAAAATTCCCCGGATCTTTCTCCTTCCGTGGCATGCCTCTAAAACAAATTCTATCTCTATCCTCCTCCGATAGATTCTTATCTTCCAACCTAGCCCTTGCGAGCATCACCGCATCCAATTTCTTACGGTAGAGAACGTAATCTTGAAGTACCTCTATCACCGGTTTCTTCTCATTTAGCTTAAGAAACTTTTGTTCAAGGTTTTTTAAAATAGCTTCTTTTTGTTCGTCGGTTAAAGGTTTGAAAGTATTTGTAGTGGGAGGTGATGGTGGTGTGTAATCATTTTTGTTGGTAGATGTGGTTGGGGTTAGTTTGTTGGATGAAGTTTTCTTCCTATTTGCCTTCCCCATCTTAACTACTTCCACATCTTTCTCTTCCATGTTGGCACACAATTCCACTAGCATCTCGTTCACTCCTTTTCCTTCTTCCAAATCAGTGATATTAATCCTCATTTCCCCAAAGCAAAATCAACTTGACACTTGGTCGTTACAAGAAAGTCTCGACCAAACCATACATTGGGTTCATCCGCATTCCCTTCTTCTAAGACAACAAAATATGTTTCAAAAATGTGATCATGAATGTTAACCTTAAGATTTTTAACCATCCTTCTTCCATATGCTTCATAATCCAAACGTACATGACCAATTTCGTCAAGAACCTTCTCCACAATGTAGTTTTCTCCATAAGCCATATTAAGTTGCGCGTCCCAAGCACTTACTCCTTCTACACTACAAGGTGTACCGAACCTCATTAGTTACGAATCATACACCGTTAAAGGTGCTTGTGTGAATACCACAACTCTTCCCTTCTTGGGAAGTTGAACTTTGTTTTCACCCGTTTCTTCCATATTAACCGTATCAATCCCCAAATCTTTCTTACTTTCTTCTAAGATACCTCCAATCTTTTCCAGTGAACTTCCGGTGTCTTTGAACATTTCATCCAAGTTACGAAGGTATTCCGAAATTCCGCTCAAACTATCCATACTAACTAGCTAAACTTGACAAAAGAAAACAAAACAAAATCCGAATCATAAGCGTTAGAGTTAGTAAAAACAAGAACAAACCATAGAAAAATATACTAAACAAGTAAAGATATTTAACAAAACTAAAAACATAAGTTAAAACTCAAAATCTAAAAATTAGAAAAATTATACCGAGAGCTCCAACCGGATCGGTTGGATCACCAACTGATTCGGTTGGTGGTAATCACTAGACCAAATAATCTAACCGGATCCGGTTGCGGGTTGCAACCGATCGGTTAGATCGACACAAATTTAAAAAAAAATAAATAAAAAAAAATAAATAAAAAAACTGAATATTAATTGAAAATAAAAACTATTAAGTGTACTAAAACTCTTAATTAATTAAGACTCCTCAATACCCTATAATTAATTACTTAATAATTAAACCATTAAACTAAAACTACATTAACTACTCTATTAAATTACCCATAAAGATCACTAAACCATATAAACTGAAAATTTAATTGTCTACTCATTAGAATTAAAACATGAATTAATCTAAAATTAATAATCTAAGAATAACAAAAATAAAGAAAAATTAAAAAATCTAAGAAAACATTAAAACAAAAAGATATAATCTATAAAAATCTGAAATGACAGGAATTAATCTAGGAACTATAACACAAGTTACTAAATAAACTAAAACTATGGAATCAAGATACAAAAAATAATTCCGTAGCTCTAACCGGATTCGGTTGCAGGCGCAACCGAATCGGTTAGCTTTTAACCATTTTTTTATTTTTTTTTTATTTTTTTTTACTTTACTTTTCACCAAATTCAATTCCAATGCTACCAATCTTACAGAAAATCAAAATTGAAATAAAATCCCCGGCAGCGGCACCAAAAACTTGATGTGTTACGCGTAGTGCAAGTTTTAAAATTTTATAAACACGATTTAACCGTCTAATTCTATTAACACATACGAGCAAGTATACTCGTTCGCGATAGCAAAGTTGGGTAAGTCGAGATCGTCCCAAGGGATTTTGTGTTTGAAATTGTTTTCTAGAAAAGATTCCAACAAGAAAGCTTGTCAAGGCTTCCTCAAATAGTGATGTTTATAGTGAAATTCAATAATAAGAAATATATATACTTGTGTGTCTATAGTCAATCATAAGTAGTGTTCATGAAGGCTTGGTGTAAACTCTTGATGTGATGCACAAATCATAAGCAAATGATCTCCAACCATGGTATATGTTTGTAAAAATCATTCTAAGAACAAAAACATATAGGTAATCCTTTCGGTCCTTATCCTAATGATTATCCTTTAGAAAATCCATTTGTTTGCAACATGTTCTTATTAAACTTGTTCTTACGAATCTTTCGACCCTTTCGTGATGAAAATGTTTCTAGTCTTGTTTAGTAAGCAAACATGGTGGTTGTCAATCACCATATCCCCATACTAGTTTGTCACTCAACTTTTTGGAATAAAACACAAGAGAAATCCTTTCGGTCCTTTTTCTTAAAACATGTTTTACTAACAAATCAAACCAAGACTAGCATTTTTCGAACAAACTTATTTAAACAAGATCATATATACATGCATCACATATGAGAACACTAGTATAATTAACTACATCCCAACACACAAGTATATCCCAAAACTACTCCATGATAATAATAACTAAACACAAATCATAACAAAGTAATTCCAATAACTCAAGAGAATAGAAATCCATAACAAATTTCATAGAATACCTAAAATTTTGCGATTACAAGAATTAGAATTCGTGGATTGTAGCAACCACGCGCCTCCAATCACCTAGATTCACCGTATAACTCCAAATTACCAAAACTATGGATGAGAATTGTTCCCTCCTTGCTCCTGGACGTTTTACAGTAAGAACTAAACTTTTGGGCTGAATAAAAATGGTTGGTATTAGTTTTGATGTAAACTAATACACTTTTGGTTGTGTCACACCTAGTAAACTAGGACTAGGTTCATTATATAGCCAAATAAACTTGCTCAACTGGCCAAAAACGTTCCCAACAAGTTAATAGCAAGAAATGATCGCCCTCCAATGATTATGGGGAGTTAAAGCAACAATAAATGCAACTTTGTGTAACTGCAGCTACTGCAACCGGATCGGTTGCCGTTTGACCATTTGCCAAGCCGGATCGGTTACGGGTTACGACCGACCGGCTGGATTGTTGCTGATTTGATTTTTGTTGACTTTCTTGTTATACGCTTCATTCTTTGCTCTCGCTGATGATTTACAAGGCAAAACTTGATCTCTTCTTGCTGTAGATACTTAGAAATCATTGTGCTTCCCAATCATTGAGTCCAAAAGCTTCCTTGCTCGACTTCCTTCCTCGGGAATCTTCCAAATGTGCATAAAAACTTCATTTCTTCATCATTCGTGATACCTGGCTACATATACATACACAATACGCATCTTTTGCACTTTTGCAACAGTTATGAGTAAATATAGCCGATTATCATGCACAAAACCAACAATAACGCTACTAAAAATATGTTCATTTTAGGCGTTATCATTATCCCAAACAGCCTTGGCTTCAGTGTTGTGATTGATAAGCTTGTAGATGTCTTTTGGAAGACCCTGAAGTATAATGTTTGAAGCCCTGATATCATCATCGAATCTCTTTTTTTCCTTATCTCTTAGCTCATCATACGTCTTTGGTCTATCCAATCCAAAGATCATGGTTCCATCTGCAGCAGTATCAATTATGTCTCTTGTAGTCTCAATATGATAAGGTCCTTCATCAATTGATTTGAGAATGTTGACCCCATTTTCCTTTCCAAGATAGTACAATCTGATTCGTTGAGCCTAAGAGTCGTAGTCAGTTCTATCAAGCATGGGTGGACGAGTATCTGAACCAGCTGCTTGAACATCCTCAGCAACAGTGGAGATGATGGTAGGTACGTTGGTAGACATGTTTACAGATTTCACGGGATTTTATAACTCTATGATTAAACTGGGAAATAGATTCTTTCACGGGATTTTACTAAATCAAGAGAAAACCGTATTAGAAACAAAAGTTCAACCAAGTCGCTAAAAATCCTTGAACTAAGTCGCTAAGCACCAAGTCGCTAAGACCTAAGTCGCTGAACACAAGTCGCTAAAGCACCAAATCGCTAAGCAGACAAGTCTCTAAAGAGCAACTCGCTAAGTATCCAAGTCGCTAAGAGTCAACTCGCTAAGATCAATAAGGACAAGTCGCTAGAAACAATAGAGACAAGTCGCTAACCCAATTAAGTCGCTAGCCGAAGTGGGACTTCCACTAACTTGTACTATTTGTCGGCTTGTCTCAATAGACAAGTCGCTCAAGTCGCTACTACTTCAACTACAACTCGCTGGAAATTAACAAAGCAAGTCGCTATGATGAAAACTGTCAGGACCGAATACTATAAGATTTATGTGGTTCGGGGGGTCGGGGAAGCTCAAAGAATAAGAAAGACATGGTATTGTTTAGATTGAAGAAAAGGGAAGATGTGTGTGTTTCTAGAGAGAAGAAGAAGAAACCACACACACCTTATTTTACAAAGTGAACTTCCTACCCTCCTAGTTGGGACTAGGAGGGGTATTTATACTAGGACAAGCCTAACTTAGCACAAATGACTAAACTAGTCCTTGTGAATGAGTAAAGAAAGAAACTAATGCAATTCCCGTAATGACTTCACTTTAGCGAGGCTAACAATCTCTCCCCAAGTGATGTCATACGGGAGTTGCTTACAATGTTCCCTACAAGCAAAATTAAATACAACAGATAAGCGGCAGCTCAAGAGTGTCTTCATTGTCATCAAACTTCATGAATCTTCTCAGCTGCCATCTCTTTACTTGCAGAAGAACAATGCGAGCAAATCTAATTAGGGATTAAATCGACCTTTTGATCTCCCCTAATTAGTGCTCTCCCCAAACTGAAAACCTTTATGATGAATTTCCTGAATTCGAAGAAGTCTTTTGATAATTAAATTAGAACCGTCTTTAGTCTTCTAATACGCAGCGGAAAATGTAGAATAGACTGTCGACTCGACCTTCTTCAAGATTGTCCATTCGGGGAATAAGATATCAACATCTTCATCTCACCAAATGCATTCCAGTTATCTTTCATATATCAAATCAGCCCATAATGTACACATTTCTCTCCCTTGATGGTTACGATTTATCGGAATCAGCATACAATTGTGTACATGAAGCATTAACTGGAAGCATTCTATCATAAATCAAATCAGCCTGTGAGAAGATGTCGATGAACAATACCATTTGAAATTGTCTAACTCATCTCAACCCCATGTATCAAAATTCAACGGCTGTCTGTAGTAACCACATGTGAAGATAACCCAATATGACGAACTTGAGAAAGAAGTAAAATCTCCCAGACTGGTTACTTAAGCTTGTACTATCCTTGTGAAAAAGAACGGTGTACCCAATGTACAAAACCTCTTGACGTATCCTCAACTACGTGAGACACCGAAGTGATAGCTACTTTGTGGGTTAAGAGAGAAAGAATCACAACAGTAACTAGATAGCAAGTCTTCATCACACTCAACATATTTGCCCAGACAAGTCATCTTCGCGGAAGGGAAGAAAGAAAGAAGACGAAATAAGTAAACTCGTCCGTCAAACGTCACTTCAAGCCCAAATAAATAATAAAGAGTCATGTCCGTGGTCACATTTGAAATTCACCGAAAAACTTTAGCTGTGAACGTAATATCCTCCATGAAAATTAACCATACCAAAATACCATACTTAAGCAATGTATCCAAAATTTTACAAAAATTCGGATGACCCATTAGAAGATATAGCGTGTGTAACAGCATCTCAACCCAACTAACACCATGGTAGTCCACTCCATTTGAAATGAATACCGGGCCCAATAGAAATTAAACCCTATCCGAGGCCCAAGTCCATGAATGTGACCATCCACGATCCATATCTGATATCTTTATATCCGGTTGGAATAAAAACGTCTCACACAAATGGATACTTCACATAACCTAAAAAACAACTTTACCCTAATCACTCCTCACTTAAAACAACGCCTACCACCCAATATTTTCTCCAACCTAACGTTTTAAATCACAAAAACAGATCTGGAGTAAAAATGCATCAAACACCAATCGCATCAAACACCAATCATCTCAATCTCATCTCACATCATCAATCAAACAAATACCCTCTCTTGTTAATCCATGACTGAAACAATAAACCCAATAGACGATCAAATTGAATCAAGAACATGTGATAATCGGCTTAAAAGATCCTTGAAAAAGGGTCTCGGGTAGGTTTTAATGTGATATTGTTTACGTTTTCTTTTTCCCTTGATGAACGAAATAAAGAAACGAGATAACATAGTTGTTATACTCTTTCTTTGTCTTCGAAAAATATCACAATAAGATCGATGAAGAAGTTGATTCATTTTAAATAATCTTTGAGGAGATTAAAAAAACGAATCAAAACTGAGATATGATGAAATATTTTGTGTTTCGAATGAGTGGAGTTGAAGAGAGATTTGTGAGGGTCCTTTGGGTTGAGTCTAGTTAAGGTTAGTTGGTTTTGGTTTTTCGGATTGAAGAGGTTATGGCTGAGGTCGAAGATGTTGTAAATGGTATATGGTCTGTGTCTTTATTACTGGTCGATGTGGTCATGGTATATGTTGGTTTAGTCTACGCATAAGTCCTTTTTTTCAGTACTACGCGTAGCCTTTTTTCTCACTTATGCGTAAGCCAACATTTAACCATACGCGTAACATGTTTTCTTAAGCGTAAAAAACATACGCGTAACAAAACTTGCTTATGCGTAAGCATGGTCTAGGTTATGCGTAAACCATACGCGTAAACCATTCCTTACGCGTAACTTCACAGCTACGCGTAACACCTTTGTAGATTCCCCTTATGCGTAGAAAACTAGGGTTTTGACCTAGTTGACTTTTTCCGGCGAGTTTTCCGACCATGTTTTTCCGTCCATCTTCAAGCAAAAACCCAGAAAAGCATAAAACTGCTTCTATTTGACCATGTTGACCATATGAAGATGAAGGTTGACCACATTTGTTTCACAGATATTTGGTACAAAAAAGGTATAATAGATCTTTGTTTGGACAAAATAATGACCAAGACAGATATGAACATGAGTAAAGATTGGGACTTTTTTGTTTAGACCAAACTTAGGATACCAAAAAAAACATGTAGAACTGTTAACCACAAAAATACAGAAAAAAAAATTTTCCGACCCACAAAATAAGCTCAAAAACAGTAACCAAACATGTATAAACCAACATAAATCAATAAAACAACAACCTTGGCTCGTTATACCAATTGTCAGGACCGAATACTATAAGATTTATGTGGTTCGGGGGGTCGGGGAAGCTCAAAGAATAAGAAAGACATGGTATTGTTTAGATTGAAGAAAAGGGAAGATGTGTGTGTTTCTAGAGAGAAGAAGAAACCACACACACCTTATTTTACAAAGTGAACTTCCTACCCTCCTAGTTGGGACTAGGAGGGGTATTTATACTAGGACAAGCCTAACTTAGCACAAATGACTAAACTAGTCCTTGTGAATGAGTAAAGAAAGAAACTAATGCAATTCCCGTAATAACTTCACTTTAGCGAGGCTAACAAAAACAACTCCGAGACTCAAGTCGCTAGCTAGAAAAACTTAAAAACAACACTTTTCAATCCAAAGCAAGCTCAACCACAGTGATTCAAGCTTTCCAAATCCAAACCCAAGAACTTACAATGATTCTAAACAGAAAAGTACACTCAAAATTCAAACTTTAACACAAGAATTGATCCAAATGATGCAAAAACCACTAAACTTTTTCAAACTCAAAAACCATCTAAAACCACTAGAAATCCAAGGATATGTAAGAGAGATGATCAAACCATGGCTCTTGATACCATTTGTAACATATTGGATTTCACAAACACATCAAACCATGATCACAAGAGGCGTACACAAAGATGTTTTAGAGAGAGAAATAGTTAGAGGTTTGGGAACTTAGTGAGAGAAAGTGAAATCTTATTATGAGCTCCAACTCTCTACCTTGGGAGGTAGAGAGTATTTATAGTCTTACACAAATCGCCACCTACGGGCTGTGGATCAGGCATACAGTGGGTAAAGACCCGTCCGTCCTTCACGGTGTTACATAACTAAATACTACTTAACATAAAATAACTACGACTACGAGCTTTCTAACAAATACATATACTTGAGGTGACCGACACTTTAATAACTGGATTTACTAAATCCTAACAGGATATTTGATAACATCAAATAGTCCTGAATATTAAGTGTCAATTCCCCCCGATAATGCTCGTTTTTTATATCATTTATATGGATTTACGCATGTTTTCCTCTATATTTCACTTTTAGGTAATTTACGAGCATTGGAGCTAATGAGACGCGGATTTGGAGAGTTTATAGAAGATATATGATAGTATGCCTATTTTGAAGTAATTACGGCGTAACACTTCTCTCACATTATGCCGTAACAGAAGCGTGGCTCAGAAAACCAGCTCAACTGAAGATTACGGCGTAACTCCATCTTAGGATTACGCCGTAAATAATTAGGTCAAATGATGTTCCACGCCGCTACAAGCTACGCCGTAACTCTTTCCACAAATACGGCGTAACCATGATTTATTGAAGATACGGCATAACTCATTTTTGATGTTTCGCCGTAACCAGCTTTTCCAGAGCAAAATACGAAGATATTGATGTTACGACGTAACTCTCAACTTAAGTTATGCCGTAACCAGATCTGGCCAATAAATACCGCCCAAAATTATGCATTTCTAATCATTCACTCCACACACAAAAGCAGAGAACGTGGGTAGGAGGATGAAAGCAGATCTCGAGGAGCATACGGAGCCATCTCCAAGGGAGAAGTCACTCCCTAACGATAAGCATTAGCAATTTATCATTTCTTTTATTTTCAATTTATGTATTTCATAATGTTAAACATTGAATCGATTGTTCCAGTTAATATGAACGGCTAAGCACCTCTGGTGCTAGCCTAGTTATGATTCCTTAATTGTTTTGTTTATGTTTACATTGCTTCCGTATAATTGTTTCTAGTGTATGCATGCATAGTTTGTTGGTAGCTACCCTTGTTTCGGTAGTTTTGAATGGCGGTAGTGTCTAGTTGCTTAGGAGATATGACCAACTGAACCTAAGTAGGTAGACTGAGTGGGAATGGTAAGGATTGACCAACTGACGACCCTTCTTTGCTTGTGCGATTTGACCAACTAATCACCTACCGTTTGGATGAACTTAAGAAGTTAGGGATGAGTGTTTCAGATGCTAGCGCCCGGGCACTCATTGTTATGAATCTTTCATGTAGCGGAACTTAATGACTTGGCTTAGGGGACTAAAAACAACTGGACTTTCAAGGGTAGTAGCTTGATCTCCGATGGAAACCTTTGCTGATAGGTTAGGACGAATTGACCAAATGCTGTCCTAGCGACTTAAACCCCCACTTGAAGCTATTGGAAGTAATTACACATGAACCTAACATGATAGGATGAGTAACTAGGTTAGCAAACTTCTCCTCTATTGATCACAACCGTTGCCTTTATTTGCATTTCTTGCTTTAGTAGTTAATTAATCATTTCAATCTTAAAACCAATTAAAATCTGTGACACCTAGACTTAATTAGAATCCGCTCACATAGCTCTTGGGACGACCTCGGTTTTACCAAATACTACACTACACACGATCGGGTACACTGCCCGTTAGTGCATTAGGGTAGACCATAGATATAACGAGACACTTATAAATATTAAAACCTGGTCAGTAAAACCTGCATCAGAAGAACACTTCTATCGACCAGATTGAAAGCGTTATGAAAATCCACCAACAACATAGAAAACCCAACATTGTGACCCTTAGACTCAATAAGTCGATTTACCGAATGAAGAACAGCCTCACAACCACCAGGGATGCCGACCCTAAATTGAAAGTTCTGCAAATAGGAATTCATAGAGTTGCCAATTGAAGAAGAAGCAGCCTTCGATACAAGCCTACGCCACACCATGCCGACAGCAATAGGGCGTATGCCTCCACCCGGCTTGTCCAAAGGAGTCAAGGGGCACTAGCAATATACTCCCCTAATAGTGCAGGGCACTTTCCACCAAGGAATAGGTTGACAACACCAGTGATAGAGCCTAGCAGATCATCAGAAATTGCGGACGCAACCCCTCCTAAAATATCCATATATATTGTGTTCTGAGCCTATCCCGACCACATGATGTCCCTTTTGAAAAACTGCGGATCTTATTCAACACCAAGTCCTTATACATAATGAGGGCATCTTCACCTAGAGGAGAAGATGAAAAAGTTGGAGGTGTGGCATAGGGGAGTTTGGCCTCTAACTCATGCAGGGTGTCAGATGTAGAGGGGGAGACACTAGAGGACGTAAGCACCTTAATGGCAGCAGTAAAGTGCCCGTCCCCCAGTTTACGTTTACATTGAACCAAGTTAGTTGCATCAAGATCTTTGGGTTTCTTAATCCGACCGAGGGACGAAGTGACCCCAGCTAAGCGTTCCATCACCAATCCAATCCTGTCTGCAGAGTCCTTCCAACGGAGAATAGCCCGAGCGATACATTCAAACTGACACCATTCTCGCTCTCCAGATCGTCGTTGGGCTCTATTAGTTGGCGCGAAGGTGGTCAAAACACAACATGGCAGGATAAGGAGTTGCACCCACACCAATAATTCCCCCGGGCACGTACGGACCTTGTCTAGTGCATTTCAAAAAATCTTAGCAAACCCGAGACGTAACCTAGGGTGAATACATTTCGCCGTACGCAACTTCTTCAAGAAAACCCGACCCAAGAGGTTGATGTCAAAGCAACCTGGCTCACCCGCCTGTGAGGTTACCAAAAGATCGACCCCCTCATCAACATCATCAACAGTGATAGCCGATGCAACAACATCGCCATTCACTGCATCTAATACTGGTTTAGGAGGCGCAGTGATGCCATAGATCGCAACTTTATGAAAACTAGGTGCTAGAACCACTTCCCCATCGGCATGTTTACAATTTTTACTAAAAGTGTGGGTGCAAAAACACACGCCACAAAGCCAAACACCCGCCTCATGGAGTGCCTGGTCAAGTGCGGAAAATAGAGAAAAATTTCTCGCAATCCGATCCTTGTACGCCGCCTTCAAAACATCAGTTTTAAAATGGCGAGTCCCCAAATGGTCAATAAAGTATTTCTTGGTAAGCCCTTTACCATTGCCACCACTGCACCCATCACAGCCTTGTAAGGGACAAGATATCCGAGTCGCAACGTGGAAAGCCATGATAACTGTTTTCCTTTTTTTTTTTTTTTTTTTTTTTTTTTTTTTGGTTTAAAACGCAAGGCTTTTAAGAGAAGTCAAAATGCCAAATTGATAGGCCAAAACGCAAGCCCCCAACATAAAAGGTAAACTACCACCTATCACTAACAAAATGACAAAAACCCTATCCCTGAAAGACAAAACGCAGTCCAAAAAACCACTGCCAACAAACTGCATACTAAAGACCACTACTCAACAAATAGACAAGACCCTTCCCCAACAAAACGCATACTATCTTCAATAAAAATACAAATCTCCATTCTTGAATGTCAAACCTCACCCCTCCCAGAAAGGTAAACCGTTAACACTCACAACTGGACAAAACCGTACCTTGCTCATACAAGTCACAAGCAAGCACAAGGCACATCCAACGTGAAGTAATCCTGCGAAAGACTAAACCAACAAAGGGCGCACATCCAACGTGAAGTAATCATGCGAAAGACTAAACCAACAAAGGGGGAAACACAATAGCCGCTGCGAAACGGAAAACCCAGATGCAAATGAACAGAAGAAAAAACCCAGGTGGTCGGAAAAACAAACAACTGAACTATATAAAAAAGACGAAACAAAAAATGAAAAAGAAATTGGGAGTGGATAGAAGGAGGTTCGGAGAAACAACCCAAGTTGTCGGATCACTGGTGAAGGAGTAGGAACGAGATGATCCTTGAAGGATCAAGATGATCCCTGGAAGCTATGGAACGAGAGCAAATTATTATTCATGAAGCCTGTGCCTTGATCTGCGCCTCGCCTCAAGGCTCCATAAACCATTTGCGCCTTAGTGCGCGTTGAGCACATTGGGTATCTATTTGATATTGTTATTATTATTATTATTATTTCTAACATCAAAATTGAATTTGGAACTTTTAACCCAAGATTTATTTACTGGGCTAAGCCCAGTAACTAAAAATAGAAAAACCCTAACAAGTTGCTGATCATTGTAACAATCTCACCTGAAAATTTACTGCCTTCTTGAAAGAAGACAAAGAAATGGTTAGATCTCTGAACTCATTTTACTAATTAATTAATGGTTTATTTATTAGCATTATAATATTTAAATGAATATTAAGTTTCATATGTTAATTAATTTTAATTAATAAAAATAATAAAATAATATAAAATAAAAAATAAGATTTAAAGTGTGTGGTTCATATTTAAAGAGAAAATAAAGTATTGTCATACATATATAAACTCTAACATGAAAATTTCGAAAGATACCAAATATGAGAGGAATGGGTTGATGGGTTTTGTTTCATTCTAAAGAATACAAGCAGCATACCAAACAACATAATTTTAAAATGACATCATTCCCTCAATTCAAAAGTCCCAAACCAAACGAGCCTTAAAAAATATATATCACTTTTAGTGGGTCATTGAATTGCTAAAAATAATATCATTAAAATGTAAAAATATAACTTATAAAATGTTAAAAATTTAATAGTAAATGTAAAAGTACAAGGACTCCACTTAATAAAAGTCACTCATCTAGCCTAGTATGAATTTATGATTGTTGATATCATACATTAGTATCAAATTTATAACCAAACATCAACAACAAACATTTCATTCTTTTATTACGATTCCCCTACCAAAGACACCTTATAAATAGTGTGAGACGAAGCGTGAGGTACCTACATGGCTAAGCTTTATGATTTAAGAGTTGTGGAGAAGTCATGACATATTTTAAAACGTCACTTAAAGCGGTGCACAAAATATAAAAATGTTTATATATTTATATCATATTTTATATATATCGAGTGTACAAAAAATGTTATACATAAAGAATAAAGTAAAAATCAAATAAATAAATAAAATCTTCATCAAAGTTGAATTCAAAAAAGGTGGCACACCTCGTGTCTTAGCGCGTCTTATCATGCATTTTCACGCCTTTTCTCACTCCACGCCTATATCCGAAACCTTGATCTATTTTGTAGCGTGAAAGTCACGTCTTACATTTTAGGAGCGTTATGGCGCGCCTTTTTAAACTATGATGCTAACCCAATAACTTTGCACTAAAATAGTGTAAAATAAAAATCAAACTAGAATATGCGTGTACTAAATAAAACGAGTTGGGAAACCCCCCGCCGCATTGCGGCGAACTTTTTTAAAATTTTTTTTGAGACTTTGGATCTGTTGCACTAAGTTCGGACAGCATGTTTATTTTTTTTGGTTGTTTGAACATCTTTAGCAGTGTTAAGAAACCAAGAGGTGTACTTCTTAAATAACAATACAATACCATTGTTGGTAGTAGTATACAACTCATGAGGACTTAACTTCTATTTCATCCGTAAGCAATCTTTCAGGTGTTTAATATAATGTCATGCCTGTTGCCATTTGGGATTACAGGAAGTATACTATTGTTGATTAAGTAGGATACATGATTAATTAGGATACAGGAAGTTTACTATTATTGTTGATTAAGTGCAATACAATACCATTCTTGGTAGTAGTATACAACTCACGAGGACTTAACTTCTATTTCATCCCTGCTTGTTTTGTTGATGAAATCTTGCCGCTTCTTTCACATCCACACTCTGAACCTGCAACATTTCTTCATGCTGTTATTAAATAAAAAGTTTAGGTGGATGCGATTATCTGTTGGTGCTACACGTACTGCTAGAAACTTTTTCTGAACCTTCATTAATTCCTACAACAGGAGTATATAAAAAACTTAAATATTTGTATTTTCTAAGTAACTTAAACCTCGACCAGCACGAAAGTTACTTTAGTAAGTCTATACATGTACCTGCAGCAGCAGGCAATCCTTGCAGCAGTGCTTCAACCGTGGTGCCCCGTAAGATTAGCCCAACAAATGCTGGAATGCCATTGCACAGTCGTCATTTAGCTAAAAAAAATTGACTTTAGCAAGATTCTTTTAATTCTCGCACCCCTAAATGTTGACCAAAAAAAATTGCAGTTAAATACAATAAAGTTTCACTAAACTGAGGGTCGGATCTCCAGCTACAAAGCCGGTCTCGAACACCATCCTTAGCTGCAACCACAGTTCACAAAAGTTGTAGAACGTAATATAAGATCTATTGTATAAGCCAACTGAACTGGAAACCAAATAAATCAATACAAATCCATATCCCAAAAAAAAATTCCTTTATTTTTCATTAACTTAAACTGTAAGCAAACACTAATTAAAAAGCCATTCATGAATGCTAATATTAATAATGCAAAAATAAAAGAAGACATGCTTACGTACCTCAAAAACATGATCCACACAGTCATAAACAAATAACAAAAAAAGAAAGCCAATAAGACAGAAATACGCGACCACTTGCATGTTCAAGGAGGTTATCGCCATGAGATTGCCGAAAGAAGCTTTCATTGCTCGTGAAACTTGTACGTGCGCAAGTTGTACTCCCCGAGGGTTCCTTTTGTTTCATACCTGAATATTGTTGTCTCATCGAGTAGACACTTTCCACTCGAAAGTACACTTCAATCCTCAGTCGTTGATGTTGACACGCGATGTTCAGGATTGTAACCACCCGCATTTTCAGGCTACTTTTCATTTTCGAGAATTTACTATTCACTTTCACTATTCACTTTCACTATTCATCCCGTAAAATTTTTATTTCACATTCTCGTAAGTTAAATTATTTTAGTAATATCATGAGAGTTTGACAATCGTTAGATCATCTTCGCAAAAGTTATTAAGAAAACATCGTATTAAAGTTTCGTTTTGGTCGGAACACCATTTAAACATCACGCGCATAACGAAAATCAACCCTGACAATTTTTCTAACATAAGATTAATTTTTAGATCACTCATAATCAATTAGAGAATTTTTAAGATTTCATTTAAATGTTACCAAATAAACCCTGAGCCGTACGAGACTAAACTTACGTTTTAAACAATTCTACTTATACCCAGACTTAACCATTCCTGCACTGTGTTTTCTAAGATGTTTTGACACTTTTACATTTCTTGGAAAAGTCAAACATATTTCCCTCCTCCTTTGACCATAAAGAAATTAACCTTGTATGTTCTACATTTTGCTTAAATCGCGTAACTTTTAGACTTCACGTATAACTGTTAAGTTATCCCACGTATGACGAAAACTACATTTTGACATCTCACATCACTTATAGACTAATTTTAGTCTACTTTAAATAAATTCACGGTCATTTCCCTGAAATCTCGTTCTTTTCTGATAAATTGCGAATTACGCGTTTTTGACCCGTGTTTCCAGCTTTAAGCAGCGTTTTTGCACCAAATGAGACTTATTACTCATTTTATTATTTTAAATGGATTATAATGATGAGTTTCATCATTCCTACAAGTTTCGTATTTTTACGATACCCGGTTTTACGTTTTATGGCTTAACAACTTACGGTTAGCATTTAACGGAACCAAATCACACTCTAACATCAAGATAAGACCAATACTTATCATCTAAGCCACCTAGGCACCTTGTGACCACCTCATATGGAATGAGTCACCATGGTGGTGGCTTAATCCTAACCATGCTTCATTTAGATCATTACATGTGTCATAACTTAACCGTGGTTAACGTTTAACCCAATACATGGTTAACCAAACTTACCCTCCTATAAATAGCAACTTGAATCACCAAAAATGGACAAACAAATGAAAAGTTATAGTCAAAAGAAGTTAGCGAAAACCTAGAAACGCCAAATAGCTTACAGTGGGGTCTGTCCATAAATAAGTGGTACTTCTGGTCCGAATCATCAAAAAGTTAAAACACGAAAGTTGTCCGGAACGACGTTTTCCTTCTTAACAAAAAAATCTCGGACCTTGAAAACTCTTAAATAAGCCATTATCTTTCAAAAACTGAAAGTGCCCTATATATAGTCTCACGACTATACTTTTGTCACAACTAAAAGCAAACCAAGAGGCCTAATGGCCATAAGCAAAGACCACGGCTACGGCTAAGGTCAAAGCTGAGTCTCAAGACCATGGTAGTAAAGACCAAAGCCACGGCAAGGCCATGGCTAAAGCCTCAAGGCTTATTTACCCAAGACCGTTAACTAAGGTGATCATATTTATGAAACGACGATAACTTGTAAAAACATGATAAACTTATTTATATAACAATCTTCACTCAAAACATATGTTGTATCTACTAAGTGCTACAATAGTAGGGAGCTTCATGTGAGGGGTTTCATTTGAGTAAAACGTATCGACGAGTTGCTGGATTTACGATTTAAAGTGTCCTAGCTCCTCGAACGTTTACTGCATGACCTCTGAATTATGATGGCCCGAACGGTAGTACGATATCTATAAACTAAATACGTTTTCACTAGTGAGAGTGGGCGCGAATATTGTGAATAGATCTATTGGGATTGACGAATCCCGTTTGTGTTGACCGGGTAGGCAAACAAACGCACTATATTTGAGTAACATTGGTAAAAATGGCAATTTTACCTATTAGGGCTCGTACCAACAATTTCTCCAATTAAATTTGGAACACGTTAACGCCTTGATTGCATGATGCTTAGTCTAATAATAACTGTTTTGTTTTCAAACAATTGGTGTGAGTCTAATTAACTCACACTACCAACATAATGTGTTCAACCATCAAACAAACTCTATGAATTTCACTCAACCTTTGTGTTGACGGTTTTAAGCATGTATTTCAGGTCCATAATGTCGGAAGCTGGCACGGAAGGGCAAGGACAAGATCAAGAAGGCTATAAATAATTTATCATTCACAAAACATCAAAAACTTTATATTGATGTATTTTGTAAATAATGGAACCAACTGAGACCTATTTTGTAAACTCTGATATATTTGAATGATAAAGCCTTTTTAAAAACGACTCCTTTAGAGATCGTTTTCTATTATTATGATTGTTGTGCCATCAAGTAATACCCAGTTTGAATTCCGCTGCATATCACGAAATTGGGGGTGTTACAAGGATAGCGAGACCCGTCTAATCGCTCCCTCAAATTCCTTTTGCTATTTCAAGAGTCTTTGTGCAAAGGTCTGCACCAGACATATTGCTAGACCATTGCGACAACGAAAGGAATTCGAGGGCAGAATTAGAACAGGGCAATATCTTAAACATCTCGTATCAATATTAGCAAATGAAGATTGCAATATTCTATCAAGTGGAAAGATGTCAATCGATGACACGACTATTCAGTTGGATAAGATTCCACTCCTTTCGACTGCATACATACGGACAATTCCAAACACCCCTTAATTACAAAAATGCAGTTACCTATGATTCTGAAAGGTAATATAAGTGCATATACAATATGAGAATAGTGGCATTCCAAATAGTATTGTTACAGTATTAGAATTAGAACCTACCGATATAGGAACACATACGTGGTAGTTGGCAGGTAACATTATTTGCTGTGAAACCTTTTATGTTCATTATTCATGGGTCCTGATTTAGCATACAGTAACATTAATACATACCTGTTAAACACATACACCGAATACTGCGTAAACGTATGTTTATTTCTCACGTAATCCAGACTTTCACTAACACGTTACAACTCACAGAAACACATGAATAATGATAACAAATGAGGCTAAGATATATGTATACAATAGCGATACCAGGCAACCAACATGGCTGCAGTCTTGGTTTAAAAATGCGCGCATCATTGCGTAAATTGCTCGCATTGTTGCATTGCATTTAGGATTTCGCATCATGGTACCTAATGCGAGGTCATCCCAAAATGCGCTCACATTAGACCACAATTTGCCGCATTTTTGTAATGCTAGAAACGGTCGCAATTGTCGCAATTTAGAATTTAGGTCATTTTGAAAAAATTAAACTATTTAGAACAAGGTAAAATATTTAATAAGCTTTGAACAATAGAAGTTGTTTAAAGATGTCCAAACCAAAGACAATAACAACATCCAAATTACCCTTCGGCTTATGATCATATGCCATTAACATGATTTGAAATCCCGCAAACAATCTTCTTATTCTATATTCATGTTGTGCAAGAGTATATTGTTCTTTGATCATACATAATCATATATGTTAAATAATTAAGCTGTAAATCATATATGTGGTTCAAATTTGACTAAATTTTTCAGTTTTGACTTTTGCTATTTATTTAGTTATGAATAAGTTAGGATTTTTAGCCACTGGTATAACTTATAAGTATACATTTAATACATCATAACCTCATGTCATCGTGTATATGTATAAAGTGGACTCTAATCATTCACGTTCAACTGCATTGAATGGTAACAATAACAAGGACTCAAGCTGAAATTATGGAATTCAAGAATTTACAAGTTCGTTCAATACGAAAGAAACTAAAGGAGGTGGGTCTCATTTAAAACAACATTTAATTGAAGTTTATAATGTTGGTTCTGTGTATTTTATCTCACGACTTAGTGACGTACTTATTTAACAAATAGATTATTTGCCTATTTTTTAAATCTTATTGACTTTATTTGTAAATATATTGCATTTTTACTTGGTACTTTGTTTAATGTTCTACGTATAAATAATTTTTGTACTTTTTAATACCAAACGCAACGCGTCCAAAATGCGCTCGCATTTGCAACACGCATCACACATCGGCTTTGGGGACCTTTAACGCATCGGATCGCAAAACACAATTTTAAACCAAGGCTGCAGTCACACATTCGATGTGACTGCCCTGGCACGATGCGGGCCAAGGAAATGTACACGCAATGGTCAGCATATTATCATCATCGCCTATAGAAAGGGAGAAGGCTAAAATTCATGTATACAATAGCGTCACCAGGCAACAAACAGTGACCGCAAGACTATTTCAAAACTTTTAATGACAGGCATTCTGCCGTTTTGTGATCGTAATCAAATATATATATATATATATATATATATATATATATATATATATATATATATATATCAATGCAGGATACAAAACGGCGATAGAACTAAAACCTGCCTTGACCAAAGTCGAAGACTCAAAACCACTCAACATCTGCAAGCACCAAAAGAAAGCCACAAAAGCCTCCATGGTTGCGTTACAATAAACGCCCCGCCAAGATAAGACCTTTTTAAAGGTTTGAATTATCAGTCAATAATAAACCTTAAAAGTGTAGCAAAAGAAAGGCAAGAAAACCTCCATGGCTGCGTTACTAAACGCCCCGCCAAGAAAAGACCTTTTTAAAGCTTTGAAATATAAGCCGGTAGTAAACCGTAAATGTGTAGCAAAACGAAGCTGGAAAGAACTCCATGGTTGCGTTACTAAACGCCCCGCCAAGATAAGGTCTTTCTCAGACTTTGAAGTGTCAGTAGTGTTAAACGAACAATATTTTTCTCCAACTGAACCACTGCTATTCAAAACGAACAATATTTGTTCAATATTTTTCTCTAAACGAACAATATTTTTTGTTTACAAACTTGTATACATAAAAGGTAATCGAAACAGCCCTAAGTAATATTATTCCATTAAATATGTAAAATTCAATTTGAAAATAAATACATGCATCCGTAGAAATTGAAATCTTGTATGAAAGACCAAACTTTGTGGTGGATGCATTATGGAAATCATAAGTAGTCATCAGTATTCGACCAAGAAAAAGAAATCCCAGTACATCGGTAGCAGGAGTAGTTTTTCTTGGCCGAATACTGCTCGCTACATTTATTGTCCCAAAGATAGCCTGAAACCAAAAAAATGGTTAAACCATAAATTTGATAAAAGAAGTAATTAGGCTCAGATTTGTTAATGCGAGAAGGTAAAAGAGATCCGAAATCCACCTTGGCTGCAAAAACACGGTTGCATAATGAGAACCACATGTCGTCCGGTTATTGCCCTGCCAAGTTACTTATCGAATCTTGAATGACCCACTTTATTTTATTCAGAAAACATTTAATCATCATAGCCTGCTACTACATCATATATTTATAAATTCGTGCATATCATATTCGACAGAACACCAGCCCAAAAGAATTAGCAAATAATATATTCAGGCTACGGAAAGATATAAATTTTTAGTAAGCCGGTGCAAATGGCGGCGTGATTATCTTCACACCAAATAAAGACTTATAAACGTAACAGACTAATACTGGTTTGGGGCTAACTATTTGGGCCTAAAGGTTAGTAACAAAATTGCTACAGCACCGACAACAATTGATTATCCTCACAGCAACGAAACCCTAGAAACCTGCGAGATCCAACCTACCTACCAAATTTCCTCTAGGTGAATAAAGGTGAGTGAAATTCTAAAACCAAAAGGTATGTGAAACGTCTACATTATACCGCTTCAATAAAAGGACCAAGCCCAAAAGAAGTAAGCCAATGCCAATTATAAAGAAGCCCACAACAGCAACTGACCACCTCATATTGTGTATAGCACCGACCATTAGTTAGGAACCTTTAAATATTACCACCGACATTAAGCTTTAATATTTATAGATAATATAAGTAATTAGGCTCAGATTTGTAAATGCGAGAGGGTAAAAGAGATCCAAATTCCGCCCTGGCTGCAAAAACACGGTTGCATAATGACAACCACATGCCGTCCGGTTATTGCCCTGCCAAGTTACTTATCGAATCTTCAATGACCCACTTCATTTTATTCAGAAAACATCTAATCATCACAGCCTGCTACTACATCATATATTTATAAATTCCTGCATATCATACTCGACGGAACACCAGCCCAAAAGAATTAGCAATAATATATTCAGGCTGTTTCTTAGTTGACAATTAGGTGCGTAAAACGACACCATAATTCTCGGTAATAGCCATTCGATCTGGCGTACATAGGCATAACAATAACAAATGAGGTTCAGGTTTATGGATACAGTAGCAGAACACACCACCTGCTATGGCTGCAATCACCCTCTTGGCGTGACTGCCCAGCCAAAATACGGGTTTTGGTCAGCTACACGCCATAAACATAAAAAACATCACCACCCCACGGTACTACCACAGACAACAACAACCTAAAAACTTTACAATAGCATAATGTACACCGAAACAAACCCCGCGAGGTCTCGCTAGTGTAAACACCGCGGCAATACACAACCGATGTCAGAAACATGTTTCCTTATAGTCGTTCCCACACATGACTACATTAGACACAGCTCAGAACCAAACAACCATCGCCCAACATCTTTTAACATTCTAAACAAACAACAAAGATTAAAATTTTACATCTTCTTCATCATTAAATAAGATTATGGACGAAAAAAAGTTATAAGACACAGTTTGTTCATAACGTATGACTTACCAGCAATCGCAATATCAAGAATAACAACAAATTGCAACGGTGCCCTTTTTATCCAAGCTCGTGTGCCTGATGTGCTTACCACCGTTACACAAACATCATCACGCAATATAGTTATAAGACACAACTCGAAACCAAACAACCATTACTACGAAAAGCCCAAACGAATTAGTAATTTTTGGAAAAGCCCCTAATCGTTATTCATTGTATTCTAATATACAATTAGACCACGATTGTTATTGTCACAATACGAAAACAAATGAGGTTCAGATTCATCATCTCTGCCTAGGGGGTGTTTGGCATATAACGAACTTATATAAGCTCAAAAAAGTGAAATCGAAATAAGCCATAAGCCGAAATAAACACCCCCTAACTGTCACCAGATTCAAGATCAAATTAAACTAATTCGTTTAAACAAATCATAAGTAAAAACGGCAAAAACTAATTCGTTTAAGCCATAAGCTAAAAACTAATTCGTTTAAGCTAAAAACGACATATGATCATAAGTAACGGAGAGGTGAGACCAGAAAAGTGATGATCAGATGGATCTCAGTACTGAAAGAGAGTTTTTTTAGTAAGGCGGTGCAAATGGCGGTGTGATTATCTTCACAGCAACGAAACCCTAGAAACATGCGAGATCCAACCTAACTACCAAATTTCATCTAGGTGAAGAAAGGTGAATGAAATTCTAAAACCAAAAGGCATGTGAAACGTCTACATTATACCGCTTTAATAAAAGGACCAAGCCCAAAAGATGTAAGCCCATGCCAATTATAAAGAAGCCCACAACAACAACCGACCACCTCATATTATGTATAGCATCGACCATTAGTTAGAAACCTTTAAATATTACCACCTACATTAAGCTTTAATATTTATAGATAATGTTCTCCAATATACATATACACCAGAGGTTTATTTTTGTGAAAAAAAAAACGCTTTCTATTTCGTTTTTGAAAATCAAATATCTTACAAACGTTAAATGTTAACTTACAAAAAATATACCATCGCCACGAGTGTGTATTTTTTTTTCCTTAAATTTTAAGTAGACAAGCACATCGATATACTTTCGACAAACTTTTTTATTCATTTTTTATGTGTATGAAATATTAGACGGTACGAAATCATATATGATTTATAATGCAAGTTTTAAATTTCAATTCACAAATCACCTGTGACTTTTTATATTACAAATGACATGTGATTCTTAAGGACGTAAACATCAGTACTAAAGAAAAAATTCATCGAAAATATATAAAAGTGTCCCTCTAGTTAAAGATGATTTTATGATCGACAATAATGGTGTAATTAGTTTTACTTTACAATCAACAGCTGATAAGATATTTAAAATTTAAAAAGTAAACCACTTAATGGTGGCCTAGTGTCAAAAGTGCTTGTGACTATCACTCTAAAATAAGTGAGGTGTCAAGTTTAATTTCTGTTAGGTGCAAACAACGGCAACGCCAACCTCTTGAAAAAGGATGGCTTTACCTAGTTTGAGTCTGTATGGTAATGAGTTTAAACCCCATGGATTTGTCGGCCATAAGATCGGAAATCATGTTTACCAAAGAAAAAAAAAATGATGTTAGAATTTTTCTTGATGTTCATTAAAAATGAGTGGCTTCATATCTTTCTTAAACCAAACTCATATATCGGCACCAAATGTACTATTAAAATTATTAAAATACACGATAAAGTAATAAATCAAACAAATAAAAAAAGGGGATCTCTAACCCACATTATAATGTAGGTAGTTACCTACATTTCACTTGAAATTTTTTTGAAAAATGTACTCCTTGCAAAGGAAATGTAGGTTAGTTACTGCATTTCACTTGAAAAATTTTTTGAAAAAACTTGAAATTTTTTTGAAAATTGTACTCCTTGTCCTTACCTTTTTTACAAAGGAAATGTAGGTAACTTACCTACATTATAATGTAGATAAGATTTCCGAGTTAATTACATAAATCGTCCTTATGGTTTGGTAAAAGTTACGGATCTTGTCCATGTGATTTTTTTTAGCGGGTTTCGTCCCTGTGGTTTACAAATCTTACGGATCTTGTCCCCATGTCTGACCCGATCTCAAAAAATGACCTCCCTTTCAAATACTCCCTAACGTAAGGGCTAACATTGTATTTTGATTTTAACGATCGTTATACAAACCACATGGACGATTTATGTAATTTACTCTTTTAAAAAAAAGTTTTTTCTTTTTAATTTTATTATTCAAAAAAATTTTAATTTTATTATGATTAAATTTTTTAATAAAAAAAAAAAACTTTTTTTTTAAATTTAATTTTAATTTTATTATAATAAATCTTACGGGTCAGACATGGGGACAAGATCCGTAAGATTTGTAAACCACAGAGACGAAACCCGCTAAAAAAAAACCACAGGGAAAAGATCCGCAACTTTTACCAAACCACAAGGACGATTTATGTAATTAACACTAAGATTTCCCCATAAAAAAAATTAAGTGATATATATATCAAGGATTTTTCTAACATGTGCCCTGGTGCACATGTTAAGCACACAAAAAAGATGGCGGGACCCACGAAAAAGGACGTCCGGATCCACATATTTTATTTGAAAAGTGTATTTTTTGTGGGTCCGGACATCCTTTTTCTTGGGTCCCAACGTCCTTTTTGTGTGCTTAACATGTGCCCCGGGGCACATGTTAGAAAAACCTATATATCAATACTAGTTTTGTCTACGTTTCTCCGTAACTCCAACAGACTCCTAAAAATGATCAACATACTATATTAGCGGTGTTTAAACATGTAATAATAATCAGTATGTCTTATGATTCTTAAAAGCACCCATAGGAACAACATATAAGCGTCCATGTTGGACTACTTCTGAGATCCAAATGCAATTAATTCAACCCTCCGCCGCATGTTTTCTTGTGCCATTGGTTTATCTAAGTTACTAAACGCATTGTTATTGATCTTTTCAAGAGCTTGAAAAACATCGTCCATCGTCACATAAACATCACCTGGGAATATATAAAAATATTATCAAAGACAACAGGATGTATCAATACATATGTAAAAGAAATTACTTTTTCTAGGTGTTTAAAACAAACCTCTGCTTGCAGCATACATATAACATATTACAGCAAAAGTTCTAAGTTCGCGCCAATTCAAGCCGGGGGTTTGTGAAGCAACAATATCGCAAATGGCTTCTTTGTCTTCCTCCCTCACAACTCTTTTAAGATGTAAACCCATAATCTTTCGCCTACCATCTTCGTGTGGGTAACTCAAATGCGCTTCATCTAAGAACATGCAAGAATCCAACAAAATTGGATCCAAATTCTCGGGATAATCAGGCGCAACCATAACTATCACTAAGCTTCCATTATCTTTACATTTCTTCATCTCGGTGAGAAGCTACAACATCAAGAAAAGAATGTGAATATATAGTATAAATCTGTGTGAGAAATTGTTTTTTAACAACACAAGAACCAAAGCGAACTAGAGTTTGGACAAAAATACTTTATACCAAAACAACTTCAAATAAACCTACCACAAAAAAGGATACTAAAAAACACCCTACATGGCTACACCTGATGAAGCTTAAAAATTTGAGATTCCAAGAAGCTTCATGTATTTTCAAACACTTATACCAACAAGTTTACATCATGAATCATCAAATCTAAATTTCAAATCATGCATACCTGGACTAAAGCTGGGTTTGATTCACAATCTCGTCGTCTTGCAATAGCATCTACAAATCTGATGTAGACGATGGATGGTGAACATGCTCTTGCCTCATCAAAAAGTCTTTCAATCCTAACATCTCCCCTATTAATATCCGAACCATAAACGGGGAAAAATGACACGTTGGTTTCTCGAGCCAAAGCATGAACAAATGTGTGTTTTCCTGCTCCTGGAGGACCATAAAAAATAATCCCGGCGGGTAAAAGTCTGTTGTCTACCCTCTTTCCTTTTAATATAGTAATCATCTACAAATTTTAGAAGTGTAGTTAAGAAAAGGCCACAACATGATATAATTAAAGTCATGCATAAGGATCTTGATAGAGAAAATTTACATATCGAAATTTACGTATGGTAGCATCGACACCCACTAGATCAGCAAATGAAATGTTCATTGGTTCCTCCTTTTTTGATCCGTAACATAGTTTAAGTTTATCCACATATAATATAAAAGAAACATAGATCCACGTGGGGATAAGTTTTGAAATTGCAGATAAGGCACCCATTATTGGTCGAAAGAAAAGCATCCAGATAAACTGAGTCTGCAGATTGGGAACAAATTGTTTCCATGCTCCTGTATCACTTCCTGTATATGGGAGTAGACAAACAAAAGAACCAATTTTGAATTATACAAGATTGAAGAAATGTATATTATGATCCTAAAAGAATATGACATGATAGGCATATACATTTGAGTGATACTCTAGCATGTAAATCAAGTCCAGTCTCTACACATATTTGATCTTAATTTTCAACTTTAGTTATTATAGTTATGATACGGAGTAATACTTGAAATTTTAAGCTAAAACAGTTCGGGGTAATTATACTTCAGTAAGAATGAAAAGAAAAAACAGAGATGCATACCAGTTATAGTCTCTACAAAGGTCTCTTCTTTACTGCAGCAACATTGAAAGCTCATAGATGTAGGACTTTGCTACAAAACCATTCACAATAGAGCAAGAAAATTAATAACGCATCCAAAAATTAAGTTATAATTTAGAAATCTGAATTCATATTCCAAGTTTAAAACTAACATGAGTATTGTCATGTTCGGCTTTATATAAAATCGATACTATCCAAGGTTGTTTTCAAATTTAAGAATATAACACCGTTGTTGCAATCTGAGACAGACTATATACCAAAAAAGGTACACGCATTATATTGAAGTTATCTATTATTATACCAACAAATTCATTGTAAAGCTTCATGGAAGTTTATAACTTTACACTACAATCATTTTTATATACTTGTCTTTTATTTTCACCTCCACAATGTAACCAATAACTCGTTAATCAAGTTACCATACTCTTAAGATAGATAGTATTGGCCTTAAAGTTGTGGTATTAAAGATGTAAAAGCAATAAACAAGATAATCATTGCAAATTTGCAATTATTGATAAAGGAAATGAAAGTAAGGGTGCTTCATACATTTTCACAGTTTTTCTAACCAATAGAAAGTGTTTAGATGTTAGAACACCTTAGAAACACATATCCTTCAATATTATATAACCTAAATTCCATGGTGTGGATAACAGTTGGGAGTGAGAGCCGGTAGCTTTCAAATTTCACATTGGTAACTTACTAACTCATTCATTTGCAATCAGGTTAACTGAAAGAAACACTAAGGGTGTGTTTGTTTCATTAAGATGTTTTGGGTCTGAATCTGACTACCACATCTTACTGGTAAGATGTGGCTAGAAAGTCTAAATCTGAACGAAATAATGTTGTTTGTTTTTGTATAATTGTCCGAATGATTTTAAGTGCTCGTTTTTGCAATTTGTTTATTAAACCAACGCAATGCAATAATAAGTAACTTATGTAAATATGAAACTAAGAATTTTTATCATAAATATAACATAATTAATAAACAATCAAATATATTATATAAAGTTTACAAACGAGTAAGAGGCAGTAAGACAAGTCCCCCACCTCTTACTGAGTAAGATGTTATATGTCTAACTGGGTCTTACTCAAAAGAAAAAAACAAACAAGCAAAACGTCTGCCCTCCTCTTAGTGGTAAGAGTAAGAGGGCTAGTAAGACTTTTTTTTAAAAAACAAACACACCCTAACTTAATTTCACACCTAAGTGTATAAAACATATATTTATATAAAAAATTGCGGAATACAAGTATAAGATATCAATAGTGATTAGCATTCCCAAAGAGAGCTTAACGATGAAGATTTAAGAACTACAACTGTGTTTAGGACCTGAAGTAAAATAAAAAGGTATTGTTATATCCGCAACTACTGCAGGGGAATAAAGTTTATAATTCCTTTTAGATTTAACGATGCATCTGTGCAGTGGCGGATCCAGAAATTCGAAATAGGGTATGCAGTTATGCACAATTTTAAGTGGATTTGTTAATAACTTTAGTTTTTCGGGATGCTTTTTTCGGTTCGGGTTTTTCCGGTCGAGTTTTCAGAATTTGGGTTGGGCACGTCTCTTTTGATTTTCGGGTCTGAGATATTAAAGTTGATCTACGTTGTCAAGTTTGCGTTATTCAAAATTGAGTTGGTTAATTAGTTGGATTAGAGTATTGTAACTAGAATGGGCATAATATCATTAGCAACTACAAGTATAAATAAAATAAAGTAAACCCATTTGATCGCTTGCTACAAATATCTAGCGATTACTTTAATAAAAAATATACCGTTGAAAAAGTCTCTGAGTTACGAATAAAACAAACTTAATATTGATATACTTTTGACGTAAAAACGATTCTATGACAAATATTGAAATATTTTCTAAAAAGACAACAAATAAATATATAAAATTTCATCACATAAATTACAGCAAAAAAGCCCCGCCGCAATGCGCGGGTGCTAAATTTCTTGGTATAACTAATCGTAGTACAATACACTTTAATACTTTGTAACATTAAAAAATTAAAAAACTATATGTATAAATATGAAAGAAACAAAGTATTAAAGGCTAGTTAAATTACTTTTAAATAGGTTGGGCTAGTTAAAAATAGTCTGTGATTAAACAAAAATACTTTGTAACACTAATCTTAGTACAATACACTAATGTTTTAAGTTGCATTAACTTTAAATAGGTTGGGCCTTCCAAATAGTTAATGGGCTACTTAAATTATTAACACAACTGGACTAGGTTAAAAACATAAATTCTCCTTTTTAAGCTACATAACGCATCAAGGCCTCTTCATTCTTCCCCTAAATTGCCGCTTTATTACTGAAACTTAACAGCAGTGTTTTTCAGTACTTTTATTTTGAACAAAGGTAAGTTAGATTAAAGGTATGCACTCAGAATTTTAGGGTATTTGAAAGGGTATGCACTCACAATTTTTTTGTTTATTTTGTTGTTACTTTGAAGAAAAACTAATTTTTTTTAAATACTAAAAATTTACGCAGGGTATGCTCTTGCATACCCTGCTTATGCTGTAGATCCGCCCCTGCATCTGTGATCATAGTACTTCATAAATACATTTTTAAATAGATAATTCATCAAACAAGAGTAAAGGCCGAACAATTTCCAAAGTGTATAGCGCGTTCAAGTCCCAACAAGGATAATCGTGTGCTAGCATTTGCTTATAAAAAAACAAAAAAATACACTATTCATTCACAAAACAAGATAGGCCATGTATGCTTTGGTGAAACTCTTGTTTTTCGTACAAACACAGTGAGGGAGCAAAGCCTGATAGATAGCCTACAGCCTAACATATCGTTTCAAGTCTCTAAAACCTAGCCTAAATAGCACTACGCAAGCATATGCATTGATTAGTGATGATGCACAAAAAACATTTCTCACAATTATTTCAACACGCTTTTGACTTGTTACGTTGTTGATCTCACTTATAAATGCACACATAAAGCTTACATTTATATGCACAAATAAACATAAAACTAGTGTAAGGATCAACTTGTGACACACTCAATTACCTCAAGCTACATACATCAAAGTTTGGAAAACCAGAGGTAAAAGATCCTTAGAAGTTTTAATTTATTCGCGCTTGAGGATAAAATCGCCAGTTGGTACAAATATTTATAACCAAATTATATCTTACTCAAACACCATCAACATAAAAACAGAATAAGTACTAGTTAAGCAACTGAATTAAGCTTGATAGTAAAAGAAAGATTAGTAGTACTTTATAACTGGTGGCGAGTATCGGAACTAGTCTTCTGCTGGTTGTGGCAGTGTGATATATCAACGGCCCTGACTGCTGAAAACCAATCTGCATTTAAACATATATAATCACTTACCTAAACATAATATATATAGCAAGCCTTTTAAAGAAAGCATGATCGAGCGAGGTACCTTAAATTTGGTCTGCCGATTTGAGGAACGATGAAACAAAGTGTTATTTGGGATTGAAACTGAAGGCTTTATTCTCATAACATCCATTCTTTTATTCTGAATTTGCTCAATTGCAATCGTCTGGATTCTCAGTTTTTCCCAAAAATCTAAAAACAAAAACAAAAACAAAATTAACACTTTGACCGACCATGTTATTAAGTTATTAACTTATTATATATATTGAAATTAGACCTGCGATATGTTTGGCTATGCTTGGGCTCGGGCTAGGGTTAAGGCGAGTGCTTTAATTATAAGTCGAATTTAAAATTTGTATTTTTGTAAACTTGGTAAATATGCTTAAGCTTAGGTTTATTAATGCAAAATTACTAAAAAATACATAATTAAATGAGTTTTTGTATATGTTAGATATTTTTGTGGATAAATAAGTAATTTATTGTTCAAAAACTTCGGGCTAAAGTTTTTAGCCCTTTTTATAGGGCTAAAGTTTTAAGCTCTTTTTAGGGACTTATGATTTCATAAGCCCGCATAATAAACGATACTTATTTTGTAAGCCGACTTATTTTAAAAGCACAAGCCCCATAAGCCCCCATAAACTTTTCGCCAAACACAGCCTAGGTTACAATGTTACATAGCTGGTCCCTTATGTTTATGCAAAACTACATATTTCCACATGTCTAAAAAGTTACATGGATGGTCCATGCTTTTATAACGTATCAACCATCTTCATCTTTGTTACTAAAACTAAGAGCGTTAGGTGTAGCAAATCATGGGTGCAAGTTATAAGCTCCGCAAGGTCAGCTTTTACCATATACTTACAAAACTAAAAACGCTCTCTTTAATAGCATTCCTATAACACACAACTAAAACCCCCTACTTACTCTAATAAATAAAATCGGGTAACACCTATTATGCTAATCACTCTGCCACCTATAACAAGTGTGATGGTGCAGTTATAGCGGGTGGCGGGTTTGTGCCAACAAATGTGAGGTCATATATGTCCTTCCAAATATAAATGAGTTATGAGCTAGCTGACGCTTTTATCGTTAATAATGCATGACACAAATGGCATACAGTCGTGTGCTTGTGAGTTGAAGACTAGATCTTTCCAAAATAATTTTATTAACACTCGATATATTTTATACTAATATAAGTGACACATATGTTTAAGGAAAAAATTAGTGTTAACTTAAGATAAGCGTTTTACCTTTGATTATCGTCCTTTACGACCGACATTATCCATGCTTTTTTCTCATTACTCCCTGTCCCAATATTATTGTCTATATTTCATGTTTCACTTGCCCAAAAAGATTCCCTGATAACAAATGGAAGTTGAAATGATTTAATTTTACCGTATTACCTTAATCAAAAATCTTATTTACAAAATTAATTGAAAGCATTCATTAATTGTCAATGTGTAAAACTATCTTTTTTGACTGTTTTTTTGCAAAAACTAAAGGAGTAACAAATGCATTTTTCTTAAACATATGTTTTTTGTCAGTGGGCATTAATTTTGGATTGGATGGAGTATTAGAGCGTTAGGTATGGTGGTTTGATCGCTCAAGTCAGTTTGCCACATCAGCGCCACATCACCAACTCACTCAACTCACTCGCATACCAAAATACCCCATCCCTCATGGCTTGAGCCAAAAAGGTCCACCCACCATTTTTTTATTTTTCATGTATTCAAACAAACTAAATTTCATTAATTCATCAAATAAAAATACAACACGAAAATGAAAAATCAATACGAAAATTAAAAAAATTATGAAATCTAGAAAACAATACGCAACTTCAAAAAGATTACGAAAACACAATCGTCCTATTTGTTTTTTGAATGCATCAAAATAACTTTAACACTAATTTGATCTTGTATTGTTACTGCCATTTTAAGCAAAGCATCTTTCATCTCGTAACCATTCCAAGCTTTGTCTTTTAAAATGTGTCAATCAAAGCTAGTTTTTCTTGCGGAATATCTTTACATTTCATGAGGTGTAATTTCATATGCTTTTAATGGGTCATTTAGCCTCTAAATTCGTACATGTTTGATTGTTTATTGCCCTAGATCATTTCTATTTGAGTTTTAGGTACTTGGGAAGCAAATGCTAAAAAAGGATGCATTTTGGGCTTGATTAGACGAGAAAACAAAGACAACGACAACACCCAAAAACCGTTACAAAAGGAGGTGTGAAGGTGTCCCAGTACAATGTGACGCCGTCACTTGAAGATTTTGTGACCACTCAGGCTTATGTGACGGCCTCAAAGTGACGATGTCAAGACCAAAAATATGAAGGCCGACGGCGTCACAGTTCCTAAGTGACGCCGTCACAACTAAGTTGGAGCAAGATTGAAACTTTGTGTGCAATTTATGCTAGACGATTTTCATCAGTTTTGTAGGCTATTTTGCCACCCATAACTTCATGTTTTATTGAAGATAAGTTATTCAATTAATAATCATTACAATATGTATATGTGTTGTGTGATTATTTTTCTTTATTCTCTTCGATCTAACATACTAGGCTAAATTATATTGTGTTTGTGTAACACCCCGAACGATCAACTTGACAGCGGAAGACTAATCGGGGTGTTACTTGGATGGGGATCACAGTCAATAATCATAGAAAATGACTCAAAAGAGAAGTTTTAAGAAAAGTTGTTACCATTCAAGAAAAACTCATAGTTTGATACAAAATACTTCCCAATTGTTTTAGATGGTACACAAAAGACTGATCATGAGTTTGTAAGAAATGATAACGTTATGTTTACACCACAAAATAAAAGTCTTGCATTGCCCGCTCCATGCCATGATTATGATCTTCAATGATTACCTGAGATAACATGCTTAAAAAAGGTCAACAAAAATGTTGAGTGAAATCCATAGATTTTAGTTAATCAGTTTGAACACAAGAACATGAACATGATAATTGTAAACTAACAACTTATCATAAAGAAAATCACAGATTATTATGCGCTAAGCTCATGCAACAATACTCAACTGCATACACCGAATTACTGGTGTACGTTAACAGTTTGCCCCCAAGGAGGTAATAGCCAATTACCTAATGCAATTCAAATATGGTGCTCCCCGGTTATTTCCGATAACCAAGACGGGGTCGTTACTACCCATGTTACTATTCACGATATATGCGTTCACTCGCAAGTGACTAATGGTTCATGATGCAGGGGTCTTTCGGCTAAATACTTAGGATTCCAATAATCAAGTAGCGAACAGTTTGTAAAACCTTGTGTTCTAGTTTAGAGTATGTATCTCCCTCGAGGGGTTTGTAAACAAAAGTAAAAGAAATGCTATGAACTCACCTTAGCGGAAATGAACAAGCACAAAGAGATCAAGTACGATATAGCGGAGGCTCCAACCCGGAACCTAAGAACGAGATGGCAAGTCTCAGAATATGATAAACCTTTGGTTCGCGACCAAAATGATAGAGCATTGAATATGCCATTCAATAGAGCATTGAATTATACAATTCAATAAAGTGTTATAGTGAGTGTGGATAGAGGTTATTGTTTTAAGTTCAAAGTGCGTGCTATATCGACTTAGTTTGATATTTATCAAAAGTTCACACTTATACATAAGTGAAATGTTCTCTGTTGTTGATTTATGAAAATAACGATGTTATCGAGTGTTTTAGTTTATTTACTTTCAATGTGTGGCGATATTGGATAACGGTTTCTTATAATTATATACTTATAATTTATATATATAAGTTTAGTGAAATATTGACATAATACTTCTCGTTATATTCTGTAGATCATCAAAATACTCGTTTTTATGAAGTCGTGATAAGTTTACAAGTTTTCTAAAATTTTCTCAAATTTACACTTTTTACCCTCAAGTTTCAAAAAGTACAAGTTTAGCCCCCAACTTTGGAAAAATGACATTTTATACCCAAAAGTGTTTTATACTTAAATTTTCCAAATTTGACAGTTTTAGTCCCTCTATAAACTGTTTTTACAAAAATGTTTCAAAAATGGAATTTTACACTTTTAGTCCCCAAGTTTCGAACTTTACATTTTCGACACTAAACTTTTTATTTCATTTAGTTTTCTTAAATTACAAAATCTACCGTAGACTTCCCATGCATCCATTTTAACGTATAAAATTAACCTCTATCTTTTGGAATTGTACAAAAAGCACCATAGACTTTTCATGCATACTCTACTACGTATAAAATCAACCTATATCTTTCCAAACTTTACGTTTTTAACCCGATTTCTGCACGTTTTGCAAACCTAGTCCAAAAACACATTTTTGACTTACAAAGCTTATCAAACTTTTTCTAAAGCTTGTTAGTAGCTTATTTCTAGCTTATGAGCTTATTTTTATATGTATTAGGCCGTTTAAACACGAATGGGCTATGGGTTGTATGTGTTTGGGTCTTATGGCCCATTCGTTGGTGCGCTTGGTTTAGATTTAACGAGGCAAGGGGGTTAAAGGGTTTCATAGGTTGATTAATAGTGTTGCAATGTGACCTTGTATGTCGTCTAAACTTATTTTAACAAAATAGTTGTCGTGTGACTTTATAAGATTTTGATGTATACGATATGTGCTCAAACAAAATTGGTAATGGGTTTTAGTTCTTATAGAAAACGTATAACTAGCTATGATACAAGTTTAGTGGTCATATATGTGTGAGACTTAGCTTATTAGGTTGTTAGTGTCTCGTTAATATTACAAATCATTCACATAATCCATTCAATAGGTGCACATAACGTTTTATATGTGTGATATCAATGTAAAGGAAAGAAACGATTTGAAAAGAGACTTACTACACTCTATTGAGTGGGGATGAAACGAAAATGAACGAGACCAAATGACTCTTGTTCTCCTTATACCCAAAACGAATCAATGACCCTTGTGTTATGTTTTTCTCTTTTCCTTTCCTTCGACCCTAGATACCACATTGGACGATTTTCTTGTGATTGAGATGTAAGTTTTTGAGAGTTGTGAGGGAACTAAGTGGGCTAAGGATGATTTATATAGGGAAGAACAAGTATGGTGTTCTTATTATTTTATGCATGGTCTTTCAAGGTTTCAAGGAAAAAGTAGAAATGGTTTTTGTTTGGTCTTGGCATGCACGAATGGCAGCTGGAAGTTGGGGCGTGTAATTGGTGTTGTCGAATCAAGATGTGCATGAAAAAACATAAGAATAATTGTGTATTGTGGTCAAATGGGGAGTCAAAGTAGGATTAGTGTATTTTTAATTATCTTAGGGTGGCTAGGAGGGTAGTTTGTCTCCTCTTTTACACACCCACACGTAACTTAGGACCAAGGGTGATGTATTTTGTTTTGTGTTATTGTATTTGTGTTTTGTTCTTGGGTCTCGACCGGTCACATGAAGGAATGGCACAACAAAATATTACTTAGCCAAATTTGTGTACAAATTTTAAGTATGGTGCTTGGGCTGGGCAAAAGACGAGGCCCAAAGGGAAAGGCACTGGGTTGGTCTTGGGTGTGGGTCAGTTGGATACGAGGCCCAAGAATGGGATAGGGTGGAGTTGGGCTTGGCCCGGCTCGAATATAAAAGAAAAATAAAAATTTTATTATCTATTTATTTTATATACTTTATTTGTATAATTTAAAGAATTAACAATATCGGAATCGAGGATTTTTTTTTGATCGGGTCACAATGGTACAATTTGAGCTTGTGATTCTCGTTTGACGATGCAAATGCCAAGTGATATGCAAGAACGATGTCAAGAAAATTTCATGGTTCTATAATCCGTGCTTTATTCATGATTAAGTTGTTAATGACAAATGAAATTTTCCGGGAGCTTGCAGTACCTACCCCTTAAGAGAACCATGTCCCGCGGTTTAACTCACAGAGATTGTCGTGGGTGGTTCGGTGAACAGGTGGGGATATTTGGTACGCATTACATCCTCGTGTTCCCAGGTGAACTCGACACCTCTTTTCTTGTGATTCCACCAAACTTTGAAAATAGGAATACGACTTTGCTTTAGCCTCTTGACTTCCCTGTCCATGATCTTAACGGATTCTTCTACGAAGCTAAGTTTATCATTGAGCTGTATGTCCTTTAGATGAACAACAAGAGTTTCATCGGATAGACATTTCTTAAGGTTTGAAACGCAAAAAGTATCATGTATTCGATTGAGCTCTTCCGGAAGCTCGAGCTTATACGCTACTGGATCAACTCTTTGCAGAATTTTGAACGGTCCTACGTATCGGGGTTTGAGTTTTCCTCTTTTGCCAAATCTGACCATTCCTTTCCAAGGAGATACTTTTAGCATTACTCGGTCTCATACTTGGAATCTATTAGTTTTCTTTTGACATCAGCATAGCTCTTTTGTCTATCTCTAGATGCTTGTAGCCGTTGCTTGATTTGCATTATCTTCTCAGTTGTTTCTTGAAAAATTTCAGGGCCAGTAAGTTGTACTTCTCCAACTTCTGCCCAACAAATGGGTGATCGACATTTTCGTCCATAAAGCGCTTCAAATGGAGCTGCTTTGATGCTGGCGTGGTAACTGTTATTGTAAGAAAATTCTGCCAGAGGTAAGTACTTATCCCATCCTTTTCTGAAATCGATCACGCATGCTCTCAGCATGTCTTCCAGAGTTTATATTGTTCTTTCACTTTGTCCATCTGTTTGAGGGTGGTAGGCGGTACTCATATCCAATTTGGTACCCATAGCGTTTTGGAGTGTTTGCCAAAATCTTAAGGTGAATCGGCTATCACGATCGGATATGATAGAAATCGGTACCCCGTGGCGAGAAACAATATCCTTAAGATACAACCGAGCAAGGGTACTCATCTCGTCGGTTTCTTTGATAGGCAAGAAATGAGCTGATTTTGTGAGGCGGTCAACAATGACCCATATGGTGTCAAAACCATTAAAAGTTTTTGGCAGTTTAGTGTGAAGGCCATTGTGATCCTTTCCCATTTCCAAAGGGAAGTTCTGGCTGAGTTAACAATCCGGATGGTTTCTGATGTTCTGCCTTGACTCTTGAGCATGTTAGACACTTACTAGCATACTCCGCGATATCGGCCTTCATATTTGGCCACAAGTATAGAAGTTTAAGATCTTGATACATCTTGTTAGGCCCGAGATGGATGGAGTACTTAGATTTTTACGATTCATGCATGATGAGCTCACGAATACCTCCGTAAAGTGGAATCCAACTTCGCTCCTTGAAACACAACGTTATGTCTGATCTTTTCAAAAATCCATTTTCATTCTCCGGCATGCCATAAATCTTCTCATTCGGCCTGTTTTCTTCTTTAAGAGTTTCGATATGAGCTTCAAGAATTTTCGATGGAAGGGGTGAATTGATTACCATTCCCAATGATTTCACTCTAAGTGGCTTAGGGTGATCTTTTCTGCTCAAGGCGTCTGCAACGACATTCGCCTTTCCAGGATGGTAGCGGACCTCACAGTCATAGTCACTGAGCAATTCTAGCCCGCAGCATTGACGCATGTTCCGTTCTTTTTGATCCAAGATGTGTTGAAGGCTTTTGTGATCAGTGTACACTATGCATTTGGTTCCATACAAATAGTGTCTCCATAACATGAGAGCAAATACAACATCTCCTAGCTCTAGATCGTGAGTGGTATAATTTTTCTCATGGGTCTTGATTTGATGGGATGCTTAAGCAATTACTTTGTTCCTTTGCATTAGAAGAACGCCTAGACTCAAGTGTGAAGTGTCACAATATACCACAAAGTCTTCTACTCCTTCGGGTAAAGCCAAGATTGGTGCTTCGCAAAGCTTTTGCTTAAGGAGTTGGAAAGCTGATTCTTGATCGGTTCCCCATTCAAACTTCTTCGTTTTCTGGGTTAGCTCCATCAATGGTTTTGCTATCTTCGAGAAACCTTCGATAAATCTCTTATAATAACTGGAGAGACCTAGAAATTGGCGGATCTCGGTAGAGTTGGTTGGCGCAGTCCAGTTCTTAACAGATTCGATCTTTGTTGGGTCCACATGAATGCCTTTACTTCCAATCACGTGACCAAGAAATTGTACTGTCTCGATCCAGAAGTCGCATTTGGAGAATTTAGTGTACAGTTCTTCATCTTTGAGTAATTTCAAGACAGTTCTCAGATGTTCCGCATGTTCTTCCTTATCACGAGAGTAGATAAGAATATCGTCAATGAACACGATGACGAATTTATCCAAGTAAGATTTACAGACCCTATTCATTAGGTCCATAAATACAGCAGGCGCATTGGTTAGACCAAATGGCATCACTCGAAATTCATAATGACTATAGTCAGTTCAGAATGCGGTCTTTGGAATATCCTCTTCTTTCACCCTTAACTGATGGTATCCTGATCTTAAGTCAATTTTCGAGTATACACTCGATCCTTGTAACTGATCGAACATATCATCGATTCTAGGCAAAGGATATCGGTTCTTGATTGTGAGTTTGTTCAGTTCTCTATAATCGATGCACATTCGAAAAGATTGATGCGCGCGGGAGGCACGTTCGGGGTGAAGGAAACTTCCTTTTCGTTTTTCAACCTCCTAGGCAGTGAACCTAATCGTTGTAGTGTAGTATTGGGTAAGCCTCGAGGGTTGATATCGTTCTCTAGGGGAATAGGAATACTAGTAAGAAATATATGACGAGAAGGTGGGGGTTGAGGATGATTTTTTTTTTAATCTTTTTATGGTTTTTTAGAAAGCTAAGGTAAATATCTCAGGGAAATTTGTTGGGGGGGTGGTACTTCTACCGATTACTCTACTTATCTAATTATCGAGTTATCTAATTACTACGGGTAGCTATGTCTATTTGATGTGTGCTCGTATGATGATTAAAAATGTGTTTACCTAGATACTATTACTCCCTAGTTATCTTTTATTGGTTGGTTGAATTGTCACACCTTATCTTAACGAGTTGTATTCCTGAGGTCGTAGGGTATGCGTGCCCCCTAGTTCTTTGAGGTTATCTCTCGTATGCAACCTACGAAGTCGGAAAGCCTAAGCTATTTCATCCATAGACCACATCATCATAAAGCATACTCAAGCATTAAATACAACGAATCGTGCCTAGTTGCACTCCTAAGCCAATTTACAATTAAGATAAGAAACAACCTAACAATAATCAATAACTAGGTTTCATAGATCTAAGCAAACGCACAAGAAATTTAGCTAGACATGGTAAACAAGCAAGCATACACATAATCAATCGAATTCAGGATAGACATAATGTTACTTTGGATTAAAATACTTATCTCGATGTGTAAAATAGGGTATGGGACCCTAAGATACTGTCCAATTCGGACTACAAACGATTTAGAGTTTTTTCTCCAAAAGTCTACCTCCCTAAATGCAGAAAAATCGAATTCTATTTAAAGATTTACAAATGCGACGGCGTTACCTTTTGCATGGGACGTCGTCAGCTCGCCGTCATTAGGGTTTCGTTTGGGCCAAGTCATCGATGGGACGACATCACCTTAGAGTTGTGACGCCGTCGGTCTTCAGTTGGGACGTCGTCTTGATTCTAGATCTGGGCCGTCTGAGTTGAAAACTGTGAGTGACACCGTTTTTCTTTAAGGCTTGACGCCGTCAGGTTATGTGACCAAAATTTCCACTGAGCCGTCGCGTGCATGTTTTGATCAAGTCATCATAGAGGGACGGCGTTGCCCTTTGTTTGGGATGCCATCAGGTACTGTTGATCAGCTTTGAGTGGCTTCGATCTTGACTTTGCCATTTTCTTCATGTATTCGCTCCTTTTCGTCCAAATATGCTTCATTCCAGCATTTTGCTTCCAAGAGACCTAAAAAGTGAAAATGAAGGAAATTTAGCAGTAACGAATATAAAAGTGGTCGATTTAGGGCTTAAATGACCCCCTAAAAGTGTACATTTTAAATCCTTATCAAATATCCCTACACTTTGTATTTGCTTGTCCTCAAGCAAATGTGCTTTTGGCCAATCAATTTATAAGTTAGGGGGCATGAAGCAATGGTTTAAAATAATTCACAACAAGTAAAAGCACTGCGAAAGTCATAACAAGCACAAAAATTATACACTAGCACCTCACAAGTGGTGTTTGGATTCTCTCATCTCTCAAGTTTATATGAAATATAATAAATGGAAATGGAAGATAAACACTCATTACCTGGCATGGTACATAGATTACCATAAACTTGATACTAGATCAAACCTCTACCGCTTTGGCGTAAGCACCTAGGAACAACTATCCAAGAGGTCTTTACAAGGGTTGTAACATTAGGCTTACGGTAGGGAAACAAAGGGTTTTGTTAGATAGGGGATATTTAGTGGTGGCAAGTCAAAAATCTTATGTTACAAGCATGAAAAGCGTGGCATTGCTAAGCCAAGACTCGACTCTAACTCTAGATAACTTGAAACAAAAGAAACATAAATTTAAAGACATAAACATAAAGATAGATGTAGGATGGTAGCCCACATGTTTTTCTTCATTTTTTCATTTTTTTAGACACTCTCTTTTTCGATTTTTTTCCATACATTTTTACTCTACCATCCTCTACGACAACATCAAAATATAAGGGATTTATAGGAACATCCATACAATTGAGTTTTTCTCTAACACTAATTGACCCGATTTGAAAAGATCAAAACACTTAGAGTATTTAATTATGTAGACAAAGGGAATTTGAATTTATCGTTCTTTCCCGTTACTACATAAAATATCACTTTTTACCCATGAGTCCCAATCGTCCCAAAACTGTGTACAAAAGATATGACTTGACTTAGCATCCATGCAAGTAACTAGGCATTTGAACTAAGGGTTTAGTAATGATAACAATAATGCACTAAAGATGAGTGCATACAAGGTAGGCTAAGGCGATTTGGGTGTGCATTTGGGGGTGGATTGTAAACAATGCTCTTCATTGATATTTCGGAAAACCGAAACATCACGAGAACCGCGAAAAGGATAGGCTCTGAGGGGTTAACTAGGGGTATCGTATACTAAAGATGAGTACATCGCAAGGGTGTGGGGTAATTACTCAACCAATGTGGAAGAAGTAATTATAATACAGGTTTCAAATAAGGGTTATCCTAATGCCTCTTTTCACTTAGTTATTCCTAACTACACAAGTGTAGTCTCACTAGCGATCTCGGAATGCATCACAAAACAAGTTCTATAATATATTATAGTAGCGGTACACTCTCTAAGCATTAAAGGTGAATGCTTTTATTCCTAAAGATCTAGGGGCGAACCTCACATTTTTGGGGTGGAATTTGAGTGGTAAACGGTTTTTGTGCTAGTCATATAATTCCTATCCATGAGACGCTATATTAAGACTAAAGTTTAGCTCGTACATGTCATAAAAAATTTTAAATTTGGTGCTAAAATTACCCTAACAAATACTGCTCATAGTTTATTACACAAATTACCAAGGACAAGACAAATAATCAAGTGAGTGAATAGTTTATAAGTTCCCATTTTATTCTCCCTCCATACACTTAAACTGAACATTGTCCCCAATGTTCTCTGAAAGTATCAAAGTTATGTTAAAGGAAGGTAAGTAAGGAAAAGAAACTAGTACTCCCCTGATTAGCTCGGTAGGATCCGTGTGAAGTTGCGGTTAAATTCTTTTTCAAGAAGAATGTGTGAGTGAGAAGCTCCATCAAATTTTGTGTTTCTTCTTCTTGCCAAATATAACCTGCACACTTATAAGAAAACAAACGAAACCTTCGCGTAAAATCGGCGGTAAAACTATATATGACAAAACTATACTAGAAAGCAAGTAAAATATAATGCTTGTGGAATGGATGTTTGCAGTTTTTCTGGAAAATTAAGACCTGGGAATTTCCAAAAATTTTTAAGGAGCACAGAAAACGAAAAATGACCTGACGTCGTCAGGTTGTCCTGACAGAAACTGGTCTGCTGCATTTTCTAGAAAAATTCTTGAAAAATTACATCTTTAAAACCTGGAAAAATTCCTGCAAAACATCCATTATGACTCGATACAAGCATTTGACTCTAACAAACACACATATATATCAATTCCACTAATTGTAATTCTCATGTTCATGTTCTTAAAAAACGTATGTGATCTTCCATACACTTATCTTTTTGTAAAATACATTTATATGTAATTAAGACGAGGTTAAAGACAAAATAAAGCATTTTCACAAAATCTAACATGAGAATAAACAATAATGAAAAATATATAAGACACACAAAACAAGCAAACAATTAAGCATGGGTTGCCTCCCACGAAGCGCTTTTCTTTATTTATGAGTCTTGTAGCTAGACTCGAAGTCGTGCTCCTACATGACTTCCTTACTGTCATCTTCTTCCTCATGACGATCTCTATTGGGGTTTTCCATGGTATAGTCATGTCCTATCGTGCATCTTTCTAAGAAGTCATCTTCTCCCCAATTGGTTCTATATTCCGGTCCTAATTTCAAACAATCTATATAGAACCTAAATATCTTATTCATCACATAGTCTACTCCTCTCCTCTTATCCTCCTCATTCCTATAGTAGACCGATAGCTTAAGTTCCTTTTCATCATTGGATAGTGATGAAAATTTCTCAATCTTAAATGGCATTTGGTAAGCTATGTCATCGGTCTCATCCTTGAATCTAACTATTCCTAACGACGGATCTTAAGTCATCCCGGTGTTTTCTATGAATGGCTTTCCTAGAACTACATCGGACAAGCTAGTATCTATGGCCGTACTAATATCCTCCACAATCATGAAATCCGTAAGGTACGTGAAACTACCTACATAGACAGGCAATCTCTTAACTCTACCAAGGAAATTACCACTAACTCTAGGATCATCGGGGTCTTGCCTATTTGGGATAGGTTTCTTCATCACCCAATTATAGTATGTGCTAGTCATGATGTTTATTGGGGATTTTCGATCAATGTAGGCCTTTGCCACGAAAAGATGTCCTATGAAACATGGTATGTTGAGATTTCTAGGATTTCCAAAGATGATTCGTGGGCTTCTCCTAACATACATGTGACGAAGGTCGCGCACTAGGTGTGGGTGGCATGCAAGTTTCTCTTCCGTAGGAAACTTATTGAAGTATTCATCGCCTACTTTGTATACTTCGTTGGTCGATTCATCCTTAGGAGTCTCACTAACCTCAATTATCGTCTCATGGTTCGCTTCGTAACTATTCCTATTTGGTTTCACTAGGGTGATGGCATTGACGAATTGAACATGCTTGGATGAAGATGGATCCCTAGTTTCGAAGTACTTGCTTGGGTCCTTAATCTTAACACCGAGGGCTTTGGGAGAATGAGTCAAGATGGCCTTAACCTTTTTGATGGTCTTCCTATCACTATTGGTCATGGCTTTTAAAAGGTTATCTATCTTCCTATCCATCTCGGCTTGTTGTTGGTTAAAGCGGTCCGAAAGCTTGGCTATTTGAGCTTCTTGAGATGTAACTAGGTGTTGCATCATCTCTTCTATGTTTTGTTGACTAGAGCCGTGAGAGTGGGACCATGGGGTGTCGTTAGAGGTGAATTCTTTGGTTTGACCCCAATTATAGCCGGGTTTTCTCCTCCATGCTTCTCGGGCATCGTTGAAAGTCCTAGGTCCGGGTGTTGTAGGGAATCTCCCTCCCATTCCATTGGTACGCAAGGATGCGTAGTCCATGGAAGCTTGTTCGGGGAGTCTCGTGCAAGTACGAGTGTCATGGGGACCACTACATATCTCACACAATGAAGAGACATTGTTCACTTGGCGTGAAGATTTAGGATTCTCGTAGGAGCTCATTAGCAATTTGACTTGATCTTCAAGTTCGAGCATCCTACGATTAGAAGGTTGTGAGTCAATGGGAGGCAAGGAGAATTCCAACATTCTTTGTCATAGAGGGTAATTGTACAATAAGTTGCACTACCAGGCTTCAATGGTGATCGAAGGTATGAGGGGTGTATGTTCCAGCCAAGATTGTCTTTCACCTGAGAATAAGAAATACAAAGACACTACGTTAAGTGATTACGCAGGGGTTGGACCTTGTGAACCACCTCCGGCCTGAGAGTAAGTATGAGTTATGGTTGTATATGTATGTGTAAGTAAAGAGATGAGTGTTAAGTGATCTTACCATAATCCTCTGCCCGTCCAACCTATTTATAGTGGAAGAAATAGGGTTAAGGGCACCTCTGCGCAAATGTCGGAGAACATGGGGGCGTCCCATGTTTGTGGGTAACCGCTAGGGCTTAGTGACCCATGTTCTCAAACTTGGCGGGAAAGCCAGGAAAGAGAGGGAGATCGTGGGTGAGTGTTTGACCAAGTCAAGAAGTTCTTCTATCCGTTGCTCCTTCGTCAATCATACCCCGAAGGGCTTAAGGCTTCGAATGGCGAATTCCCCGTAGGTAACCTTCGTGTGTACGAATGGTTTGACGCCCACGAACATTCATAACCTAACTTGGGCCTTCGTTTAGAAGGGCTTCGACACATCTCGAAGTGGTGTCCTTCGAGCTGTTCGGAGGGTACATTATCAAGCCCCCCAGTCGAAAGTGATGCATATGAACACGGAGGCATTGCTTTCGACTTCATCCTGCGAAGAAATCAGTTGTTCGTTGCAACGCTCATCGTAAACAAGATTAGTATGCCATATCACGTGCATTTAATGCTAACTAAATCCATTTAACTACCCGCTACAGTGAAACCTTTTCCCAAGTAAACCGGGTTGACCAAAACGACTATTCAAAAATTAAAACCCTTTTGAAATCCGGATAAGGTTAATCCACAGGACACGTGTTCGGTTAAAAAAGGGATAGAAAAGAGGTATTTAAGGGGAGGTAGATGAAACCCTAAGACACTTTACCCTCTTCGTCTACCTTTTACACGCAGTAATCTTCTTAGAATCATAGGCTCCAAACAAAAGGTAAAGTCTTCCTCCTATCTTTTTGTAGCTTAAAATAGTCATGGATTCCAAATTTATAATTAAACAACAAAAATGCACTTTGACCGCTAAGGAGTTACATGATCATCTTGCTGAATACCCAATCCCCAAGGAGTTTAAAGTTATGCTACCCAAATCAAACCAATGTATTTTTGATGCCCCTACAGGCTTTGTAGGGCTATATACCCACTCTTTTAGCCATTCAAATCTTAGGATTCCTATCGACCCTCTGATCTTAGAGTTAATGCAGTATTATGAAGTGCATATCTCTCGATTTAACCCCTTTGGTTTAGCTAAACTTACCACATTCATTGTTATGTGTAAAGCTTATGGCTATGAACCAACTCTTAAGGTATTGAGGGGATTTTTGAACCTTTACCCTGGTGAGAATTGGTTAACTTTGGCAAAGAGGCCTGAAGGAGATGTGCCTAATCTCGTTACGAGGCCATACACGAACATAAGGTAATGGAAGGGTAGTTTCTTTTATGTTCAGAGCACCATTGTACCACCTGACTATCCAACATTGCTGAATAAGGAATTTAGGTTTGATGCAAAATGTTTTAATGACCCCCTACCTTATGAGGTTCGAAGGAATCCGTGTTATCAGTGTTTGGCTAGGTATCCTGCAGATGTTTAAGCCTTCCCTGAGCCAATTCTGTATATGGCTGGGATTGCACAAAGCTGGGAGGGGTCTCCCAAGAAGCCCATGATCATTTATGTGGAAAACTAGAAGGGGGGTTGAATATTTTTACCAATTAAAACTTCGTTTTAAAATATTTAAATCGACTTATGTCAATCTACTTAGATGTGTATGTTGGACGTTGATAGATAGATATATAAAAGTGTAATGAAAGATAAAGAGTAAGAAGCATATAACCACGACACGAGTATTTATAGTGGTTTGGCTACAAGGATACCTTCCTTGCCCTACTCCACTCCCCGAGTCACCTACTCGAGAGTTCATAATCACTACACGACACCAACTCCTTATGGCGGAGAAGCCTTCACAACGTCGCCTACTCTTTTTCCGATACTAGGCTAACCACCGGGTTCTTTCACCAAGGTGAACCACACCTACCACAACGTCGCCTACCCTTTATCCGGTACTAGGCTAAGTACCGAGTTCCATTACAATAGAGGAACTACTACCCAACACTACACAACACCTAACCCCAAAGGAGACCCACTCCTTATTACAACACCATCAAGGATATCAACATCCTTGGAAACAAACTATCACTATTTGTATAACGATGCACCTCCTCGATTATACGACCTTGGCATCCTTCACTAATGCCACTTGATTTGACTCCTACGCATCTTTCACTAATGCCCTTGACTTGAACGCTTGGCACCTTTCACTAATGCCTTCTTCTTGACTCCTTTAGCATTCTTCACTAATGCTTTTGACACGGACGTTAAGCACCTTTCACTAATGCTCTCATCTTGAATCTTTCGGCATCCTTCACTAATGCCTTCGACACAACACTTCTATGGAGGAAGAAAGAACTATCAACAAGAGAACCTCAGTAGTCTTGATGATGACGAAGCATGGCAACTCATGGACTTGAGCTTGCTCGACTTCAAGAAGTGGTGATCTCACCTTTAAGAGGAACCTAGAGAAACACACAAAAAAAAAAGAAAAACTACATAGAAAGATCCCTTAGGATCAGTGGTTAGAGAGTTACTTGGGGAAAGTATGTGTAGGAGTGGCAACCAAAAAGGAAGAAATGGCTCACTATTTATAGAGGAAAAAAAACTACTATTCCACGGATAGTGTATCCTCAGGGATCCGTGGGACGCTCCTCTTTGCCCATAGGTTTTTTGGTTATGGGTCATGGGTTGGTCCATGGGTTTTTCCTTTAGATACAATGTATCTAATAGATGCAATGTATCTAGTCAAATGGATATGGGTCAATACCATGGGTTATGGATATGCTCCATGGGTTGTAGTTTTTACCCATTATAATACATACTAGTTATGTATATATTTGCCCAATATGTAAACACTAGTTGTTGTACATATGTATAATTAAATCATAAAATCACTTATACTTGTTTTAGTGTTTTATGTGAAAACGTAAGTGTATTAGAAAACTATTGGCTCAAACCATTTACGTATTTTATTTGTTTCGTTAAAATGATTTTACGTTTGTTATCGACAAAATATTAGAATATCGTAAAATATAAATAAACGTTTTTATGGCTTATTTGTATTAACAATTTATCATGGAAAAAGTATGTGCTTCCACTTTTATTTAAGTAGGACCAATGTAGCGCTGATATTTATCTTTTCTTGTTTCTTTTTTGCAGAGATGGCGTTTAGGAACTTCATGTATCAAGACTTTGATGAAGACTTGAGCTTTATGGCTGCGGAAAAAGCTGAAGAGTCTTATGGTGTTGGTTCACCTTCTACTTCTGTCAACAACAACGACGTGGACATTCCCAGAATAGAGCCTGTTGCCTCAGCACCCCCACAAGCATTGTTGGAGGGTCCCTCCCAATTGGTTGAGAACGTGGCAGATTCGGACGATCCCGTGGAGGATGAAGTTCGAATCATAGGATCTACAGGCATAGCTGACAGGCTAAAGAGTAGGAAGGGAACAACTGGAAAATCTATCAAGTCTGCTACCAAGAGAAAGACTCCTCTTCCAGCATCCGGATCCACGGCCATGCGATAGAAGATTGTCGAAGGCAAGAAAGCTGTGAAGTCTGCATTTGAATTGCCGGATGATGCTGAGGAGATGCATGGTAAGCATTTTCCTTTTAAATTATATAAAATAATAATTGTTATGACTAACTTTGCCCTTATGTATTGTATTGGTCGCAGGCCTTCTTGACACGAAGGAGCTTCCGAATGCCTTAGCCTGCCACCGCATCGTTGACCATGTCACCCTTCCCAGCTGGAACGGACTGCTGGACAATATGTCCATCTGATAAGGATTTAAAAGGTACACTTTTGAGGGGTCATTTAAGCCCTTAATCGACCACTTTTATATACGTTATTGCTTAATTTCGTTCCTTTTCACTTTTTAGGTCTCTTGAAGGCAAATTTCTGGAATGACACTTATTTGGACGAAAAGGCGTGAATATGTGAAGAAAATGGCCAAAGTCAAGATCGAGACACTCAAGCTGCTGGAATTGAAGGTGACGGCGTCACAGTCAGAGGGCGACGCCGTCGCAACATGCTCCAAAATTGTGACGGCTCAGTAGCGAATTTGCTATTTTGTACCTGACGGCGTCAGGCTTTAAAGAGTAGGGCGTCACAACTCAAACGGCCTAGATTCAGATTCCGACGGTGTCAGAAGATGAAACCAACGGCGTCACAACTACAAGGTGACGCCGTCACAAGGTTGACGAGGTCAAGACGAAACCCTAATGGCGGCGATCCGGCGGCGTCACAATTAAAGAGTGACGCCGTCGCAGTTGTAACTCTATATATAGAATTCGAATTTTCAGACTTTTAGGGAGGTAGTATTGTGGAGTAAAACCTAATAACGATTTTTGGCTGTCTTGG
>OU343218.1:25106720-25144133 GCA_910596185.1 Chrysanthemum makinoi | reverse complement strand
GGTTCGTAGAAAATAATAACACAGAGGATAATGTTGTAATTCCACCAATCTTGAGGACTGAATTCAATCTTCCAAAGTTCACACAAGGACCAAACCTGCCATATATGAATAGTACAAGGACTAATGATGATTATTTTCCATTTTTAAATGTCCAAGGACCATTTTTGTCATTTTCAAAACTTGAGGGGCCTAAAGTTGTCATTTTGTAAATTTTAAACTTTAAAGGGTTTATTTTGACAACTTTTGAATCCCATGGACCTTAAATGACTTTATACAAGTTTTTGAATTACCAGGACTAGTTTTGACAACTTTTGAAACTTGGGGACACTAAAACGCCAATTATGCAAACTTGATACGTTTTTCATCTGATTTTGATATTTTTGCATTTAAAACACATAAAACACTGATTTGTGATATTTTCATCATTTTGATGCATTTCTGAGTGTTTTCATATGTTTTTGCAGTCTAGATGGTACAAAAATGATGAGTATTTAGACACTCATCAGTAACACCCCGAACGATCAATTTGACAGCGGAAGACTAATCGGGGTGTTACTTGGATGGGGATCACAGTCAATAATCATAGAAAATGACTCAAAAGAGACGTTTTAAGAAAAGTTGTTATCATTCAAGAAAAACTCATAGTTTGATACAAAATACTTCCCAATTGTTTTAGATGGTACACAAAAGACTGATCATGAGTTTGTAAGAAATGATAACGTTATGTTTACACCACAAAATAAAAGTCTTGCATTGCCCGCTCCATGCCATGATTATGATCTTCAATGATTACCTGAGATAACATGCTTAAAAAAGGTCAACAAAAATGTTGAGTGGAATCCATAGATTTTAGTTAATCAGTTTGAACACAAGAACATGAACATGATAATTGTAAACTAACAACTTATCATAAAGAAAATCACAGATTATTATGCACTAAGCTCATGCAACAATACTCAACTGCATACACCGAATTACTGGTGTACGTTAACAGTTTGCCCCCAAGGAGGTAATAGCCAATTACCTAATGCAATTCAAATATGGTGCTCCCCGGTTATTTCCGATAACCAAGACGGGGTCGTTACTACCCATGTTACTATTCACGATATATGCGTTCACTCGCAAGTGACTAATGGTTCATGATGCAGGGTCTTCGGCTAAATACTTAGGATTCCAATAATCAAGTATCGAACAGTTTGTAAAACCTTGTGTTCTAGTTTAGAGTATGTATCTCCCTCGAGGGGTTTGTAAATAAAAGTAAAAGCAATGCTATGAACTCACCTTAGCGGAAATGAACAAGCACAAAGAGATCAAGTACGATATAACGGAGGCTCCAACCCGGAACCTAAGAACGAGATGGCAAGTCTCAGAATTTGATAAACCTTTGGTTCGCGACCAAAATGATAGAGCATTGAATATGCCATTCAATAGAGCATTGAATTATACAATTCAATAGAGTGTTATAGTGAGTGTGGATAGAGGTTATTGTTTTAAGTTCAAAGTGCGTGCTATATCGACTTAGTTTGATATTTATCAAAAGTTCACACTTATACATAAGTGAAATGTTCTCTGTTGTTGATTTATGAAAATAACGATCTTATCGAGTGTTTTAGTTTATTTACTTTCAATGTGTGGCGATATTGGATAACGGTTTCTTATAATTATATACTTATAATTTATAAATATAAGTTTAGTGAAATATCGACATAATACTTCTCGTTATATTCTGTAGATCATCAAAATACTCGTTTTTATGAAGTCGTGATAAGTTTACAAGTTTTCTAAACTTTTCTCAAATTTACACTTTTTACCCTCAAGTTTCAAAAAGTACAAGTTTAGCCCCCAACTTTGGAAAAATGACATTTTATACCCAAAAGTGTTTTATACTTAAATTTTCCAAATTTGACTGTTTTAGTCCCTCTATAAACTGTTTTTACAAAAATGTTTCAAAAATGGAATTTTGCACTTTTAGTCCCCAAGTTTCGAACTTTACATTTTCGACACTAAACTTTTTATTTCATTTAGTTTTCTTAAATTACAAAATCTACCGTAGACTTCCCATGCATCCATTTTAACGTATAAAATTAACCTCTATCTTTCGGAATTGTACAAAAAGCACCATAGACTTTTCATGCATACTCTACTACGTATAAAATCAACCTATATCTTTCCAAACTTTACGTTTTTAACCCGATTTCTGCACGTTTTGCAAACCTAGTCCAAAAACACATTTTTGACTTACAAAGCTTATCAAACTTTTTCTAAAGCTTGTTAGTAGCTTATTTCTAGCTTATGAGCTTATTTTTATATGTATTAGGCCGTTGAAACACGAATGGGCTATGGGTTGTATGTGTTTGGGTCTTATGGCCCATTCGTTGGTGCGCTTGGTTTAGATTTAACGAGGAAAGGGGGTTAAAGGGTTTCATAGGTTGATTAATAGTGTTGCAATGTGACCTTGTATGTCGTCTAAACTTATTTTAACAAAATAGTTGTCGTGTGACTTTATAAGATTTTGATGTATACGATATGTGCTCAAACAAAATTGGTAATGGGTTTTAGTTCTTATAGAAAACGTATAACTAGCTATGATACAAGTTTAGTAGTCATATATGTATGAGACTTAGCTTATTAGGTTGTTAGTGTCTCGTTAATATTACAAATCGTTCACATAATCCATTCAATAGGTGCACATAACGTTTTATATGTGTGATATCAATATAAAGGAAAGAAACGATTTGAAAAGAGACTTACTACACTCTATTGAGTGGGGATGAAACGAAAATGAACGAGACCAAATGACTCTTGTTCTCCTTATACCCAAAACGAATCAATGACCCTTGTGTTATGTTTTTCTCTTTTCCTTTCCTTCGGCCCTAGATACCACATTGGACGATTTTCTTGTGATTGAGATGTAAGTTTTTGAGAGTTGTGAGGGAACTAAGTGGTCTAAGGATGATTTATATAGGGAAGAACAAGTATGGTGTTCTTATTATTTTATGCATGGTCTTTCAAGGTTTCAAGGAAAAAGTAGAAATGGTTTTTGTTTGGTCTTGGCATGCACGAATGGCAGCTGGAAGTTGGGGCGTGTAATTGGTGTTGTGCATGAAAAAACATAAGAACCATTGTGTATTGTGGTCAAATGGGGAGTCAAAGTAGGATTAGTGTATTTTTAATTATCTTAGGGTGGCTAGGAGGGTAGTTTGTCTCCTCTTTTACACACCCACACGTAACTTAGGACCAAGGGTGATGTATTTTGTTTTGTGTTATTGTATTTGTGTTTTGTTCTTGGGTCTCGACCGGTCACATGAAGGAATGGCACAACAAAATATTACTTAGCCAAATTTGTGTACAAATTTTAAGTATGGTGCTTGGGGGGCAAAAGACGAGCCCAAAGGGAAAGGCACTGGGTTGGTCTTGGGTGTGGGTCAGCTGGATACGAGGCCCAAGAATGGGATAGGGTGGAGTTGGGCTTGGCCCGGCTCGAATATAAAAGAAAAATAAAAATTTTATTATCTATTTATTTTATATACTTTATTTGTATAATTTAAAGAATTAACAATATCGGAATCGAGGATTTTTTTTTGATCGGGTCACAATGGTACAATTTGAGCTTGTGATTCTCGTTTTACGATGCAAATGCCAAGTGATATACAAGAACGATGTCAAGAAAATTTCATGGTTCTATAATCCGTGCTTTATTCATGATTAAGTTGTTAATGACAAATGAAATTTTCCGGGAGCTTGCAGTACCTACCCCTTAAGAGAACCATGTCCCGCGGTTTAACTCACAGAGATTGTCGTGGGTGGTTCGGTGAACAGGTGGGGATATTTGGTACGCATTACATCCTCGTGTTCCCAGGTGAGCTCGACACCTCTTTTCTTGTGATTCCACCGAACTTTGAAAATAGGAATACGACTTTGCTTTAGCCTCTTGACTTCCTTGTCCATGATCTCAACGGATTCTTCTACGAAGCTAAGTTTATCATTGAGCTGTATGTCCTTTAGATGAACAACAAGAGTTTCATCGGATAGACATTTCTTAAGGTTTGAAACGCAAAAAGTATCATGTATTCGATTGAGCTCTTTCGGAAGCTCGAGCTTATACGCTACTGGATCAACTCTTTGCAGAATTTTGAACGGTCCTACGTATCGGGGTTTGAGTTTTCCTCTTTTGCCAAATCTGACCATTCCTTTCCAAGGAGATACTTTTAGCATTACTCGGTCTCATACTTGGAATCTATTAGTTTTCTTTTGACATCAGCATAGCTTTTTTGTCTATCTCTAGATGCTTGTAGCCGTTTCTTGATTTGCATTATCTTCTCAGTTGTTTCTTGAAAAATTTCAGGGCCAGTAAGTTGTACTTCTCCAACTTCTGCCCAACAAACGGGTGATCGACATTTTCGTCCATAAAGCGCTTCAAATGGAGCTGCTTTGATGCTGGCGTGGTAACTGTTATTGTAAGAAAATTCTGCCAGAGGTAAGTACTTATCCCATCCTTTTCTGAAATCGATCACGCATGCTCTCAGCATGTCTTCCAGAGTTTAGATTGTTCTTTCACTTTGTCCATCTGTTTGAGGGTGGTAGGCGGTACTCATATCCAATTTGGTACCCATAGCGTTTTGGAGTGTTTGCCAAAATCTTAAGGTGAATCGGCTATCACGATCGGATATGATAGAAATCGGTACCCCGTGGCGAGAAACAATATCCTTAAGATACAACCGAGCAAGTGTAATCATCTCGTCGGTTTCTTTGATAGGCAAGAAATGAGCTGATTTTGTGAGACGGTCAACAATGACCCATATGGTGTCAAAACCATTAAAAGTTTTTGGCAGTTTAGTGTGAAGGCCATTGTGATCATTTCCCATTTCCAAAGGGAAGTTCTGGCTGAGTTAACAATCCGGATGGTTTCTGATGTTCTGCCTTGACTCTTGAGCATGTTAGACACTTACTAGCATACTCCGCGATATCGGCCTTCATATTTGGCCACAAGTATAGAAGTTTAAGATCTTGATACATCTTGTTAGGGCCGAGATGGATGGAGTACTTAGATTTTTACGATTCATGCATGATGAGCTCACGGATACCTCCGTAAAGTGGAATCCAACTTCGCTCCTTGAAACACAACATTATGTCTGATCTTTTCACAAATCCATTTTCATTCTCCGGCATGCCATAAATCTTCTCATTCGGCCTGTTTTCTTCTTTAAGAGTTTCGATATGAGCTTCAAGAATTTTAGATGGAAGGGGGGTGAATTGATTACCATTCCCAATGATCTCACTCTAAGTGGCTTAGGGTGATCTTTTCTGCTCAAGGCGTCTGCAACGACATTCGCCTTTCCAGGATGGTAGCGGACCTCACAGTCATAGTCACTGAGCAATTCTAGCCCGCAACATTGACGCATGTTCAGTTCTTTTTGATCCAAGATGTGTTGAAGGCTTTTGTGATCAGTGTACACTATGCATTTGGTTCCATACAAATAGTGTCTCCATAACTTGAGAGCAAATACAACATCTCCTAGCTCTAGATCGTGAGTGGTATAATTTTTCTCACGGGTCTTGATTTGACGGGATGCTTAAGCAATTACTTTGTTCCTTTGCATTAGAAGAACGCCTAGACTCAAGTGTGAAGTGTCACAATATACCACAAAGTCTTCTACTCTTCGGGTAAAGCCAAGATTGGTGCTTCGCAAAGCTTTTGATTAAGGAGTTGGAAAGCTGATTCTTGATCGGTTCCCCATTCAAACTTCTTCGTTTTCTGGGTTAGCTCCGTCAATGGTTTTGCTATCTTCGAGAAACCTTCGATAAATCTCTTATAATAACTGGAGAGACCTAGAAATTGGTGGATCTCGGTAGAGTTGGTTGGTGCAGTCCAGTTCTTAACAGATTCGATCTTTGTTGGGTCCACATGAATGCCTTTACTTCCAATCACGTGACCAAGAAATTGTACTGTCTCGATCCAGAAGTCGCATTTGGAGAATTTAGCGTACAGTTCTTCATCTTTGAGTAATCTCAAGACAGTTCTCAGATGTTCCGCATGTTCTTCCTTATCACGAGAGTAGATAAGAATATCGTCAATAGATAAGAATATCGTCAATGAACACGATGACGAATTTATCCAAGTAAGGTTTATAGACCCTATTCATTAGGTCCATAAATACAGCAAGCGCATTGGTTAGACCAAATGGCATCACTTGGAATTCATAATGACCATAGCGAGTTCAGAATGCGGTCTTTGGAATATCTTCTTCTTTCACCCTTAACTGATGGTATCCTGATCTTAAGTCAATTTTCGAGTATACACTCGATCCTTGTAACTGATCGAACATATCATCGATTCTAGGCAAAGGATATCGGTTCTTGATTGTGAGTTTGTTCAGTTCTCTATAATCGATGCACATTCGAAAAGATTGATGCGCGCGGGAGGCACGTTCGGGGTGAAGGAAACTTCCTTTTCGTTTTTCAACCTCCTAGGCAGTGAACCTAATCGTTGTAGTGTAGTATTGGGTAAGCCTCGAGGGTTGATATCGTTCTCTAGAGGAATAGGAATACTAGTAAGAAATATATGACGAGAAGGTGGGGGTTGAGGATGATTTTTTTTTTATTATTATTTTTTTTATTTTTTATTATTTTTTTTTTAATCTTTTTATGGTTTTTTAGAAAACTAAGGTAAATATCTCAGGGAAATTTGTTGGGGGGTGGTACTTCTACCGATTACTCTACTTATCTAATTATCGAGTTATCTAATTACTACGGGTAGCTATGTCTATTTGATGTGTGCTCGTATGATGATTAAAAATGTGTTTACCTAGATACTATTACTCCCTAGTTATCTTTTATTGGTTGGTTGAATTGTCACACCTTATCTTAACGAGTTGTATTCCTGAGGTCGTAGGGTATGCGTGCCCCCTAGTTCTTTGAGGTTATCTCTCGTATGCAACCTACGAAGTCGGAAAGCCTAAGCTATTTCATCCATAGACCACATCATCATAAAGCATACTCAAGCATTAAATACAACGAATCGTGCCTAGTTGCACTCCTAAGCCAATTTACAATTAAGATAAGAAACAACCTAACAATAATCAATAACTAGGTTTCATAGATCTAAGCAAACGCACAAGAAATTTAGCTAGACATGGTAAACAAGCAAGCATACACATAATCAATCGAATTCGGGATAGACATAATGTTACTTTGGATTAAAATACTTATCTCGATGTGTAAAATAGGGTATGGGACCCTGACTACAAACGATTTAGAGTTTTTTCTCCAAAAGTCTACCTCCCTAAATGCAGAAAAATCGAATTCTATATAAAGATTTACAAATGCGACAGCGTTACCTTTTGCATGGGACGTCGTCAGCTCGCCGTCATTAGGGTTTCGTCTGGGCTAAGTCATCGATGGGACGACATCACCTTAGAGTTGTGACGCCGTCGGTCTTCAGTTGGGACGTCGTCTTGATTCTAGATCTGGGCCGTCTGAGTTGAAAACTGTGAGTGACACCGTTTTTCTTTAAGGCTTGACGCCGTCAGGTTATGTGACCAAAATTTCCACTGAGCCGTCGCGTGCATGTTTTGATCAAGTCATCATAGAGGGACGGCGTTGCCCTTTGTTTGGGACGCCATCAGGTACTGTTGATCAGCTTTGAGTGGCTTCGATCTTGACTTTGCCATTTTCTTCATGTATTCGCTCCTTTTCGTCCAAATATGCTTCATTCCAGCATTTTGCTTCCAAGAGACCTAAAAAGTGAAAATGAAGGAAATTTAGCAGTAACGAATATAAAAGTGGTCGATTTAGGGCTTAAATGACCCCCTAAAAGTGTACGTTTTAAATCCTTATTAAATATCCCTACACTTTGTATTTGCTTGTCCTCAAGCAAATGTGCTTTTGGCCAATCAATTTATAAGTTAGGGGGCATGAAGCAATGGTTTAAAATAATTCACAACAAGTAAAAGCACTGCGAAAGTCATAACAAGCACGAAAATTATACACTAGCACCTCACAAGTGGTGTTTGGATTCTCTCATCTCTCAAGTTTATATGAAATATAATAAATGGAAATGGAAGATAAACACTCATTACCTGGCATGGTACATAGATTACCATAAACTTGATACTAGATCAAACCTCTACCGCTTTGGCGTAAGCACCTAGGAATAACTATCCAAGAGGTCTTTACAAGGGTTGTAACATTAGGCTTACGGTAGGGAAACAAAGGGTTTTGTTAGATAGGGGTATTTAGTGGTGGCAAGTCAAAAATCTTATGTTACAAGCATGAAAAGCGTGGCGTTGCTAAGCCAAGACTCGACTCTAACTCTAGATAACTTGAAAAAAAAGAAACATAAATTTAAAGACATAAACATAAAGATAGATGTAGGATGGTAGCCCACATGTTTTTCTTCATTTTTTCATTTTTTTAGACACTCTCTTTTTCGATTTTTTTCCATACATTTTTACTCTACCATCCTCTATGACAACATCAAAATATAAGGGATTTATAGGAACATCCCTACAATTGAGTTTTTCTCTAACACTAATTGACCCGATTTGAAAAGATCAAAACACTTAGAGTATTTAATTATGTAGACAAAGGGAATTTGAATTTATCGTTCTTTACCGTTACTACATAAAATATCACTTTTTACCCATGAGTCCCAATCGTCCCAAAACTGTGTACAAAAGATATGACTTGACTTAGCATCCATGCAAGTAACTAGGCATTTGAACTAAGGGTTTAGTAATGATAACAATAATGCACTAAAGATGAGTGCATACAAGGTAGGCTAAGGCGATTTGGGTGTGCATTTGGGGGTGGATTGTAAACAATGCTCTTCATTGATATTTCGGAAAACCGAAACATCACGAGAACCGCGAAAAGGATAGGCTCTGAGGGGTTAACTAGGGGTATCGTATACTAAAGATGAGTACATAGCAAGGGTGTGGGGTAATTACTCAACCAATGTGGAAGAAGTAATTATAATACAGGTTTCAAATAAGGGTTATCCTAATGCCTCTTTTCACTTAGTTATTCCTAACTACACAAGTGTAGTCTCACTAGCGATCTCGGATTGCATCACAAAACAAGTTCTATAATATATTATAGTAGCGGTACACTCTCTAAGCATTAAAGGTGAATGCTTTTATTCCTAAAGATCTAGGGCGAACCTCACATTTTTGGGGTGGAATTTGAGTGGTAAACGGTTTTTGTGCTAGTCATATAATTCCTATCCATGAGACGCTTTATTAAGACTAAAGTTTAGCTCGTACATGTCATAAAAAATTTTAAATTTGGTGCTAAAATTACCTTAACAAATACTGCTCATAGTTTAGTACACAAATTACCAAGGATAAGACAAATAATCAAGTGAGTGAATAGTTTATAAGTTCCCATTTTATTCTCCCTCCATACACTTAAACTGAACATTGTCCCCAATGTTCTCCGAAAGTATCAAAGTTATGTTAAAGGAAGGTAAGTAAGGAAAAGAAACTAGTACTCCCCTGATTAGCTCGGTAGGATCCGTGTGAAGTTGCGGTTAAATTCTTTTTCAAGAAGAATGTGTGAGTGAGAAGCTCCATCAAATTTTGTGTTTCTTCTTCTTGCCAAATATAACCTGCCACCTTATAAGAAAACAAACGAAACCTTCGCGTAAAATCGACGGTAAAACTATATATGACACAACTATACTAGAAAGCAAGTAAAATATAATGCTTGTGGAATGGATGTTTGCAGTTTTTCTGGAAAATTAAGAGCTGGGAATTTCCAAAAATTTTTAAGGAGCACAGAAAACGAAAAATGACCTGACGTCGTCAGGTTGTCCTGACAGAAACTGGTTTGCTGCATTTTCTAGAAAAATTCTTGAAAAATTACTTCTTTAAAACCTGGAAAAATTCCTGCAAAACATCCATTATAACTCGATACAAGCATTTGACTCTAACAAACACACATATATATCAATTCCACTAATTGTAATTCTCATGTTCATGTTCTTAAAAAACGTATGTGATCTTCCATACACGTATCTTTTTGTAAAATACATTTATATGTAATTAAGACGAGGTTAAAGACAAAATAAAGCATTTTCACAAAATCTAACATGAGAATAAACAATAATGAAAAATATATAAGACACACAAAACAAGCAAACAATTAAGCATGGGTTGCCTCCCACGAAGCGCTTTTCTTTATTTATGAGTCTTGTAGCTAGACTCGAAGTCATGCTCCTATGTGACTTCCTTACCGTCATCTTCTTCCTCATGACGATCTCTATTGGGGTTTTCCATGGTATAGTCATGTCCTATCGTGCATCTTTCTAAGAAGTCATCTTCTCCCCAATTGGTTCTATATTCCGGTCCTAATTTCAAACAATCTATATAGAACCTAAATATCTTATTCATCACATAGTCTACTCCTCTCCTCTTATCCTCCTCATTCCTATAGTAGACCGATAGCTTAAGTTCCTTTTCATCATTGGATAGTGATGAAAATTTCTCAATCTTAAATGGCATTTGGTAAGCTATGTCATCGGTCTCATCCTTTAATCTAACTATTCCTAACGACGGATCTTAAGTCATCCCGGTGTTTTCTATGAATGGCTTTCCTAGAACTACATCGGACAAGCTAGTATCTATGGCCGTACTAATATCCTCCACAATCATGAAATCCGTAAGGTACGTGAAACTACCTACATAGACAGGCAATCTCTTAACTCTACCAAGGAAATTACCACTAACTCTAGGATCATCGGGGTCTTGCCTATTTGGGATAGGTTTCTTCATCACCCAATTATAGTATGTGCTAGTCATGATGTTTATTGGGGATTTTCGATCAATGTAGGCCTTTGCCACGAAAAGATGTCCTATGCAACATGGTATGTTGAGATTTCTAGGATTTCCAAAGATGATTCGTGGGCTTCTCCTAACATACATGTGACGAAGGTCGCGCACTAGGTGTGGGTGGCATGAAAGTTTCTCTTCCGTAGGAAACTTATTGAAGTATTCATCACCTACTTTGTATACTTCGTTGGTCGATTCATCCTTAGGAGTCTCACTAACCTCAATTATCGTCTCATGGTTTGCTTCATAACTATTCCTATTTGGTTTCACTAGGGTGATGGCATTGACGAATTAAACATGCTTGGATGAAGATGGATCCCTAGTTTCGAAGTACTTGCTTGGGTCCTTAATCTTAACACCGAGGGCTTCGGGAGAATGAGTCAAGATGGCATTAACCTTTTCGATGGTCTTCCTATCACTATTGGTCATGGCTTTCAAAAGGTTATCTATCTTCCTATCCATCTCGGCTTGTTGTTGGTTAAAGCGGTCCGAAAGCTTGGCTATTTGAGCTTCTTGAGATGTAACTAGGTGTTGCATCATCTCTTCTATGTTTTGTTGACTAGGGCCGTGAGAGTGGGACCATGGGGTGTCGTTAGAGGTGAATTCTTTGGTTTGACCCCAATTATAGCTGGGTTTGATCCTCCATGCTTCTCGGGCATCGTTGAAAGTCCTAGGTCCGGGTGTTGTGGGGAATCTCCCTCCCATTCCATTGGTACGCAAGGATGCGTAGTCCATGGAAGCTTGTTCGGGGAGTCTCGTGCAAGTACGAGTGTCATGGGGACCACTACATATCTCACACAATGAAGAGACATTGTTCACTTGGCGTGAAGATTTAGGATTCTCGTAGGAGCTCATTAGCAATTTGACTTGATCTTCAAGTTCGAGAATCCTACGATTAGAAGGTTGTGAGTCAATGGGAGGCAAGGAGAATTCCAACATTCTTTGTCATAGAGGGTAATTGTACAATAAGTTGCACTACCAGGCTTCAGTGGTGATCGAAGGTATGAGGGGTGTATGTTCCAGCCAAGATTTTCTTTCACCTGAGAATAAGAAATACAAAGACACTACGTTAAGTGATTACGCAGGGGTTGGACCTTGTGAACCACCTCCGGCGTGAGAGTAAGTATGAGTTATGGTTGTATATGTATGTGTAAGTAAAGAGATGAGTGTTAAGTGAGCTTACCATAATCCTCTGCCCGTCCAACCTATTTATAGTGGAAGAAATAGGGTTAAGGGCACCTCTGCGCAAATGTCGGAGAACATGGGGGCGTCCCATGTTTGTGGGTAACCGCTAGGGCTTAGTGACCCATGTTCTCAAACTTGGCGGGAAAGCCAGGAAAGAGAGGGAGATCATGGGTGAGTGTTTGACCAAGTCAAGAAGTTCTCCTATCCGTTGCTCCTTCGTCAATCATACCCCGAAGGGCTTAAGGCTTCGAATGACGAATTCCCCGTAGGTAACCTTCGTGTGTACGAATGGTTTGACGCCCACGAACATTCAGGACCTAACTTGGGCCTTCGTTTAGAAGGGCTTCGACACATCTCGAAGGGGTGTCCTTCGAGCTGTTCGGAGGGTACATCATCAAGCCCCCCAGTCGAAAGTGATGCATATGAACAAGGAGGCATTGCTTTCGACTTCATCCTGCGAAGAAATCAGCTGTTCGTTGCAACGCTCATCGTAAACAAGATTAGTATGCCATATCGCGTGCATTTAATGCTAACTAAATCCATTTAACTACCCGCTACAGTGAAACCTTTTCCCAAGTAAACCGGGTTGACCAAAACGACTATTCAAAAATTAAAACCCTTTTGAAATCCGGATAAGGTTAATCCACAGGACACGTGTTCGGTTAAAAAAGGGATAGAAAAGAGGTATTTAAGGGGAGGTAGATGAAACCCTAAGACACTTTACTCTCTTCGTCTACCTTTTACACGCAGTAATCTTCTTAGAATCATAGGCTCCAAACAAAAGGTAAAGTCTTCCTCCTATCTTTTCGTAGCTTAAAATAGTCATGGATTCCAAATTTATAATTAAACAACAAAAATGCACTTTGACCGCTAAGGAGTTACATGATCATCTTGCTGAATACCCAATTCCCAAGGAGTTTAAAGTTATGCTACCCAAATCAAACCAATGTATTTTTGATGCCCCTGCAGGCTTTGTAGGGCTATATACCCACTCTTTTAGCCATTCAAATCTTAGGATTCCTATCGACCCTCTGATCTTAGAGTTAATGCAGTATTATGAAGTGCATATCTCTCGATTTAACCCCTTTGGTTTAGCTAAACTTACCACATTCATTGTTATGTGTAAAGCTTATCGCTATGAACCAACTCTTAAGGTATTGAGGGGATTTTTGAACCTTTACCCTGGTGAGAATTGGTTAACTTTGGCAAAGAGGCCTGAAGGAGATGTGCCTAATCTCGTTACGAGGCCATACACGAACATAAGGTAATGGAAGGGTAGTTTCTTTTATGTTCAGAGCACCATTGTACCACCTGACTATCCAACATTGCTGAATAAGGAATTTAGGTTTGATGCAAAATGTTTTAATGACCCCCTACCTTATGAGGTTCGAAGGAATCCGTGTTATCAGTGTTTGGCTAGGTATCCTGCAGATGTTCAAGCCTTCCCTGAGCCAATTCTGTATATGGCTGGGATTGCACAAAGCTGGCAGGGGTCTCCCAAGAAGCACATGATCATTTATGTGGAAAACTAGAAGGGGGGTTGAATATTTTTACCAATTAAAACTTCGTTTTAAAATATTTAGATCGACTTATGTCAATCTACTTAGATGTGTATGTTGGACGTTGATAGATAGATATATAAAAGTGTAATGAAAGATAAAGAGTAAGAAGCATATAACCACGACACGAGTATTTATAGTGGTTTGGCTACAAGGATACCTTCCTTGCCCTACTATACTCCCCGAGTCACCTACTCGAGAGTTCGTAATCACTACACGACACCAACTCCTTATGGCGGAGAAGCCTTCACAATGTCGCCTACTCTTTTTCCGGTACTAGGCTAACCACCGGGTTCTTTCACCAAGGTGAACCACACCTACCACAACGTCGCCTACCCTTTATCCGGTACTAGGCTAAGTACCGAGTTCCATTACAATGGAGGAACTACTACCCAACACTACACAACACATATCCCAAAGGAGACCACACTCTTTTACAACACCATCAAGGATATCAACATCCTTGGAAACAAACTATCACTATTTGTATAACGATGCACCTCCTTGATTATACGACCTTGGCATCCTTCACTAATGCCACTTGATTTGACTCCTAGGCATCTTTCACTAATGCCCTTGACTTGAACGCTTGGCACCTTTCACTAATGCCTTCTTCTTGACTCCTTTAGCATTCTTCACTAATGCTTTTGACACGGACGTTAAGCACCTTTCACTAATGCTCTCGTCTTGAATCTTTTGGCATCCTTCACTAATGCCTTCGACACAACACTTCTATGGAGGAAGAAAGAACTATCAACAAGAGAACCTCAGTAGTCTTGATGATGACGAAGCATGGCAACTCATGGACTTGAGCTTGCTCGATTTCAAGAAGTGGTGATCTCACCTTTAAGAGGAACCTAGAGAAACACACAAAAACAAAAGAAAAACTACATAGAAAGATCCCTTAGGATCAGTGGTTAGAGAGTTACAATACTTGGGGAAAGTATGTGTGGGAGTGGCAACCCAAAAGGAAGAAATGGCTCACTATTTATAGAGGAAAAAAAACTACTATTCCACGGATAGTGTATCCTCAGGGATCCGTGGGACGCTCCTCTTTGCCCATGGGTTTTTTGGTTATGGGTCATGGGTCATGGGTTGGTCCATGGGTTTTTCCTTTAGATACAATGTATCTAATAGATGCAATGTATCTAGTCAAATGGATATGGGTCAATACCATGGGTTATGGATATGCTCCATGGGTTGTAGTTTTTACCCATTATAATACATACTAGTTATGTATATATTTGCCCAATATGTAAACACTAGTTGTTGTACATATGTATAATTAAATCATAAAATCACTTATACTTGTTTTAGTGTTTTATGTGAAAACGTAAGCGTATTAGAAAACTATTGGCTCCAACCATTTACGTATTTTATTTGTTTCGTTAAAATGATTTTACGTTTGTTATCGACAAAATATTAGAATATCGTAAAATATAAATAAACGTTTTTATGGCTTATTTGTATTAACAATTTATCATGGAAAAAGTATGTGCTTCCACTTTTATTTAAGTAGGACCAATGTAGCGCTGATATTTATCTTTTCTTGTTTATTTTTTGCAGAGATGGCGTTTAGGAACTTCATGTATCAAGACTTTGATGAAGACTTGAGCTTTATGGCTGCGGAAAAAGCTGAAGAGTCTTATGGTGTTGGTTCACCTTCTACTTCTGTCAACAACAACGACGTGGATACTCCCAGAATAGAGCCTATTGCCTCAGCACCCCCACAAGCATTGTTGGAGGATCCCTCCCAATTGGTTGAGAACGTGGCAGATTCGGACGATCCCGTGGAGGATGAAGTTCGAATCATAGGATCTACAGGCATAGCTGACAGGATAAAGAGTAGGAAGGGAACAACTGGAAAATCTATCAAGTCTGCTACCAAGAGAAAGACTCCTCTTCCAGCATCCGGATCCACGGCCGTGCGACAGAAGATTGTCGAAGGCAAGAAAGCTGTGAAGTCTGCATTTGAATTGCCGGATGATGCTGAGGAGATGCATGGTAAGCATTTGCCTTTTAAATTATATAAAATACTAATTGTCATGACTAACTTTTCCCTTATGTATTGTATTGGTCACAGGCCTTCTTGACACGAAGGAGCTTCCGAATGCCTTAGCCTGCCACCGCATCGTTGACACCCTTCCCAGCTGGAACGGATTGCTAGACAATATGTCTATCTAATAAGGATTTAAAAGGTACACTTTTGAGGGGTCATTTAAGCCCTTAATCGACCACTTTTATATCCGTTACTGCTTAATTTCGTTCCTTTTCACTTTTTAGGTCTCTTGAAGGCAAATTGCTGGAATGACACTTATTTGGACGAAAAGGCGTGAATATGTGAAGAAAATGGCCAAAGTCAAGATCGAGACACTCAAGCTGCTGGAATTGAAGGTGACGGCGTCACAGTCAGAGGGCGACGCCGTCGCAACATGCTCCAAAATTGTGACGGCTCAGTAGCGAATTTGCTATTTTGTACCTGACGGCGTCAGGCTTTAAAGAGTAGGGCGTCACAACTCAGACGGCCTAGATTCAGATTCTGACGGCGTCAGAAGATGAAGCCGACGGCGTCACAACCACAAGGTGACGCCGTCACAAGGTTGACGAGGTTAAGACGAAACCCTAATGGCGGCGATCCAACGGCGTCACATTTAAAGAGTGACGCCGTCGCAGTTGTAACTCTATATATAGAATTTGAATTTTCAGACTTTTAGGGAGGTAGTATTGTGGAGTAAAACCTAATAACAATTTTTGGCTGTCTTGGGCAGTATCTTAGGGCTCTCATACCCTATTTTACAACAAGATAAGTAATTTACTTCATTCATTCAATTATGCCTTCAATTGTATGTGTGTGTATGCTTGCATGTTCACCATGTCCGGCTAATTTACTTGTGTGTTTTCTTAGATCTATGAAACCTAGGTATTGAATATTGATTGGTTGTCTCTTATCTTAATTGTAATTAGCCTAGGATTGCAATAGGCCGTCGTTGTGTTTTTAATGCTTGAGTAATCTTTGTGAACATTAGTTTATAATCGCCTAGAGTTGTTGTAGGCTAAAAATCCAAAGATAACCTTAGAGTTAGTTTATGATCCTAGAGATTTTGTAGGCAATAACCTTAAGGTAGTCTCAAAGATTTAGGGAAGAAAGCATACCCTACGACCTTAGAAGACACAACGCGTTAAGAATAAGGACGTGGCAAATCAACCATCAATAGGAGATAACTAGGGAGTAATAGCATCTAGGTAAACACATCTTTAATCATCATACGAGCACACATCAATTAGACATAGGCTACCCCTTAGCTTAGTTAATTAGACTAGATAATAGTAGATTAATCGGTAGAAATACCACCCCCCAAATCCAATACCCCGAGATTCGTAATTTCAATTTTCTAAAAAATATAAAAAAGATAAAAAAATAATCTTCCTCAACCCCAACCTTAGCGTAGTATTTTCTCACTAGCATTCCTATTCCCCTAGAGAACGATATCAATCCCGAGGCTTACCCTAATACTACACTACAATGATTAGATTCACTGCCTAGGTGGTTGAAAAACTTGTTAGAAGAAAAGGAAGTTTCCTTTGACCCAGAACGCACGTTGTACGCGTATCACCATCGAAGGGGTCTGCGACATGCATGACAAAAGCGTCGCAAGGCAGGCTGTCCTGGACAACCATTTGAATACCCGTACAAGGGAGCTGCTCCATACTGTGACAAAGGCAAGGCAAGAAATGGATGTGATGCTGGAGAGGGAAAAGCACAGGGACCAGGAGTATGCTGAGCTAGAGGCAAAGTGTGAAGAAATTGAAAAGGATTTTGAGAAGAATCCTCTCACCCAAGACCTCTGAGATAAGATAGCAGAGCTGACAGCAGAGTGTGGCAGACTCAGGTTGGAGGAGGCCAAGGTGGTGAGCCTCACTGGTCAAAATGTTGTGTTGGAGTCTAAGTGTTCAAGCTTAGAAAGTGAAAGGGCAAGGCTTGGAGAGCTAGAGGTTAAAATGAGAGAGGAAATGGACGGCCTGCAGATGAGGTATAAAATGCTCCAAAAAGACTGTGCTGAGGTGTATCAAATGTGGTGCCGTACATTTCCATGGAATTATATCATAGTGATGAGGTGGGAGCTGCTATGTGGAAGGTGATCAAGGCAGCTATCTTCCATGGACGATGCTTGGGCTGGGGAGGTGGCTAAGAAGGTAAGCCGTGGACCTCTCCACAGTGGCTGCTATCGTCCTTCATCGAAGGTCGAATATGAAGAGGCAGGAAATGCGTTTGCCACCGCAGAGTACCCCTTCATGGCTGAAGCTACCAAGGATCCCATGGCACGTCTTGAAGACCTTCTCTCAAAAAAGCCCCGCAAGATCAAGCCGCAAACCCAACAAAGAAGACAACCTCTAACAATCCTACCTCAACTCTTCCATCCCCAACTCCAAATCCTCAGAAGCAAGATTGAAGGTTGCCCTGTGGCATAATTTGGTTCCAAGGGTAGCATGTCCCTTTAAACAATTTAATGTTTCTTATGATGTTGGTCTGTTACTTTAAACAATGATGTTGTGATGCATGCTCGGCAAAAGACAATTTGACGAGGCTTTGGCCTCGTATCAGGGATAAGGGCATAGGCCCTTCTTTAAATGGTATGATGTGGGAAATATTCCTACATACCTATTATATTTTTTGTGAACTTCTCTTATGCCATTTTTCCAACGCTTAAACTTTACAACCTAAGGTTGAACAACCTCATTATGTGTAAATTACAATACCAAGAATATAATGACCAACTTTGATCATTGACAGAGGGTCACGACCTACTCTATCTTAAATCCTTTAAGTAATATGGCTGATTTTGTTGGATCGATATACTTTAATCAAACTAACTTAACTAGCTTGTTAAGGTTTAATAACCTCGGATAAATCCTAAGTTATTAACAAAGAAACACTGAGCACTCTTTATTAAGTACGCGGAATTTACTTAACAAAGCTAAGAAGAAAAACTTTATTAACAAACTCTAAATCTGCTTATTATGCAGATACTTTAATACAACTCTAAGATAATCGAACTTTTCTCTAAACTCTAATTCGTAAACTCTAAAACTCTTTTTCTGAAATCGTACCTCTAATGCCAATCTAGGAGTCCTTTTATAGGCTCAAGGATATCCTAGTCGGTTTACAATTTATAACCTTGTACGACAAGTAATCTACAATACTTTCCATAAACGAATATAACAGTTTATTTGTTCTAGCAGTACTTTGACTTCCTCTTGCAGTACTTTGACTTTGTCATTTAGCAGTACTTTGACTATTTGACTTCTTCCAGTTCTTTTCAGCTTACAGTACTTTCATATCTTCAGTACTTTGATATCTTCAGCACTTTCATATCCCAACAATCCTCCCCTAACTTGAATTCTACTTGCTTGACTTCAAGTTTCTTTGTGAATATATCTTTAACAGCTTCATCTTTAAAACGGATTGTTCTTCAGTCTTTAGATTATATCTCTGTAGAATCTGTGCTTTGTCAAAGTATCTCTTTAGAATTGTTTTCTTCACAGCAGCATCCAGCAATCTCCATCTTTTCAGCAACACAGCAACATATGACAATTTGTACAGTGATTCAGTTTAAGTTGCATACTATTCTCATCACTTTCAAAGTGAATCATTGAAAATTCAATGGATTTAGAACTCTTTACCAAAGCCATTATCTTTGGAGTAGCCAAATGTTTTGGTGTGTAAGACCATGGTACATTGATAACCATATGATTTTTAGCAAATCACCAGCTATCAACAGATTTGTTTAGTCTTTACCAAAAGCTGTACCCTTCTGGACTAGTTAGTTCTTTTATCTAATGGTGAACTAATTACCAATAATGGTTTTTCCACTGCCTTTACCACAAGCCATTTCTTGTGGGCTAGCCAACTCTTCACATTTACTGATATGGTGAGTTGATGACCATCCAACTTATTAGCAAGTTGACAACTAAAAAACGGATTTGATATATCTTTACCAGAGCCGTTTGCTCATGGATTAGTCAATCCTTTTGTAACCATGGTGGATTGATAACCTATTGATGTTATCATCACAAAAACCATTTATTCAACCTTTATTTCAAAAATATTTATTATTAAGCAAAAAGGTTTCTTCTAAAAATCATTTAACTGTATTAGATCATCAAACAGTACTTTGATGAAAGTACTGTCTGATCAGCAGTACTTTGAATAAAAGTACTGATATATCAAAAAGCATTTATTCAAATAAAATTCATACCAGTTAAAGATCATTTTCAGCAATGGTAGTCCAGTTTATAAACAAATTAATCACCATGCAAGCAGTTTCATCATCCTCTTCTACTTCCAAACCATGTTCAAGCATTCTTCTCATTAGATCAACTGTAAGAGGATATCTTCTTTCTGCAAACATGTGAATCATTGTTCCATTTTCTAGCTCCAGAACATGAACTCCAGATTCTTCAAAGAATCTCCAGCAAACTATTTCCCAGTTTTCTTGATCATTCCAAATATTATCAGTGCTTTCTTCATCAGTTTCCCACATAGTTACAAGATCCCCATGTAAAACCAATCCAATACCTTCTAATGGATGATCTTCAAAATATGCCTTTATAACTTGATATAAGTAGAATAGATCTACTCTATCAATAACATGCAACAAATCCCATAACCTTTTGAAAACCTTAAAACTTTTATCTTCCTTATGAAAAACCATGTACTCTTCATTCTTGGTTTTCACAACTTTAAAAGTACTGATCTTTGATCTGTTCATCTTTAAATCATAATCTTCCTTGGTATAATCAAAATCTACCACTCTGAGATAATTCTTCAATTCATCACTAGTCTCAGATCTTAATTCAACCTTCTCTTTCTTTGAAAATTGAACATCTGTAACATCAGTTTTTCTTTTCCTCTTTAAGCTTTTCTTCCTTTCAGCTTCAGTCCAAAAGGTTTCTTCTCTAAAGTCTTTAATGCCTGCAACATCTTTCTTATAAGCCTCTCTCTCAGAATCATATAATCTCTTCATATCCACATAATTTAGCTTTTGCAATCCTTTAAATCCTCTGCCTTTTAAATATGCCATCATTGCATTCCTTTCTTTAGCTAAATTAGGTCTTCTTGACATGAATCTAACAGGTGTTGGAGACTGTAAAGGTTCAGTAGTTTCAGCATCTAACTCATCTTGCACCTTTTGAGCTGCTTCTCTGTCTTTAGCTTCTTGAGCTTGCTGTTCTTCTCTGTCTTTAGCATCTAATTCTTCTTGAACTTTTCTAGCAGCAGCTTCATTCCTAGCCACTTCAAATGCTCTAAGTTCTGCCAAAGTGAGCTTCTTTTTCTTAGTCTCAACCAGAACACCTTTTCCCTTGTCTTTTGGATCAATTGCAGGTTGATCAGTTCTTGGTTGTTCTTCTTCTTGTGCTTCTCTAATAGTAACTCCTCCTCTTGGTTGTGACAAATCAAATAATGTAGCAATTAATTCATCATCACTGGCTGAATGAATAGGTATGTAAGTAGCTTCCTCCTCTTCTTTTCTAACAAATGTAGAAGGACCAGCTTCTTCATCAAAATTTAATACCTTTGGAGTTATTGGTGTTATTACTTCTTCCCTTGATGTATCATGTATATCAGTACTTTGATGTTCAGTACCTTGAACACCAGTACTTTGAACACCAGTACTTTGAACACCAGTACTTTGAACACCAGTACTTTGAACTTGTACTTCTTCTTGTTCCTCAGAATCTGAACCAAGTTCTTTCCTCTTTGTAATATTTTCTTCAGACTCTTTCTTCTTCATAACATCTTCTTTCAAATTTTCCTTTTCTAAATTCCTCCCCAAGTTGACAGAAGATGGTTGAGGAACCTGCTTTCTTTTTAATTCCTTACGAAAAGCTTTACGACGTTTATTTTCCTCCTTAACCCACAAGTTGAAACCTTGAATATATGGTTTAACAAAATTTTTCAACCAGAAATAGTTACGCTTCAACTTCCTAATTGTTTTAGCTTGACGCTCAACAGTCTTGTTTAACCTAGCAAGCGCCTTTGTCAAAGCATAGTTATCCATAGTTAAACCTTCACGAGGAATTGTAGTAGCAGCACCTTGAACCTCTGAAACAGAACGTTGTGGAGAGGGAGTAGGTGTGCGCTCAATCTCGACTTGAACCTCAGGATCTGAAGAAACATCACCTTGTAACGAAACAGTATCTTCTCGAGAAGCAGTACTTGCAGATGCAGTACTTGCAGATGCAGTACTTGCAGATGCAGTACCTTGTGAAGCAGTACCTTCAGTTTCTTCATCCTCTTCAGCTGCAGCACGAACAGCTTGTACAACTTCCATCATGGATGTTGTTAAAGGAATATCTCCACCTCTAAACAAGTTACTTCTCTTAGCCATGAATGTATAGATTTTGGCTTGTTGCACAATGACAGGTAGTAAAGCAGTAGGTTTTGGAACATCAGCCAATTGCTTGTTCAAGAAAACCTGTATAAACCTTGGATACATCAACCAAGTTGCCCCAGATGATATATGAGAGAGCATTCCATCCAAAATAAGTCGTGAAAAGTTAAACACTCTGTCTGTAGCTAAGCCAACCACTGCAGACGCAATATTCGACCCAAACTGCTCCCAAGAAGTGCTTTTAGAACTTATGCAATGGAGCAAAACATGAATCAAAAACTTCCATTGAGGACAGAATAATGCCTTCTTAAAAGTTTGTTCAGTCAAAGAACCTTCATAGCCCAAATTACGAAAAGTATCCCAAATCAGTTGCTTGGCAAATCTAATAGCCCCTTCTTCATCTCCAAATAATAAATCATCACGAATGGAGACCTCTGTAATCTTGATAGTCTTTCCAGCAACTGAGGATCTAATATAATATTCATCCTCCTCCATATTCTCTCTAGCATTAGCCCAAAATTCTTGAATCCATGGTTCAATAACATCTGGCTCAACTAAAAGAGCATAACTAATAGGCGACCCAACGAGATAATCAATGATATCATAGAAAGCCACATTCGCCTCATTCTTATCCAAATTAGCCACCATATTGTGCTTCGAAACAGTTAAACGATTCGCCATTGTTGAAAAAGTAATCACAAGTGAAAGATTATATCGAATAATAAAGAGATGGTAATTGGAAGATAAGTATGGAAAAGAGGTAATGAATAATGTGAGAGGGAAAATCGGAAAGTTGTTATTTATAGGTAGGATTTTGAAAAATCACTGCCCAAAATAAAATAACCGTTGGCTTTAATTACCCTCCAATATTACCGTTGGAACAGTACTTTAATACGACAAACAGTACTTTCCACATAAGCAGTACTTTCCCAAGCAGTACTTTCCCAAGCAGTACTTTTAGGAAATACAGTACTTTGCCAAAAACCTTCATATAAACTAAGTAATACACAAACATCCTCCCCTCAAGCAATACACAGGACTATACCTAACACCTTATAGTCCTCCCCTTAAACATAGCTTAGTAGTTAATCATTCCAATGCTCACGACCAAGTGATTGAATCGTGACACATCAAAACCTTTAGTGAGTAAATCAGCTACATTGTCATCTGTGTGAACTTTAACCACATTAATAAGCCTATGCTCATAGCAATCTCTGATAAAGTGATGCCTAATCTGAATATGCTTTGTCTTGGAATGATACACAAGATTCTTCACAATGCAAATAGTACTCTCATTATCAATATTGATAGGAGTATTCTTAAAATTGAACCCATAATCCAAGAGTTGATTCTGCATCCATAAAACTTGACCACAACAACTTGCAGCAGCTACATATTCAGCTTCAGTAGATGATGTTGCTGCAATTGTCTGCTTCTTGCATTGCCAGGAGACTAACCTTCTTCCAAGATATTGGCATCCACCAGTTGTGGATCTTCTATCATAGTTATCACCTGCATAGTCACTATCTGAGAAAGCTTCTAAGTAAAAAGGTGACTCTTTAGGATACCACAACCCCAACTTAGGTTGTTGTTTCAAATAACAGAAAATTCTCTTTACTGCATTCATGTGAGAGATCTTTGGTGAGACTTGATATCTTGCACATAGACAAACTGCAAACATGATATCAGGCCTTGATGCAGTAAGATACATAAGAGAGCCAATCATAGATCTGTATAACTTGACTTCAACAGGCTGTCCATCTTCATCTTTTCCCAATGAATTGATAGATTTAATAGGTGTAGTAACAGCCTTCATATCATCAAAATTAAACTTCTTAAGTATGTCTGCAACATACTTGTTTTGGCTAATGAAAATTCCTTCCTTGGATTGCTTAACCTGAAGTCCTAAAAAGAATGTTAACTCTCCCATTGAACTCATTTGAAACTCTTTCTGCATCAGCTGCTCAAACTCCTTAACCATAGACTGTTTGGTAGCCCCAAAGATGATATCATCCACATAAACTTGAACTAACATGATATCCTTCTTGTCTCTCTTGATAAACAAAGTCTTGTCTATAGCTCCCCTCCTGTATCCATGTTGTAATAAGAATGTAGAGAGCCTCTCATACCAAGCTCTAGGTGCCTGATGAAGACCATATAAAGCCTTAACCACCTTATAGACTTTGTTTGGATGCTTAGGATCTTCAAAACCTGGAGGTTGTTTCACATACACCTCTTCTGTAATAGTACCATAAAGAAAGGCACTCTTGACATCCATCTGATATACCTGAAAACCCATATAAGAAGCAAAAGCAAGAAAAATTCTAATTGCTTCAATCCTTGCCACAGGAGCAAATACCTCATCATAATCTACCCCTTCTTCCTGTCTATAACCCTGAGCAACTAATCTTGCCTTGTTTTTGATAACATTGCCTCTTTCATCCCTTTTAACTCTAAAAACCCACCTTGTTCCAATAACTCTCTTCCCATCTGGAAGATCACATAAAACCCAAACCTCTTGAAGTTTAAATTGTAGAAGTTCTTCCTGCATAGCTTCAACCCAGCTTTCTTTAGTCAAAGCTTGAGCAATATTCTTGGGTTCCTCTTGAGAGATGAAACAAGTAAATAAGCAGGTTTGATGGTCCTTATGATTTGTTTTGTTTATACACAAAGCTAAGTAAAGCATTGTGAGGTTTTGTGAAACCCTTAGCTTTGTGTCTTGTCATAACTCCAGATGTAGATGGACCAATGATTTGATCAGCTGGATGAGTCTTATGAATTCGTAAGATTGGTGACTGTGGAACTGCATATGTATCATCCAAGTTAGTATAATCAGCACCTTCATTGAAATTTGTGAAAATACCTTCATCTTCAAGCTCATTATCAGTATCTTCTAACCCAGGCATGGTAGGTTCATCCAAATCATCTAAAGTATTGTCAACAGATGCAGCAGTACTTTGATCGAAAGTACTGTCCAAAGTACTGTGAGAGTACTCAGCAGACTGGTTCATCTTCTTTGCCTCTTCATAAGCTCTCCTTTGTTCATCAGTGTAAGAATGTGCTAATACATCTTGAAGAAGCATCTGATTGAGTTCCTCTTGAATAGATTGATCCTCAGCAGATAATGAGGATTGTGGTGCAACAGTACTGTGTTTTGGAGAATCAGTACTTTGCATAGGAACATCAGTACTTTGTTTTGGACTCTCAGGAACTTTAGCAGGGACTGCATCAGGTCTAATATGAACATCATGAACAACATATTGAATATCCTCATCAGTGTGCAAATGTTGATTTTCTTCTCTAACAGGTACATAGTTCATTGAAGGAGATAAAATCTCAAGATCAAACATCCAATCAGGACCTTTTCCTTTCTCATTGTCTTGATCTTCTAAGAACTCAACATGAAGACAATCTTGAATCCTCTTAGTAACTCTGTTGTATACTCTAAAGCCTTTACTGTTAGTGCAATATCCCAATAAATAACCTTCTTCAGACTTGCCATCAAACTTTCCCAGATTATCAATGGTATTCAAAATAGTAAGAGGACATCCAAAAGGCTTCATAAAACGAATGTTGGGTTTATTGCCCATCAGTAATTCATAGGGTGTCTTCATTTGTGGTTTGGTGACAGAAACCCTGTTGAGTACATAGCATGCAGTACTTACAGCTTCTGCCCAAAATTGAATAGGGAGATGGGAATCTGCTAACATAGTCCTTGCAGCTTCAATCAAGGTCCTATTCTTCCTCTCTGCAACACCATTTTGCTGTGGTGTTCTAGCAATACTAAACTCCCTCTTGATACCTTTATTAGCACAAAAGTCATCCATAAGCTTGTTCTTGAATTCAGTGCCATTGTCACATCTAATACCTCTAACCTTGAGTCTTAATTGGTTTTCAAGTGCTATTATGAGAGTCTGAATAGCATCAAAGGTATCATCTTTAAAGCCCCAAAAGAAAACCCAACTGAATCTACTACAATCATCAGTAACAACCAAACAGTACTTCTTCTTATTTAAACTTGCCACAGAGACAGGTCCAAATAAATCCATGTGTAATAGCTCCAATGGTTCCCTAATATTTCTTTCATCAAGCTTCTTGCAGGAAGCTTTGTGTTGTTTACCCTTCTTGCATGCCAAACATGATTGATCATTCTTGTAAGTCTTTGAAGGTAAACCTCTAACTAAATTGCCTTTGACCAGTTTGTTAATGTTCTTGAAATTCACATGGCCCAATCTTCTATGCCATTGATGTGCCTCTTCAGATGTTGCTTTAGCCACCAAACATGTGGCTCTTCCATAGGAATTTAGACTCTTCATGTCTAAACTATACACATCATTTGTCCTTGGTACTCTAAGCACTACCAAGTCATCATCAACAGGTTTGAAGTCAGATGAAAGAATAAGACATTCTGTGTCAGTGAATAGCACAGGATGCTTTTTATCACAGATTTGAGAAACTGACAACAAGTTAAACTTTAGCTCCTTCACATATCTGACATTCTCAAAGTCAATTCTTCCAGCTTTAATTGTTCCTTTCCCAGTAATCCTTCCTCCATTGGGATCATTCCCAAATGCAACTTTTCCTCCACTAATACTTCTAAAATCAGACAGGATCTCTTTATCACCTGTCATACTTCCAGAGCAACCACTATCCACAATAAGATGATCTTTAAGCTCCTCTTCTGGGTTGCCCTGCACACAAAGAAAAGAGTTAGAAACTCTTAGGAACCCAAGCCATTACTGACTTGTGTTCCCCTTGTGGAGTTACAAACTCAAATTCCTTGAGTATGTAATTTCCACTATCTTTCAAATGGTGATCCAAAATTATCTTTTGAGTTTTAGCATGTGGATTTTCAAAACTTTCTGGTTTTTCAACATAAATCTCTTTCACCAGTTTATTAGCATTTTCTTGTGTCACAAAAACAGCTGATTCACTTTTTGTTGAACGTACTGTGTAATCCTTACCAGTACTTCCCCTTTTGACCCATTCAGTTTTAACAGGTGGTTCCTGTGATCTAGATCCCCTATATGAATTGTGAGACATGCTAGGTTGATATTGAGATCTCCTAGGATTCCTATTCCAAGCAGTGTTATCAGTACCTTGTCTCTGAGCAGTACTTTGGAAAGTACTGTGAGATACTGAAGGTCTTCTCTGATGTGGGTATCTATGATCTGAGGTGAAGTTTCTGTGATTAATCCTATTTGAATTAGTCCAAACTGGTTTGTGCTCTCTAGGTCTATGATTGTTAGACTTATTCCTTGAAAACTTGCTCAGATATTCTGAATGTTTGTCACAATCTTTGATTAAGTGAGTAGGACTATAACACACAAAACACAGTTTTTGACCCATATGACCAAAGTGATTTCTTCTATGTCTATGCCCAAAATTGTTTTGCCTTCTTGATGACTGATAAAATTTGTTTTGAGCAAAATTATCCCAAAAAGGTTTAGCAGTACTGTTTTGAAAAGGTTTTGCAGAAGGTACTGCTTGTTGAGCAGTACTTTGTTTTAAAGGTACTGCTGGATTTTGAACATTGTTTTCAACAGTTTCTTTGGGTTTCTCAGACCTAGATTGAGCAACAAGCTTCTTCCTAAACTCTAGACTATCTACTCCATAATGAGAAACATCAGGCCTAGAGGGGTGATGACTAATGGGATGAGGAACAGCATGATAACCATTGTCTTTCTTATATTCAGGAGGTGGTTCACTTACTGAGCCATCATTACTAGATGAATCTACATAGTTAATGAGCTCATCATCACTAGTGGTTATGTCCTCAAAATCACCATCATCCTGATTACTAGGTTGGTTTTCATCTACACTGCTAAAGTCCATTCCAAATCCTAAGCCTGTTCTAATGTAAGCTCTTCTCTGTTTTTCAACAAAAGTAACTTGGGACAAACCAGACTCTTTCCAGGCAGCAAACTTAGCTAACAAATCATCTCTTTCCTTAGTTAATTTCTCAATTTCAGCAATTTTACAGTTTAGTTTCCATTCACTAAGTTTTAACTGGTAATCCTGTTGTTCATATTTTTCAGCCCAAGCCATTTCATTATTTTCATGGGTTATGATTTTAGCTTCTATAGACTCTAAAGTGATTTGGTAACCTGCTACCTCAGACCTAGCCCTAATACAATTATCTCTTTCAATCACATAACTGTTAAGCAATTTTTGATAAAACTCATAACAGTTTGAGCATACCTCAGAGATAGGAGACTGAGTTGGTGAAGTAGCCACCATAGCAAGAAGAGCAGGATCATCTTCACTTTCTCTGCTCCAATCAAATCTTCCAAAGCCATCACCAGATTCCAAAGCAGCATGTTCAGAATTTTCATCAAAAGCAGTGCTCCAGTCCAATGCTTCCACTGTATCTTTAACTGCATCGTCCACTGCTATCATACAGTAAGTCACTGGTTCATCATCGAACTCTTCACTCCAGTCCACTTCGGATAACTTTTCTTGAGCTACCAAGGCCTTTGTCTCAGTTATTGGTATTTCTTTGAGCTCAAGTTTTGGCTTCTCAGATGTTCTGTTTGCTTGATACTTAGCAAATCTGCATTCCCTTGCAAAGTGACCAGTCTTTTGACAATTGAAGCATTCAATTTGAGATTTGTCAAAAGTTATTCCTTGTTTGGGTTTGAAATCAATAGCTTTGCCTGTCTTTTTCATGTACTTTTTGATCCTTGCAGTAATCATAGCAACTTGCCACCTGATATCAATTTCTTCAAGTGCATCTTCTTCAATCTGTGCTAGATCCTCTTCATAAGTGACAGGTAAGCTTGCTTGTTGTGCAAAGAAAGAGCACACAACTTCATCTGAGTTCAAAGTGGTAGATGGTGGGGCCTGCTGAGTATATGATGGGGGATTGTAAACAGCAGTACTTTGAGAAACAGTACTTTGAGGAGAAGCAGTACTTTTGGAAGTACTGCTCTTCTTTTCAGATGATAGAAAAGCAATACTGTGAGATTTGGAATTTGGTTGACCACTCATCTCATGTTCATACACCTTCAGTTGATGATAAAGATCATCAAAGTCCATAACATCCAACCCCTGTTGTCCTCTGATCATAGTAGCAATCACATGCCATGTAGATGGCAAACTCCTTAGAAACTTCAAATTAGCATCCTCAACTGATACTTCTGCCTTGTATAATTCCAACATGTTAAGAAGATTCTGGAACCTATCATATGCAGCATCAAGACTCTCTCTTTCTCCAACTGTGAAAGTTTCAAACTGTTGTTTCAGCAAGTTTCTGTGCATCTTCTTAGAGGCTTCATTCCCTCCAAATCTGGTCTTGAGAGCAGCCCAAAGCTGTTTAGCATCTTTAGCATCATGAAATTTAAGAAGATGACCATCTGGAATGGCAGACAAGAGAATGTTAAGAGCCTTCTCTTGATTCCTTAGAGTTGCTGCTGGTAAAACTGCCTTTGGTGCTAGAGGTTGTCCAGCAACTTGAATGGGTTCTGGAGGAACTTCATTCCCATTCACAATTACATTCCACAGAGCATGGTCTGTAATGGCAATATACTGCCTCATCTTCATGCACCAGAGATCATATTCTCCCTTTTTGATAATTGGAATTCTGAGTGAGGTGATTGAGGGTTGTGGAACAGCTTCAGTCGACATCTTGGATATTGTAGGGTTTCTTCCTAGTCAGAGTTTCCACACAAGCTCTGATACCACTTGTTGGATCGATATACTTTAATCAAACTAACTTAACTAGCTTGTTAAGGTTTAATAACCTCGGATAAATCCTAAGTTATTAACAAAGAAACACTGAGCACTCTTTATTAAGTACGCGGAATTTACTTAACAAAGCTAAGAAGAAAAACTTTATTAACAAACTCTAAATCTGCTTATTATGCAGATACTTTAATACAACTCTAAGATAATCGAACTTTTCTCTAAACTCTAATTCGTAAACTCTAAAACTCTTTTTCTGAAATCTTACCTCTAATGCCAATCTAGGAGTCCTTTTATAGGCTCAAGGATATCCTAGTCGGTTTACAATTTATAACCTTGTACGACAAGTAATCTACAATACTTTCCATAAACGAATATAACAGTTTATTTGTTCTAGCAGTACTTTGACTTCCTCTTGCAGTACTTTGACTCTGTCATTTAGCAGTACTTTGACTATTTGACTTCTTCCAGTTCTTTTCAGCTTACAGTACTTTCATATCTTCAGTACTTTGATATCTTCAGCACTTTCATATCCCAACAGATTTTTATTTTCATAATTGCCATAAACTATTAGGAGAGTTAATGTGAATGTGTTGGTAGGCTTATGTAGTAGTATGAGGTGTTGTTGTTACAGTATGCCTTCCATTCGACATTGAAACTCATAGCGACTAAAACGAACTCTGCTGAACAACCTTTGTGTTTAAGAAATGAAGCGAGATTTGCGGAAATATATTATTCATCATTGAAAATATTGGTTATAGAGGATTACATCATTATTGAAATGAATAAAGACAACTACCAATAATGCTTGCTTTCCCAGAGAAGCTTAAACAAGAATGAAAAGTAAAATAATTCTTAAACATAGAACTTTTGGAGGTTAGGTGTCGTACCATTCCATGTTCTGTCAATGGGTTCTCCGGAAGAGTAGCCAGACTTTGTAGGACTCCATTGCGTAGGCCTCAGTATAAGTATGGTCCTTCCCAAGTAGGTCTAGCCCTAAGAATGGTACTTCGCTTTGCTTGCACTTGTTGAGGCGTAGCATCATATCTTCCCAAGGTTGAAGGTGGAAGGCCTGACCCTTTTGTTGTAGTAGCCTTCAATCTTGTGCTTGTGCAGGGCTTCTCGGATAGAGGCCATCTCTCTCCTTTCTTCTAACAGATCAAGGTTTTCCCTGATCTTTTCATCATTTTAAAAGGCTTCATACGTGGCCACACGCTCCGTGTGCACACTTCATTATCTTTAAGACAACTGAACGGGGCCCTGCATGGAGGCCGTAGGATCCTTCGTGGACCTCTGCGATGATGCTCGAAGCCTGCTTAGGTCCGACACATCTGAGCCAAGGTGAGAGAAACGACCTTCTGTACAAGTTTTCTCCTATTAGCTGGTATTGTGGAGACCACTTATCAGGTACTCCCTGATGGGAGTCATCCATGTGTCTCCTTCTTCATGAACAACGTCAGTGACTTCTTTTTTGATAATGGACCTTTCGGGCAAAACTTCAACGAGCACTTCTTTTGTGAGATGAGCAAAGGCCATAAAGGCTAGCTTGCTTAGTGCGTCTACCTTCTTGTTCTGATTCCTACGAATGTATTAGATGGTGTAGGAATCGAAATCATCCAACATCTCCCTTGTTTTTTCCAAGTATTGCTTGATGACGGGCTGCCTTGCTTCATAGGAGCCTGTCACTTGGTTTGTCACCAACTGAGAATCTACGAGAAATCTCACTCAAAGCGAGGTCAAAGCTTTGACCTCCATATCTTTGGCTAGCCGAAGGCCTGATAATAGGACTTCGTATTCTGCTTCATTGTTGGTGGCTTCGAACTCAAACCGAAGGGCATATGTATGCTCCTTCCCTTAAGGACTGACCAGCATTAGACATGCTCCGGAACCGTCGAAGCTTGATGCTCCATCTGTATAAAGCTTCCAATCATCCTGCACTTCGATGAGCTTATCCTTAGGTTCTTCCTTTTCTGTGCTCGGTTCGGAAGGTGTTTCCGCCAAGAAGTCTGCGAGAATTTGCCATTTGATAGAGTTTTGACCTTTGAACTCTATTTCATGCTCCCCAAGCTCGATAGCCCATTTTGCCACCCTTCGGACTTTTCGACAGTAGATCTGCTTAGTGGTTTTGGTTAAGACTGTGATGTGGTGGCCTGCCGGAAATATCGTCGGAGCCTTCTTGCTGCGTAGATTAGAGCTAGTATAAGCTTCTCCAATGTTGGGTAGTTAACTTCTACTCCTTTCAAGACCCTGCTGACAAAGTAAATGGGGATTTGCCTTTTGTCCCGTTCTGCCATTAGGACAACGCTAATGCTCTCCAGTGAGGATGCTAAGTACATGAACAACACTTCGCCTTTGATTGGGGCTGTAAGTGTTGGAAGGATTTAGATGAACTCCTTCATCTTTTGGAAAGCAGCTTCTGCATCCTGGCTCCATTGAAAGGTCTTCTTGTCGAAGCAGCCTTTAAGTTTTTTGAAGAACGGTAAGGACCTGTCAGCCCCCTTCGACAAGAATCGACTTAGCGCAGCCAGCTTCCCATTCAAGCTTTGTACATCCTTTAAACATTTCGGAGCTTGGAGATCTGTAATTTCCTTGACCTTAGAAGGGTTAGCTTTTATCCCTTGCTTTGTAATCAAATGCCCTAGGAATTGCCCTTCTTCGACACCAAAAGAGCATTTCTTAGGGTTTAACTTCCTGTTGATCGCCCGAAGCTGGTCGAAGGTCTCTTGGAAGTCAAGGAGTAGGTCCTCCTCCGTTTTGCTCTTAATAACCATGTCATCAACGTATGCCTCGAGATTTCTGCCTATCTGCTTGTTAAAGGCTTTATCTACGAGCCTTTGGTATGTGCCCTTCGTTTCTTATCCGAAGGGCATTTTTGTAATAGTAGACACCTTTTCTTGTATAGAGTCATGTCTTTTCCTCATCCTCCTTTGCCATCTGAATTTGATGATACCCTTTATAGGTATCTAGGAAACACTTCAGTCGGAAGCCTGCTAAGGACTCTACCTTCCAATCAATTTCTGGCAAAGGGTAGCAGTCCTTCGGGCATGCCTTGATGATGTCAGTAAAGTCAACACACATGCGCCACCTGGGTTGGCCACCCAAGTTTGGAATTTGACTTCCCCTAGAATGCCTGCTTATGTCAGCTCATCGACCTCCTTGTGGCTTATAAGTAAAATAGTTTCTAATTCATTTAGAGGCTAGAGCTCCTTAACTCTTTTCTGCTTGATACGCTCAATATGTTTGTATTCGTTGACCCTGTGTTCAGTGCCGAAGGGCTTTCCGTCTATTAGCAACGTTCTTGGAACTCATGTCATGTCAGAATATTTCCATGCAAAAATATCAAGGTTAGTTCTGTTAGGTCACCATAATGTAACACAAGCATCAATATGTGAGAAATAGAGAAGAGATAGATTGGATGAACACAAACAAACACACACGAGTATAGATAAACAAAGGTTATGCGTAGGTGTATTATGCAAAGTGAACAACCAACCTTCCAAAGAAGGTTTACAAAGGTATTTATAAGGGAAGGGACTAGGGCAACACTACAAGTTCCCTTCCTTCCTTATTGGACATGGGCCAAGGCTTATGGGCTTTCTACATAAGCCTTGCCATTAATACAAACATAAAAGCATAATTAAGCAACCTATTACATATTCACTACAAACACTTGAAATATAGATTAGGAGTGATTCCAACAATCTCCCCCTAAGTGTTGGTAATTAATGACTTCAATAATCTTGAAAAGTTGTTGGTGCAGATGTAATAGTTGATTTGACGTCTTCTGACATTCTTCTTTCTTGTGAGAAGAAGTGTCTTAATTCCAACAATCTCCCCAGTGTGAGGATCTTGTTTTTCTTAGAAGTTTTCAGCTTTGACGTCTTCATTTATCTTTGTTCATTGTTCTGGTGTGGATAAGGTGATGTTATGTTGTTGTAATCTGCATCAGGTCCGCTTCGTTGCTCAGGTGTCTCCACGTCCTTCTCCAACATGCTCACACGCTCTTTGACGTTGGATTTCAATGTTGATTTAGTTCTCTTTAGTCTTTAAACTTTGTAGATTCTTTGGTTTTGACGAAGAATCATTCTGACTTTTGTGTTGCCTTTCGAGAGAACTTCAATTTATGTTGTTGTTGGTATGAGCATGTAAAGAATCTGCACGATCATCTCCCAGGAGCATCCATAAGAAGAAAACATAAGAATTGGTTAGTGATAAATACCAATCGGTCACTCTAGTCGTTTCTTAGAGAATTGACCACTACGATTGTTCTTATGAGGAATGTCTTGATTCCATTCACCTTGGTCGGGCGAATCAGCCGTCCGAATCCCATAAGGGACAGTTGGCATTACATTGAACAAGTTCAAGCAATGACCCACATCTTCAGGACTCGATTCTTGAAGGAATCTCCTTAGCGGGATTTCCAGCACTTACAAGTTCGAACTTCGAGCGTGTTAACAGCATAGTGTGAAAACACATCTCTAATTCTAGCAAAGGCTATTCTGAACGAGATGGAGTCCCTCAAGTAGGATAACACGATGTAGAAGTATACCTACAGTTCGGTGAGTCGTGAGGTACACCGAAGTATCACCTCACCTCATGTTGTAGACCATTTGAGACAACACTAAGCGTAACCCACAAAGTTGCGAAGTGACCTCTTTGTCGGTACATTTGATGTTGACCACTGGCGAGGAGTTTCCATTCAATCACTGAGGATCATAGTTGTGAACCCCTCATAAATGTTCTCGACAGATTGCTAAGATCTATGAAGGACTCGATAATGTTTTCACCTGCGTCCTTAATGTTGAACAACAAGTGATGAAATGTAAAGTGCCTAAGAATCTTTTGATGAATCTCGTGGCTCTAGACTCAATAGTGCGCTTTGGTTTTCCTGAGTGGAGACTAGGGAGAGGGTCTCCTTCTTCAATACCGGCAATCTCTAAGAGAAAGTCGATAGTTTACGTAGGGTTCCCTGTGAGAATGAAACAAGCTTTGTTGAGAGAAACTTGAGTGGCTAAGAAGGTTTAGTGCATGCGTCCTTGGGTCCATGACGACTTTAATCTTCAATACCGGTGTCATCAAGTGACAACTAGTAGCATATGAATTGAACCCGGTGTCTGCCCTAAGTTGAATAATCTGGAGGGCTATTTCTTTTCACCATTTTCTTTACTTTTCCTTTTAATTCTTCAACTCCTTCTTTCTCCGATTCTCATTTTCTCCTTTTTATAATCATACCTAAGGACTTCTAAATTCTAACTATTGGTGGTGTCCTTGGGTAGATCCCTCCGGCTCTGGCGGATCATAGGATGGTTATTCCTAACCTTAGTCACCTTATAACTCCATGTCTATCCTAAGTTGCCATAAAACTATTTTCTCAAAAATCTCTCAAAGTGTTTATGAGTGAAAAATTTTTGTAACACTACGAGAGTTTTGTATGTATCAGAAATACTCCCCCTCCACATGTGCTCAAGTGTTTTGACAGAAATCTGCATAGTGAGGGTAGAGCTCGCACTTTTGCATTGATCGACTCAAGATAGACAATTCCCCGCGAGACACAGTTACATTGCATAGTCAAAGAGTTACATTGTCAGCTTTTAGGTGACAACTAGCTCTAATAACTACCTTGAAGGTGTGGACAAACCTCGAAAGGTTGTCAAACCCGTCAAAGTTCATGTCTATCAAGAGCTTCTTGAATAGGTATGATCTACTCGGATAAGTCTTGGAAGACAAATCTTTTATTCGTCGGTGTGCAGTTCAGGATCTCGTCAATTCATGGGTTAAGTCTTATCATGAAGATTCAATCACATTTTCCAACATATTTGTATCACACAATTTTTCTCCACCTCAAAATGGCATATAAATGTTATTTTTGATGAAATTTTGATACAAAATATGACCATTTTGAGTTTTTTGGGAAGAATTCCATGAAGAATGTTTTGTGAACAAAGATTTTTATTAGATACTCCCCCTCAACAAGTAGTATTTACTTTTGAGGTTTTGAAAAATATAACGGGAAGTACTTGTTCTTTTGAGCAAAACTTTGAAAAATGTAAGTTTTGATTAGTTTTACTCAAAAGCAAGAAGCTTTCGCTCCTTTTATAGGATTGTGGCACTGAGGCACACCGCAGGGTCCTTTCATTACAAGTACGGATTGTACACTGTTATGTGTGCACAAGCCATTGTCCATTATACAGATCAAAACATCCAAATATCAATCAAAAAAATAATTAATGAGTACTAGGCATTCCTTCAATGACACCGGGAGTTCTCTCTTGAAGTTGATAGCCCATAAGAGTGAAGCTCTCTCTTCCACCCACAAAGCTCTCTAACCTCCGCATTTGATCCCGGTGAAACAGCCTCTCATCAATCCTCTTGATAAACTTCTTGACATCCCTATTTTCTCTGGAGTTCCACCGCTTCTTCGACCCAATGCCTTCATAAATCTCTTTTAACCGATACGCTAACCCGTCACGAACCTTCTTCAGAGTGTTATCACAAAACTTGTGAAGCTCATTGCCGCCATGAAACAGATTATGGTGAAGTTTACTGCGGTAAACGACGCCAAACTTTGGTTTCTTGAGAATGGTGTACTGAGAGAGTCGGTTGATATCGGGAAAGCGAAGCAACGGTTTAGTGAGATTGACCCTTTTCTGGTATGATTCCACGGCAAGTTGAAGGTCTTCAACACGTTCTTGGATGACGATGCTTCTAATGAATATCAACAAGGACTTGATGTACTGCAGCTGGATGTTAGTGGAGAAATGTCGCATTCGACCTTGTACCTTAGCAAGGATACATGTCGTCAATGTCGTTGAGCGACAATCTTGGAAAATCAGCTTCAGTAAAATCATATTCTTGTTCGTCTTGGCATTTGACTTTGATTGCTTCCAGGAATGAGTAATCCCAATTTGTAGCCAAACTGACATTCATTATAGCAACGATCCGTTTGTCACTATACACCTCTTTGTTTGATTTTAGTACCTGGCGGCAGATTACGTAGTATATCGGTCTTCTTCGTTAGGCTAATGATGAATTCCATACTGTGCATCGAGGTCATAATTTACCACATTATCAACAAACATTCTTGTGGCTTCTTCCTCGATGGCCACATTATCGGAGAAGACTAGCTGCTGCGGGATGTTGAAGGTGAGTGGGGTAGCGTATTTCTTGCTTACATCGCTACCGTGTTGAAGAAATTCCAGGTCGTTGTTGAAGAAGTATTGGTAGGGAATCCTTTGTTGATCAGGTCGGCCAATGGTTGGTAGTGGCTTTGTCGGTCTCAGTGTAGTAAGGAATCTTGTCAGGTCTTGTGAAGTCGATGTTGGATTCAGGGTTGAGCCAATCAATATTGTTGGACATGGCTCGTGCGATGTTGTCGAGATGATATTCGACTTCAATGGCACTATCAGAGCTATCCTTAAGCAGTTGAAAGCGGTCATTCTTGATTCGGCGCAATTCTCCCTTCGTCATCTTCTTCACTTTGAAATTTTCTTGAATAATCTTGACATGCTCCATGGTTCGACCATCTACCGGTTCTTGGCCTTCTGGTAATTGAGGGGTGGCATCAACAAGCTTGGAGAACCAGTCATATTCTTCAGTTTCATCTTCATCTAGCCATGATACAACTGTTGTTGACCTTTTCTGCTTAGGCTTGGAGGATGATTCTTTAGTCTGCTTGGTTGATGTTGGAGAGGGGGCTGTTGTTGAGGCTCAAGAATCTCTTCGTCGTCACCACCAGTGTATTGGAAATGATCATCAGTTTTCTTT
>OU343218.1:25034075-25106620 GCA_910596185.1 Chrysanthemum makinoi | reverse complement strand
ATTAGACACACATATGTTAATGATTTTGGGAATCCATTTAAATCCTGGTATGTTCTGTAACCATCTCTGCCAAGTCCAACCAGTCTTAGCTTTAGTCTTAGTGAATGCACTAGGTGATATTATCTTCCTAAAAGGTGAAGTGGGTTCTATGGGTACATCAATGATTGTAGCAGAAGCATTAGTAGGCGGTTTACCTAGCACAAACTTAGAAGCATTAGTGGGCCTAGAGGTATTCCATTTTCTACTGTTCCGCTTACGAGATAAGATAGCATTAGCAACACATTTATCATGACAACCAGAGAACATGCTTTTACGACAACCAACACAAGATGCTTCAAACATAACATTCAAAGTACTTAAAGGTTCAACATTCATTACATCACTTTTTCTATTACATTCGTCTAACGCAATGTCTAAAGTGGGTGCAACATTATTTTTATTTAAAGTCCTAAGGTGTTCTTCTACTTCAGAGGTCTTTATTGTTCTTCTCTTACGTTGCAACTTCCTATTCTTCCTTGTTTTGCTCTTAAGCTGTGAAGTGCTAACATTGGGAAAAGAGGCAACTATTCCTGTTTCTGTGGAAGGAAGCACATTAGTATCTTGTGATTTGTCATTTGGCGTTCTAGTGTCAATTTTAAACATTCCTGGGGCAGGTACATGTGTGTTACTAATCCTATCTTGTGTAAGTTTAACCAATTCTGCTTTTAAGTCATGGATAGTGTGTAACAAATCTTGATTTTCAGAGCGAGTGTTTCCATTGTTTCGTTTTCCAAACCAAGTTCACGATTTTGACACCATTGAAGACGACGTTTTGCATTGGAAAGTTCATTTAACAATCGCTCATTTTCAATTTTTAAAGACTTGATTTGTGACACATTATCAGTATTCTCAACATTTTCAACAGAATCAACAGAATCGACAGCGATATAATCAAATGCATATGCAACGGAATGTAGTAACACGACATTTATGGTATCAGCACATATAACATCTTCCAAGAGTCGGTCAACATGATTTCTTAACAATTTCTTTTTACGTTTAGTATTAGAAATCGATGTTTCTGTTTTCTCGAAAATTGTTTTCATAAGCCCAATCTCCTTCTGAAGTTCCCGTTCCCAATAGATTGCACACATTTTTAAATATCGAACATGTGGTAAAAGCCCTTTCTGAAAAATATCCCTTTGTTGTCGTGCAAATGGCGATTGAAAATGTTCAGCTTTTATTTCAGAATTAACTTCAATTGCATGTTCCAAAAGTTTGATGTCAGACATGAAAGTGTCAAAGTATTTTAGAACTCAGCTAATGGCTTTATTTCACTGAAAGAAGGTAAAGGACCATTAATTTATGCAACATTGGGTCGGGGACCATCATTAGAAGAGGACTCAGGAGTAGGTGTGATAACCCAAGGTGCGTTAGACTTATCCTGTTGGGTGACGAAAGTTATGGCTTTTGAATAGTTAAATGGTTTGCTATAAACAACATCTTCCATTTTTGACCGACTCTCGTCTTCAGCATTTAATTCCTCCATACGATTATATTCAACAACACTCATAATGGAGTCATCAATTCTATGTTCTGCACTGTAAACTTGAGGATTTGGTTTGAATGCTCTATGTGAAAAATGTGGTCTGTAATCAGCAAGATTTGGTCCATATCCATCAGGATTTGGTTTAAAGGTAAACTTTTGAATTGTTGTGATTGACTCACCATGTTTGTAAACAACATTTCGAAACTCTTTGATTTTATTTTGTAAGTCGACAATTTCCTCAAGATAGTCATCTCTTTGTTTCCTCGAATGCTTTTTGTACTCACAAAACTGTTTTTGACAAGTTAACAACTCAGACTTAGCTTTTTGAGTTTCCGAAGTGAGAGCGTTAAGTTGTTGTTTATGATCATATTTCAATTGTTCTATTTGAGACAACAAAGCATTCTTGGATGCAACTAGATTACATATCTGTTTTTCCAAAGATTTTTCATTTTGGTAAGATTTAGCAAATGCGACTTCAAAACCTTTTTCACATTTCTCTTTAGTTTGAAAAATGTTGAGTTGAAACTTATAGCATTCATTATCCTTAGTCAACAGTGCAATTTTATCTTGCAATTTCTTATTGATGTCATTGCACTTTTCTAGTTGAGATTGGGTGGTCTTAATTAAGTTGGTCATGAGCTCAAGATCTGGATTAGACAAAGGTTCAGCTTGTTCAACTTGAATCTCAACATGATCATTATTTAGATCCTCAAATATGACCACGGAGTCAACTTGATTATCAATATTAACCATAAGGTTATCTTGATCGTCAAATATAACTACGGGATCCATTTGATTATCATCGGAATGAGATGTAGAAGATTCATGTTGAACACTCTGAGCCTCGTCGGACGCAGATGTTGGCGGAGATATCAGATCATTAATGAGTATGTTTTGATCCGGTACTTGAGACAAGCCGTCAGTGTCATACACTGGGCATGTGTCACTCATCTGGAGCTCTTGCATGTTTGCCATTAACATCACAACTGCATTAGCCTGCAACTCCTCCATGTCATCATCAGAATCTGCATTAGCCATGAAGCTCTGTTCCTTGTTGGTAAGAGTTCCACCAGCTTCATCCTTGAGAGCCAAGAGTAAAGCCTCTTTGTGATAAGCGCTGGCTCTTGTCCTCAGCTTTGGGCATGCATTAGCCAGATGACCCTTCTCATTACAGTTATAGCATCGGAGACCATTAACCCTAGTCTGAGAATTTCCCTGATCAACCACTTGAACCCATTGTTGTGGAGCACCCATGTTATTCCTTCCATTAACATTAAACCCTTGACCACTATTCATCTGACGACCATTTCCACGATTCTGAACCTTAACTCTTCCATTGTTAACAATAGCTTGATTCCTTATATTTGATGAGGTGCATATGCAGTTGTTGGATTTGTTAGAAAATCGTCCGAAGGCTCGTGCAATCATAACAAATCCTTCATTTAATGCATCGAAGGCTTCTGCATCCTCATTTGATTCATTGTAGAGTGCTTGATCATTGTTGTTGTTGTATGGAACCAATTAAGTTTTTTGGGATTGTTGCTGTGATGGATCATATGGTGTAATCTGAGCATTTGGTGGTGGAGGGTTTGTGAAGACAGTTTGCAAGGTCGGGAATTGAGGATAACATGCTTGAGCCCATAAAGCAAGAGTTTGATTATCCGGGAGTGAAGGTGAAGTAGGGACCCCATGGATGATTCTTTCTTTGGCAACTTCCTTTTGGTGGTGCTTCAAATAGTCATACAGCAATCCGTATGTAGCTTGATGAAGATTCTTCGCTTGACGGATGAATATAACATACTTCTCCCAATCAGGACCAAGACAGCTCAGGAACATTGTGTTGATTGCAATCCTTGGCATACTGATGTTATGTTTATCAAGTCATTGATGATGTCTGAGAACCGATGATGATATGACTCTAATGTCTCCCCTGGTTCAATCATGAAGTGTTCATATGCTAAGTAGATTTTGGATTCCAAATCTTCTTGATTGAGTTCAGTGCCTTCCATTAGAAGATGAATGTGCTCCCACATTGCTTTAGCAGATCTTCGGCGTCAACACTAAGAATAATCGGATTAGGTAATCCCAAAAGGATATATTGCATTGCAATTTCATCGGCTTCTAAGTGAAGAAGTTGGTCAGTAGTAAGTTGATCAAGACCGACAACGTTGGTAACATCATCTCTTAGTGGATTAGCATTTGGATCTCCGAGTACAGTGAGAGTAGGCATCTGAAAAGGACCTTCAAGGATTACCTTCTTCAAAAACTTACCATGTGGCTTCTTTAGATCACAAAACCTAAAAAACGTTATCACCCATTGATCGTAGTTTCCAGGAGTGAGCATTGGAGGTCTGTCAAGGGATCCAGCTTCATGAATGGATTGTTGGCTACTTAAAGCTTCACATATCTTTGCAAACCAAGAGGGTTCCTTCGGTGTTGTAACATTCATAGCATACTTGGAGGGATACTGATTTTGAAAGTATGTATAATGTTGTACTTGTTGACAAGGGTTTGGTGGAACCATTTATGGTGGAAGAGGATTTGTTCCTTGAGGAAAGTGTTGAAATTGTTGTTGAAATTGTTGCAATTGTTGTGGAGATGGTGGAGGATATTTTTGATAGAATTGTTGTTGTTGTTGGTGAGGATACTCATGAGGAAAGTAGCTAGAGTATGGTGGTTGAGACATCTTGAAACTTGTGTTGATGATGGATCTTTGTAGTCGGATGAAACTTAGAGTTTGTTGATGAAGTAACCTTATGCGTAGAAACAGCTTATGCGTAGAAAGTGTCTTACGCGTAGTACCCAACTTACGCGTAGAAGAGAGCTTACGCGTAGTGATAGCTTACGCATAAACTTGAGGAAAAGCGTGGCTTAAGCGTAAAACCAAAGAATTAGTAGTAGAATCCTTATGCGTAAAATTTCCTTAGGCGTAAGACAAGCTTAGGCGTAAGAAATGCTTAGGAAAATAAGATTCTACGCGTAAGTATTAAGCTTAGGTGTAAAACTATGGTTTTGCCTAAAAATCCTTTACACATATACCAGTGTAAAAGATATCCAAAGTCGAAGTGTTTTCAGGCTTATCCAAGCAAGAAAACACTGAGTAAACCAACAGCACTGAAGATTAAGTGATGAAACTCTTACTCGTAACTTCTGCTTAGGAGTAGAAATGTTTCACCCAACTAGATGGCGATTAATACCACTGTTAGGTCACCATAATGTAACACAAGCATCAATATGTAAGAAATAGAGAAGAGATAGATTGGATGAACACAAATAAACACACACGAGTATAGATAAACAAAGGTTATGCGTAGGTGTATTATGCAAAGTGAACAACCAACCTTCCAAAGAAGGTTTACAAAGGTATTTATAGGGGAAGGGACTAGGGAAACACTACAAGTTCCCTTCCTTCCTTATTGGACATGGGCCAAGGCTTATGGGCTTTCTACATAAGCCTTGCCATTAATACAAACATAAAAGCCTAATTAAGCAACCTATTACATATTGATTACAAACACTTGAAATAGATTAGGAGTGATTCCAACAAGTTCGCAACAGCTCTGTGAGCTTCGCCTTGAAATTCACCTTGAGTTGCTTTCCTATCACCACTGTCTGCTCGGGGTAGCTAGGGTTTACTACGACCCGTTCTTCTGCATCCGTATAGCTTAGAATTGCCATCGGAGGCTCCTTCGGCCCTTCTTTGACCTTCTTGACACCATATACTCCCTTATCCGTCCCATAATTAGAATGAATAGTTCCCACTCCGAAGGGAGTTTCGAACTTAATGGCAGCGTGTATGGTGGAGACTACAATGCCCATCTTTTGCATAGTGGTTCTTCCTATCAGCAAATTGTAAGGAGAATCTGACCTGACTATGACGAAGGTGGCGTTTCCGTCTTGGGATAAGGGCGTTCTCCGATAGTGATTTCCAAAGGTACCTCTCCAAGGGGCCATGAGTGTTTGTCGGAGAACCTTACCAAAGGTGCTTTTGAGTCTACCCTTTGCGAGCGTATCGATGGTTTGAGCTTTAGGAAGCAGTGCTCATAGATGATATCGCAGGAGCTTCCACAATCCATGTATGCTCGGTTTACCTCCCTGTTGGAGACCCATACCTTGATGACTACGAGGGGTGGTTGAAGGCGTCCGCTTGAATGGGCGGGAATGTTATCTCTCCTACACTTCCCGACTCTCCATGCTTCTTTCCGCTTAAAGGTTGAATCGTGCACTTGCACCATCAGATCGAGCTTCGCGGTAGCTTCCTTTTGTTCCCCTTCCATTCACCTAACTAAGTGTCGAGAACTTGTCCTTCCCTTCTTGATGCCTTTAACCAGATGTGCCAATTTCCGATGCGGGCGTCTCTTCAATTTGCTTCTTAAGACTCTTTGCATTTGTTAGTGTCGTGCCCATGGTCTTCGTGAAAGTGGCGTGCCGACATGTCCACGGCTTTGCCGTGCGACATTCGAGGTGGTGGGTCGAAGGAATTTGCGGCTTTCTCGGTAGCTAGGATTTCCCTAGGAGATTTGACCAGGTTTGCTAAGAGTCCATGATTCGAGCCTTTCTTAAATGGAGTGAAGCGGTCTCTGCTCTTCTTCTTATTCTTGGATCCTTCCCAGGAGGACCCTCTTGAGAATTTGTCGGAGGCCTCTCTTTGCTCGATCGAAGCTCCGTTGGCTGCTACTTCCTTGGACTCAATCCAAGTGTATATCTTTTCCCTGAGTACCTTGTAAGTGGTAGGAAGGTCGGTGGACAGGAATTCCACCAAGCTTCGAATTCGTAAGCCATGTACGAAGCCAGAAATCCTTTGCTCTTCGTGCAACCCCAGAATTTGAAAAGTTTCATCGTTGTACCTTGTGACGAAGGCCCTTGTACTTTTGCAGTCCCTTTGCTTGATGGTATGCATAGCTAGGTGAGTCTTGGTGTACTTCTTCTGCTGGCTGAAGTGTGATCGGAACTTAGCCTTGAGATCATCTAGACTTACAATGCTTCCCACCTTTTGCCCATTCTACCATATTCGTGCAGAGTCTTAGAGAGTGTATGTGAACATGTGGCATGCTACATGCATAACCCACTTCTGCATCTTGATAGCTCCTTCAAATAAGTGTAAGAAGTTGTCGGGATCGCCTTTCCCATCGTAGGTGCCTATGTGAGTAGGCATCTTCACACCATCAGGTAGAGGGTAGTCTTCGATCCACTTCACAAAAGGTGTGCAAGCTCCAGAAGCTTCCGAATAGAAAGGGTTGTACGGGTTAGGAAGTGGTTGTGAGAATACAGCATAGGCCGCAGGATGTTGGTACGAAGGGTTTCCCCCCATCGGCTGTGTAGGGTGTACATGAAGGTGTCCGTATGGCACTTGCGGTAACTTCTGGTTGTGGAGACCCATTCGGAGGAGATAGGTATTATAGGGGTGGTGGGGTAGGTATGGATTCATGCCTTGAGGGGTAGCTGGTTCATCCCAGTATGGAGGAGGTCCTCGAGCACTTTCGAGACGTATGATGGAGATATTAGAGCCCCATCCCTCTCTCTTCCTAAGTGGTGCCGGGAGGTGGTAGGTTTACCCCTCCGTCTCCTACTGGGTTGCTTCCTCCATTGGATTTCTCACTCCTTCTTTCTCCCTGCACTCTTTCCCTTCTTCCCAGATCTCCTCCGGGACCTTCTTCAAAACCAACAGTTCTTCCATTGGGTCTCCTTATGGAAGGAGAACCATTTCGTAGCGCCGAATGCTCCCTGCTAATTAGTCGAGGCCTTTCATCTACCTCGATCTCTTCGTCATATTCCTCACTGGAATACTCCAATTCCCTTTGCATTTTGGTGTTGCGAAATTTCCTCTTGTGAGCCCTTAGCAAGGACTCTAACGCTTCGAAGTTTGCCTCAACGAAGGCAGAGCTAATTTATGGAACAGGGTTAGCGGAAGTTGAGGCATGATTTATGGGAGTGGTTTCCAAGCGAGATCGTGCAGTGAAGGTGGTGGCAGTTATGGGGGCGAGATTATCGGTGTTAGTTGTGGTGAGAGGTACCAGGGTAGAAAAACCGGTGGAGGTGTACATTCTCTTCCTGGTTCCATGCCGGAAAAGTAGCGTAATCAGTTAGGGTATCAAGACTTGGTGATTACGGGACTAATAGTAGCGTGTCCCACAGATGGCGCCACTGATTGTACAATAAGTTGCACTACCAGGCTTCAATGATGATCAAAGGTATGAGGGGTGTATGTTCCAGAAAAGATTGTCTTTCACCTGAGAATAAGAAATACAAAGACACTACGTTAAGTGATTACGCAGGGGTTGGACCCTGCGAACCACCTCCGACGTGAGAGTAAGTATGAGTTATGGTTGTATATGTATGTGTAAGTAAAGAGATGAGTGTTAAGTGAGCTTACCATAATCCTCTACCCGTCCAACCTATTTATAGTGGAAGAAATAGGGTTATGGGCACCTCTGCGCAAACGTCGAAGAACATGGGGGCGTCCCATGTTTGTAGGTAACCGCTAGGGCTTAGTGACCCACATTCTCAAACTTGGCGAGAAAGCCAGGAAAGAGAGGGAGATCGTGGGTTTGACCAAGTCAGGAAGTTCTCCTATCCATTTCTCCTTCGTCAACCATACCCACGAAGGCTTAAGGCTTCGAATGGCGAATTCCCCGTAGGTAACCTTCGTGTGTACGAATGGTTTGACGCCCACGAACATTCAGGAGACTTAACTAGGGACTTCATTCAGAAGGGCTTCGACACATCTCGAAGGGGTGTCCGTCGAGCTGTTCGGAGGGTACATCATCAGAGGGAAAGGTCCTCTATTGTACCCCACGATTCTTCAGCGGTAAGTTCACTAAGTTTGCCACCGGCTGCTTGGTTGATGGTTTGCCTAGTTGAGAAGTTGACATGAACGTAAAAGATTTAGACTTGAAGCCAAAGATCGATGTCGTGATGAGGGACTTTATGGAGTAAGTACTTGAATCGAGTGCATGCCTCGTAGAGAGTTTCGCCTTGACATTGTTGGAATATCAAGATGTCATTCCTAAGTTTGGTTGTTCTCCCCAGTGGAAAAAATTAGGCGAGGAAATGAGTGGTGAGATCATCCCAACTTGGGATGGATCCGACGGGAAGTCGCTCAAGACAATTACTAGCTTGGTCCCGTAGAGAGAATTGGAAGAGACGCAAACGCGTGGTCTCCCAAGTGGTAGCATCAAGGTCGATGGAGTCAACAATTTTAAAGAAGTCCTTGAGATGCTTATTAGGATCTTCGGAACAAAGTCCATGAAATGCACATCCGTTTTGCACCAACCGGATGGTGTCGGATCGCAGGGCCATAGTTTGAGCTTGATCGGAGAGCTCAATGGTGTTCATATAGCCTTGATGGCTCGGTCTAGCGTATTCACCTAGAGTACGGCCTCTTGGTAGGTCAATTGGTGGTGGGTCGATCGGAAGTGGTTGTTTTTGTGGGTTATCACATTCCATGATGAAAAGTGATGAGGTTACGAACAAAGACACGAAGAAGGGGGATAGACTACAAAGAAGCTAATGAAAATGAGAGAAAATCTTACTTGATAGGAATCAAGCAAGGGAACCTAAACGAGATAGAGATCTAACTAGCTATTCTATTTCCCGGCAGCGGCGCCAAAAACTTGATGCTTGTGGGGCTTTTGAATGAAACTTCCTTTTCGTCGAGCAAGTTTTTCAACCTCATAGGCAGTGAACCTAATCATTGTAGTGTAGTATTGGGTAAGCCTCATGGGTTGATATCGTTCTCTAGGGGAATAGGAATGCTAGTAAGAAATATATGACGAGAAGGTGGGGGTTGAGGATGATTCTTTTTTTATCCTTTTATGGTTTTTTAGAAAGCTAAGGTAAATATCTCGGGGCAATTGGTTGGGGGGTGGTACTTCTACCAATTACTCTACTTATCTAATTATCGAGTTATCTAATTACTACAGGTAGCTATGTCTATTTGATGTGTGCTCGTATGATGATTAAAAATGTGTTTACCTAGATACTATTACTCCATAGTTATCTTTTATTGGTCGGTTGCATTGTCACACCTTATCTTAACGCATTGTATTCCTGAGGTCGTAGGGTATGTGTGCCCCCTAGTTCTTTGAGGTTATCTCTCGTATGCAACCTACGAAGTCGGCAAGCCTAAGCTATTTCATCCATAGACCACATCATTATAAAGCATACTCAAGCATTAAATACAACGAATGATGCCTAGTTGCACTCCTAAGCCAATTTACAATTAAGATAACAAACAACCTAACAATAATCCATAACTAGGTTTCATAGATCTAAGCAAACACACAAGAAATTTAGCTAGACATGGTAAAAAAGCAAGCATACACACAAGCAATCGAATTCAGGATAGACATAATGTTACTTTGGATTAAAATACTTATCTCGATGTGTAAAATAGGGTATGGGACCCTAAGATACTGTCCAATTTGGACTAGAAACGATTTAGGGTTTTTTCTCCAAAAGTCTACTTCCTTAAATGTCGAAAAATCGAATTCTATATATAGATTTACAAATGCGACAGCTTCACCTTTTGCATGGGACGCCGTCAGCTTGCCATCATTAGGGTTTCATCTGGGCCAAGTCATCGATGGGACGGCGTCACCTTAGAGTTTGTGGCATGTTGGTCTTCGATTGGGGCGTCGTCTTGATTCTAGATGCGGGCGTTTGAGTTGAAAACTATGAGTGACGCCCTTCTTCTTTAAGGCGTGACGCCGTCAGGTTATGTGACCAAAATTTCCATTGAGCCGTCGCGTGCATGTTTTGATCAAGTCATCATAAAGGGGCGGCTATTAGCCTTTGTTGGGGCGCGTCAGTCTTAGTGCGGTGTCGGCTTTGAGTGGTTTCGATCTTGACTTTGCCATTTTTTTCATGTATTTGCTCCTTTTCGTCCAAATATGCTTCATTCCAGCATTTTGCATCCAAGAGACCTAAAAAGTGAAAAGGAACGAAATTAAACAGTAATAGATATAAAAGTGGTCGATTTAGGGCTTAAATGACCCCCTAAAAGTGTACGTTTTAAATCCTTTTCAAAGATCCATCCTTCTTCTTGACGAATAAAACCAGCGCTCCCCAAGGCGAGGAACTCGGTCTAATGAATCCTTTGTTCAGTTCTCTACATTTAAGATAGAAACACTCAACTGAAACTGACGAAACCTGATCAACAAAACATACAGGTTCTAGGTTAAGTTTTCCAGATTTTTAGATCATGACCAATGTGTTATATTAGAGCTTGCTTAATGTGTGTAACAAATTGATATACAATGACACTAAACCATTTACTATCACATGACACACAACAGTAGATGCAAGACACACACCCAAACACAAGATCATTAACACTACGCTTCATATCACATGTTTAATAAGGTTTTACGTTTCCAGATTTCATGTTGCGTTTATATATTAATCGGATAGCAATTAGATTAGGTTTAACACTTATACACACGATTAGGCTTTAAAGATTACATATTCAGATTATATACAAGATTGAGAGTCGAATGGATTGTAGAACAAAAGAATGATGATACCTTGGGACGAATTACACAAAAGAAACAGGAACAAACGAACAACCTGTAACACCCCCAAATCTAGTTTAGCGGAAGCATTCGGGTCATGGGGTGCTACTAAATAGGAAATCATAACGCAAGTAATAAAGAACGAAATACATACTCCGTTTTAATTCATAAAATTGTTTGAAACCTTGTTTTACAATCGTTGTCCAAATAAAAGTACGGCTCATAAGTTTTTGTGGTCCCAATAATAAAACATCGATATGTATTAAAACACTTCTTTTAAGAAAACTACGACCATTGCCACGCCTTGCCTTGCATCAAGATATCAAATCAAACACCTGAGAAAAATATGCTAAAAATTAAGCAAAAGCTGGTGAGTTCATAGGTTTACTATTTAAAATAGTAAGTATGGACCAAAATATAAGCTTATGAACATTACAACGAATATAATGACATATGAATGAAAGACTATTACGCTAGCACTAAGTTCATGCAACCGATGCTAAGACAGTTTCTGTATGCAAAAATGTAGTCATACAAATTATGGGGCCCAAATGCGAGTGTTTATCCCACTACACTCGAATCCGACATGGTATACGTTTCACCTTGAACTATGCATGGACAACCGAACGGAGGAGTCACCCTCAATAGATCTATTTATAACATTCGCGCTTCCCAATGGGAACTGACGGTCCATGACAGGGCATTTATAAAGGGACTTAGGGCTTAGGCTAAACCACATAAATCTTAAGATATTCGATCCTAACAAGTGGTATAGAGCCATGGTTACTATGTTGATGATTTATTGTAGTTTTTTGTATCATGTTGAAGCTGTTTCTGCACCTTTTTTATAAGTCGGATTTTTTTTTCCTTTTATCATGGTGAACAGTTTTGACAGTTTTTATGTATCTCTTTTTTGGTCCAAAATGTCATATGGTCTATTCTTGTGTACAATCTGTCTTGTGTCATTGTTTTGTCCAAGTCAGTTTTTTTATTCACTTTTGTGACATTTTTTGTACCAAACATGTGATAAAGTGGTCAACCGGTCAATTTCTTGGTCAAAAACGGGTCTAACATGAAGTCCTTATATAATTTTTCTGGGTTTTTATGAAGCTGAACGAAAAAGATGTTCGGAATCTCGCCGGAAAAAAGTCAACTAGGTCAAAACCCTAGTTTTCCTTAAGGATATTCTTCTGTGGTATGGAATAAGTAGAGCACTTCAGTAAGCTATTTCTTACAAAGATTTCACGCGTGGGGGTTTGTCTCACCCTTAAAGAATGCGTGTGACCTATTTCTACATATCACCAGTCTTGGCCTCAGCATGGAGAAGGTTCTGCTTATGAACCGGTTTAACAAGGTTACTAAAAATGTTGCAGTATGGTTTTTATTCTGAAAGAAAGAAAAGAACCTTATCGTGAGCTAAAAGCGAACTTAGACCACGACAAACAATAAATAACATTTACCAAGTACCAAACATCACGACCTCAGTTGATAAACAACATCCTCGGTCCATGAAATCTTAAAAACAATAACGAGATATCTAAAGAAAAATCAGATCCGAACCAAAACCAACATCAACCACTCTAACCTAATCTCACATCAATCAACAACTCGAATCCTATATCATCCTAAACCTAGACTCGACTTTAATCAAAACATGTTCAACGATTCTCTGATTTGATTAAACTTTTTCCCAATCTTGTAAAGATTTTTTTAGTTGAATCACTATCATCACAGAACCATTAGAAGCTTAGCTCCATCTCATATTCGAATTACCAAAGAACGATGTTGGGAATTCTGTGAAGTAGGAATTCCCATGAAAATATCTTTGAAGAATGCTATTTGAAGTACATGGATTCTGCTGAAGAAGAGTTTCTGCTGAAGTATTATTTATGCGTAGTTGGTTTCTACGGATATAGATATTCCGTATATTTATTAGTTTGTTAGGATATGCAAGAACTATTTTAGGTAGTGATATGCATTTATTTTATATTATTGTTTTATTTAGGGTTCTTTGTGTATAAAAGAGCTGATGTCTTTTGTATTGAAAACCTTATGGAGGAATAGGCGGGAAAACATTCGAGGAAAAACATCATAAAGAGAGTGAAAAAAGATCCATAGAGGATCATTGTTTTATTAGAGAAAAACCTTGTTGGTAACTTTGATTGTGTTATTATTATCATTTGTATCTGTTCAATCATTGTTATTATACCTAGTTGAGTCGGATCAAGTTTTTAACAATTGGTATCGGAAGCGGGTGGCTCTCGATCTAGGAGTTTATAAGGTTTTGGGTAATTAGGGTTTGTATCCTAATCGGTTATGGTTGATCTTGATCTAGTGTCTATCAAATTTTTGGTGAGTGAATTATTCAAGATCCGCGTGTTTCTTGTTGTTGTTCAAGTGATTCGGCGAATATTGTTTTTGAGGTCAAATATTATTCTTTATGTAAGTAGTTGATTGGTCCCATTATATGTTATTGTTGCATGAATCTTGGTCTCTGCCAATAAATTGGTTGTAACTTTGGTTGAAGGTAGTCAATCTTGAGTTCATGTTTAAGTGGATATATGTATAACATTTGAATTAGTACTCAGACGATCCACGTCAGGCTCAATTTAATGTGGGGATATATTAATGTTTGCATATGTATCTTGATTCATGTGGGTCTCGATTACGTCTTGTTTTTTTTTTTTTGATGGGCTAAATATAAGTTATTGTGGGGCTCGGGAATATAACTTGTTCTGTCGAAATAACGTGGGGTCTATTGGACACGTTGATCTCATATTGCTTTGATTGGTCAACGAGTTTGGAGTTTTGAGAGGTCAAAAGTTACCAACAAGGAATATAATAATTAACATATCAACACATATCTTTACTGCTGTTATCACATAAAATGGCAGAATTTGATAATAATGGGGATGAGGTTATGTTTCCTTATTTGATGAATGATGATACAGTGCGGGCTAAGAAGATGGAACGGATCATGAATAATGATATGAATATCTGGTGATCCAAAATGGCTTAACATTTGAAAAATTTGGATGTGATGCGATGGAAATCTCTTTTCATCCTCCGGCATTCTGATGAAACACATTGCTTTGTACAAAGAGAGTCAAGGCGAAACTACTGCTTAAATCTATTCCTGTTGATCATGTGGCGATTTTAAGTTATATGGATGATGCAAGTCTTATATGGGATGCACTCAAAGAAAGGTATGGTGGAAAGGCTGAATTCAAGAAGATGAGCAAGGAAGGCGTCTTGGGTTATCTTTGAGAACTTGCCGGTCACGTTTGCATTCATGGGCATCTCGGGTACAAAAGTGTGTGTTTGGTTGTAGTGATAAATACAATGAACTTAAGGAAGCCTATGATATTTTGAAACCTAAATATAATGAATGCTATGTTGAAGTTGAAGCTTATAAAAAGGCTTTAAAAACATTAGAAAGACAAAAGGTTTGGTTTCAGAAGAATCAAATAGCTTATGATGAGAAAAAAAGTGTGTTAGAAAGGATCACCGAATGTGCTAAAAATGAGTTAAAATATTAGAAAGAGCTAAAGTAGAGCTAGAAAAACAAGAAGTGCAAGATAAGTTGGATCTTGATAGCTAGGCATAAAGATGGCTAGTTTCGGTGACAAGTTAGCTAGTCATCTATATTAGTCAAGCTCACAGATGCAGGATAGGTTTAGGTTTTAAAAAGTATGTGGGATTAGAAGCTAGGCATGATGGTAACCACCCGGTGAGGTTTAGCTAATTATGTCAAAAGAAGGTGACCTATCTTTGTCGTGGATCTATTAGAGGAATACCTATGCTGATTGACCTTTCCACTTCTTGTTGACTTTGATGGATCACACCATTTATATGGCAAAAAGTCAAGTGACTTGCCAGACCTTAGTAGCAAAACTAATGACTCTGTCTCTTGTTCTAAAAGTGACAAGTCATCGGACCTAAAGATGATCCTTGTATGCTCATGTGATTCAAGTGACAAGTCGACTCACTAAACACACCCATGACCACACCCAAGTCCAAAGTTGCATTGAGCCCAAACCAAAGCACATTACCTATTACATTGAACACAATTTTGCTTCTAATTTTGTTTTGATAAGTTTAAATGTAATAAACAAAGTTGTGTTAAGAATAAGTCTTTTAAGAAGAAATCTTGTTTTGTATGTGGTAGTAAACTCCATCTTATTATAGAAGCGTGATTATCATTGAAAAGATGGGTGTTTCCTCGGCCATAAGACTTCTAGACTTAGCATGGACTAATGTTGCTAGTATTCCTCCATTTGTTCCCAAGGCACATTGTGAGAGTAGGTAAAACCAGTTCCACTCACTAGTAAGCCAAGGTGTATGCATCATTTTTCTTTGACGAGGCTTCCTAGGCCTTTCGGTTCCTCCGGTGGAGGATATTCTTCACCGATTACTAGGTTGGTGGAACAGTAATGCTAGACTTATGCCCTATAGACCTACTAGTTCTTATCTTGATCATATACACCTTATGTATCTCATATGCATATCTTTATGGTGGAGTTAGAGTGGCAAGCTTTGTTAAGCCCTCAACAGGTTATTCTTGGAAAACTCAAAGGTTTATCAGGTACCAAGAAAAATAGTCTTTGTCAGTGCATTATTAATTGAGGGAGGCCTAAGCCTAAGGGAGGCTTATTGTTGTATATTTGTCTTCTCATACCATTTTTGCGGATGTTGGATCCTCATGCAGCCTAAGGGAGGCTTAGTGTTTCTAGCGACTACAAGCGTCTTTGGTTTCTGCTTGATGGTTTATTTTCCATGTATTGGTTATTTATTTATTTTTTCTTTATTTTATATTTAAATTAAAAAAAAAATCTTTATTTTATATTTAAAAAAAAAATCGTGTTATTTCTTTTAGAGATTAAAAAAAAAAAAAGCTCTTTGTGCAGTATTCGGTTTCTACTCATTCTTGATTGCGGGGTTTTGGTGTTGGTTAATTACCACACAACTAATGGTTTCATCTCACCATGTCTTTCGACACAAGTTGACTAGCCTCAGGGATTATGGCTTGTGGTAGGCCGCGGAAATCCATAAATGGTGTCAACTCACCATGATGATGACGACATTCCATCGAGTTGGCTAGTCCAAACGCCAAGCGGTTTTGCTAAAGACATCTTAATTCGATAGTTCTTGATTTACTAAAAATAAGAGGGTTATCAATGTACCACAGTCTCACACACCAAACATTGGCTAGTCCCGAGCAAATGGCTACTGGGTAAACACATTTCAAAATCCGTTCATGGTTCTTTGATTTGCTAATAAATCGAGATGGTTATCGCGATGTACCATGGTTTCGAACTTAAACATTTGGCTACTCCAGTAGTGATGGCTATTGGTAAAGAGACATCAAATCCATTATTATCAATGATTCACCTCTCCTGAGGAGTTAACACACACAGATGTGATGAGAATAGTAAAACTAACATGTTTTGATGTATCTTATGTCATTTGTTCTTTGCAAAGATGGAGTTTCAAAGTTTGTCATCATAGAATGTAATTGTTTTGGTTCTTTCGATGTTTGAGTACAATCCCTCTTGTTTTGAAGTGTTAAAGATCTATCAGGAAGCTGGAACTTAACTTCTAGTCAAATTCAGGTTTAGGGAGGATTGTTGGGAATTACGGAAGTAGAATTACAAAAATACTTTGAAAGGAATCTGAAGTACATGGATTATAATGAAGGAATACTGTTGAAGTACATGGATTCTGTGAAGAGGTCTGAAGTTATATTCTGATATAGTTGGTTTCTCTAGGATATAGATATTCCATATATTTATTAGTTTGTTAGGATATGCATGAGCTATTTTAGGTAGTGATATGCATTTATTTTATATTATTGTTTTATTTAGGGTTCCGTGTGTATAAAAGGAAGCGTGTCTTTGTATTGAAAAACACGGAATAGAAGCGGTGAAAACATTCCAGGGAAAAACATCATAAGAGAGAGTGAAAAAGATCCATAGAGGATCATTGTTTTATTAGAAAAACCTTGTTGGTAACTTTGATTGTGTTAATTATTATCCGCTGTGCATCGGTTCAATCATTGTTATTATACCCTAGTTGAGTCCGGATCTTGGTTTCAACAAACGATTCATAACACTATTGTTATAATCCTTCTTTTAATTCGTTTAGACACTTGTACTCATAACAAAAAGTAAACACCTACCCGTGATCTCGTTAAGAGATCTTGAAGCCAACTAACATCACAAGTTCAAAGTATTTTAATGTGTTAAGAAGATCTTGGTTCATGGAGAAATTAACACTTTGAAGATACTTGATGACTGATTTGTTATGGGAACTGTGATTGTGATTTGTGTTAATCGGTTTTGATTGAGATGATTTGGTTCACAGGATGTGCAAAGGGTGAAAAAAGGAGGCGTATTATTTCTGATTATTAGGGTTAGGTTTGAACTATTTGTGAAATGTGTACTATTTATATTACCGATCATAATTTCAAGTGGTTTAGGATGTTGGATCGTGGGCCTCAATCTAATATGAAACGGGTCCTTGTTACCTTAATTAGACGTGGGCTTCGTCAAGAGACATGGTCTTGGGCTCTTCAAAATTTGGATCGGGCTGATGAGTTTTCATGAGATGTATTGATATATTCCAAATGACTTTAAGGAATAAAACATGTTACCCAAATATTTTTTACAAAATTTTTAGATACAATGTTATATATATATATATTGGATAAATGAGTGGTATTCTTGGTATGGTAAAATTTTCACGGAGGATACATCGTTCACGGCTTGAGAAAAAATTTGAAAAAAATGGCTACGGGGTTTTTGTACGGTATTGCTTACGCGAAATTGTAGTAACATTTCACGGGTGAACTTCTTTATCGTCGAGACGTTGGTTGGTTGGATGCATGTCTCAAGATAACTTTTTGGGGCATAAATGTCACTATAAGTGATTATGAATTTGACAATCTAGTTATAACTGATGTAAGGAGTTACGTTGTAGTGCTCACAGTGTATAACCATCACTTTAAGGAGTTACGTTTTAGTGCTTTCCGGTGTCACGGCGTTGTGGATTGTTCAAAAATTTAGAACAAGCAGCAAGTCACAAAGTTGGGATGTTTACTTCCCTTTCAAGTTAGTCATATCGGGTTTTCTCCATATGTGGTCATTACTATTAGCCGGTGAATTCAAAGGAGGTTCGATTTAAGGTTGGTTTGAGAGAATTATTGAGAGTATTTTTGCGACATATTCTCACGGAATTTTAATCAAACTAAGGTTTAATATTGCATCAAGAAAAAGGTAATACGGCATGTACGCAAAATTATGATGATTCGATAGCTTAACCATAAGGAGGGAGAAGTTGGTATTTCATCTTCCGTGATTGGATTACAAAGGGTTTTCTGCTTAAGACCGAAAAAGGAGAAGTAGTGTGTGTACATCGGAGCTTTTTACCAACTTGGATGCAATACTAAGTGAGTTATGTTGTTATTATGTTCCCAGAACGACAACCAGTGTGCTACATTCAAGAGTCTAATTTCTCCGCTGCTTGTTGGAAGAGTGTTGTCCGTTCAGGAGGGAGCAAAAGAAAAAAAGGCTCACTAGTTAGGAGGGAGTAATAACCTAACTAGACCGTTACAGTTGAAGTTCGGAGCTACAAGGATTTGTGCCGTCGGTGCAAAGATCAAATCGAGATGATCGGAAGAGAACTTCAAGTTTGCCTCAATATCTAGACTCTGAGACTCTGCGCTTCAACAAAGTCAACATTGTTCATTACTATTGTAATTTACTTTGTTTTGTATTTATAGGTCTCATTGTAACCATTCACGTGTGACGATATCTTGGAGAGAGATTGTTAGCCTCGTTTTTTTATAAAGATAACGTCACTTATGTGAATTGGACTAGATGCGTAGTATACTTTGCCCGCAGGGACTAGTATCGTTTAAGTGGCAAAGTAATAGAAAGTTGAGCCTATAAATACCCCTCACGACTCTCCATGAGGGGTGAGGTTAATCATTAGGTGTATTGTATTGTTTCCATTTTAATTAAGTTATCTTTGTTTCTCCTCTCTCTCACTACTTTCTCTCTCTAAAAGGATGAAGATCTTCATCTTCTTCCACCAACCAAGGCCTCCCAAAACCACATAAATCTTAAGATAATCGATCCTAACATAATGCATCCATTTGAAATGGTTATATAGTTAGTTAATATATATATATATATATATATATATATATATATATGTATGTATGTATGTATGTATATATATATATGTCGAAATTTGGCACGATACTCGTGTAAACCTTTGCATATCGTGTTGTTAAATAAAATGACCATTTTAATAGTATACGCTAGGAGATATGTGTAATCCAAAGTATTCGACTAAACCCATTTGAAAGTTTAAGTGGTAGTGTTCTAAATTTCATTTTTAATTTCTATAATCAACATTTTCGTGATGACGACAAACAATTAAGCAATATGCCGATTCGACTAAGATTGATACGGGTTACAGAAATGTTCTAAGACTTCTAAACTTGACTGCCGGGATTCACTACGTGATCATTTACTTCTTAACAATACACGGATAAAAGACTTTCGATTGAGAGTACATATACCCATCCCTCGAGTGGGCTGTGGCCCAGATGGTACCCGATCACTCAAATGGGCTTCGGCCCAATGTTAAACAGACACCCCATTAGGGCACTCCATGGGCCGCGGCCCATATGGTATACCAATGGACTTTTGTGAAGACTAACACTTTTCTGCAATTGATAAGTTAAGGTTCAATAGGATTTCGAGTAAAGATGCCACCGACTTGGGGTTGGACTCGAAAAACGAGACACCGTCTCGTGTACTCGAAAACCATTCCGACTACACAACTCAATCGACACCTTTCAAATGTTACCCATGCCCGAAACATTACCCGATTACCCACAACATGACTACAAGAGTTTTTAAATATATTTCGGATTGACAAAACTTGTAAAGAACTCCTATATCAAAACTGATTGTTTAATAAATCGTATGACCAGGCCTTTGATGGTGATCAAAGGGTATGAGGGGTGTTATGCTTACGCCAAACTTGTAGTCAATCTGCAATAAGAAATAGAAGACACTTCGTTAAGTGATTACACAGGGGTTGGACCCTACGAACCACCTCCGGCGTGCGAGTAAGTATGTGATATGTGTTGTAAGTAATGTAGAGAATGTGAAATGTTGTGTTGAGTGAACATACCATTGAAATGACTCGTCCAACCTATTTATAGATAGAGAAATAAGCTTGAAGAGAGTTTGCACATGTTTCGGAGATCATGGGGGCGTCCCATGATTTGTGGTAACCGCTAGGGCTTCATCCCCACTCTCTATGTCTTGACATGGAAGCTAAGGAGATAGTGGGAACGTGGGTAAGACCAATTCAATGTTCTCCTTTGTCTTATTGTTTCCAAGGCCAGACCCTGAAGGGCTTAAGCTTTCGACTGGCGACTTCCCAACTGGTAACCATGTCAATGATGAATGGTTTTACGTCATTGATGACTTAGGAAGATAGCCTTTGTCCTTCGTCATGCAAATTCGACTGAGGTCGAAGGGGAGTCCTTCAACCGATCGAGTGCGTCATCAACCCCCCCAGTCGAAAGTAATATGTACGAACGAGGATATGTTGCTTACGACTCAAAAATACACACGAAACCCCTCCTTTGTCACAAAATTGAACGAAGAAAAGAAGTCGGATATATCTTGAGTGCGCATTAAATGCAAAGTACTTAGCCAAACCACCCCTTTTCTTGGTAATCCAAAACGTGCTTTCAAAATTTAAAATGGGTTTGAAATCCGGAAGTTAAGTGGTTTAAAGGGCACGTGTAAGGCCAAGATTTAAGCTTCGATAGGGTATTTAAACTTCAAATAGTAAACCCTAAATCACTTTTTACCCTACGCCCAAAAATTTACACCTACAACTCTGTCTTCCGAGCAATATTCCGACCAGAAAGGTAAGGTATTCCTCCCAATTGCTACGTTTTTCTTACTTTTTTGTTGAATAAAAGTATTATGGGTGCGAATGCTAAATTCACCATAAGGCAACAAGGTTGTACTCTGACAAAGGAAGAGCTGAAAGTGTGGAAAACGTAGAGGGGAGGGTGAATACGTTTCTGTTTCAAACTTAAAAATTTTGTATCAAATATATTATAAACCATTGCATTTTCTAATCTCGACGCGAGGATGCATTTAATGCATTACGGCATGTAAGTCCAACCCCTTAATATCACATAAGATTCCGTAAGATTAATGGTTCATTATAAATCAAGTTTCACCATTATTAGTCTGGTTGCTTTTTCTTGATCAAGCGTGTCATAATATGTAAAGTGTTAAACATAGTTTATGACTATATGAAAGACCAAGTATGCATCACAAACATAGACATCAACCACATAGAAAATAAACAATGTAATGCAAGAATAAATGTAAAGCTATAAGTAAAAGGATAGACAAACCAACACGAGGATTTATAGTGGTTCGGTCATGAAGCTCTTCTTCGTCCTACTCCACTCCCCGAGTCACCTACTCGAGAGTTACTTCACTAGATCAACAAACTCCATTCTTGGCAGAGAAAACCTTACACAACGTCGCTTACACTTTTTCCGGTACTAAGCTAAACACCGAGTTCTTCCACGAGGTAGAACCAAACCTATCACAACGTCGCCTACACTTTAACAAGTACAAGGCTAGATACCGTGTTCTTCCACAAGGTAGAACCAAACCTATCACAACGTTGCCTATACTTTATCCGGTACAAGGCTAGATACCGGTTCCATTAAAAAGGAGGAACCATTTCCTGACCAACACGACACATCTATGACACCCATTAGGTTTTGTGGCCCAACATAACAAACCTTGTGTTTTATGGCACAAACACATAAACCATCTAATATAATTATAGATACAAGAATATGATACTAGACAATATCCAAGACAATGTGTCTAATGGATATGAAATCCTAAACTAAACATCAAGAACACAAAGCATGATGTAGTTAGTCTTCTATGAACGAAGATGACAAGTTTCCCAGGCTTGTTGTAGAAGATCTTTATATGCTTGTATGCTTGTGATGGGTGATCACTTCAGTAGGTAAGGATGCAAGATCTCTAGGCTTGCTTTGGAGGATCACTTCGGGAGTATGCTTACATTAAATGAAAGTTAGAAGCATTATGATCATATGAAACGAGGGTGGTTTACATGTTTCCTAATGATCTAAATATGCTAGAAATTGTGGAGAGAAACTATGTGTAAAGGTGTGAAAATATGGTGAGAAGTGGCTTGCTATTTATAGGCAAAAAGACCAAACTATGTTTTTGTCCCAAGGATCCCTTCTGGAGGGATCTGGCTCTTGTAAATCCAAGGGATCCGTGGGCAATTTGATGGATCCGTGGGACGCTCCTCTTTACCCATGGGTTATGGGTCATGGATCATGGGTTATGGGTCATGTACTTGAGTGCCCACCAAGGTACAATGTATCTAGACATTCGGTTATGGGTCTTGGGTCATGGGTTTTACCCAACACATTTACTTTTGTTTATGTATGTAAGTACTTTGGTGTTATATATAAACTATTTAACTAAACATGTTTAATGGTTTGTTAGGGGTTTGATCATAACGCAACATAACAAACATGTACAAATCTGTGTTGTAGCATACAAGGACTTAAGTCGTCGAGAGGTGATGAGAGTATGTTGAGACAAAACATAATTACAAGTAACTTATACATTTTACGTTATGTATTAAAAGTTACATGTTTGTCATCAACAAAACAAACGAGACTGTATAGATTAAATATCGTAATATTTGCAATAACAATCTCCCCCTTTTTGATGATGACAAAATATATGTAAACGTAATAGATAGGTAAAATGTCAAAGTTACTTGTGTCCGTACTTCCTATACATTACCTTCTTCGTTTACACTCTTCTCCCCCTTTTTCGAAACAAAAAGTGTGTGTCCTTGGAACTTAAACTTAATTTCTCCCAAGAATGGCGAGTTTGCATCATCTCTAGTGAAGTTAAATTAAAAAACTCCTTATTGCTCCAATTGGCACACCACGCCAATACCTTCAACACGAAACACTAATGGAGGAAGAGAAGGATTATCAACAAGATTCACTGGTGGTCTTGATGATGACGAAGGCTTACAACTCATGACCTTGAGCTTGCACGTCTTCAAGAGGTGGTAATCTCGCCTTTAAGAGGAACCTAGAGAATCACACAAAGAAAAAAATACATAGAAAGTCCTTTGAATTATAACCATTATTGCCAACGGCTCAATGGATCAATTTTTTGAGGCTTAACCTACATCAAGGTTAGTGTTAAGGATATATATATATATATATATATATATATATATATATATATATATATATTTATATATATATATATGATGATAAATAAATCTTCCTTTTGTTTAAACATAAAGGAATTTTGAAGAATGAATGTGTGCATGCTCCCCCTTGACAGTTGCTCCCCCTTATTAAGGGCATCAAGTATTTTAGGAAGATAAGACAAAAGTATTGCAAAATTTGCAATGTTTTTGCTTTGACGAAAGCTACCCTTTATTGAGGACGTCAAGTGCTCCTAGTGTGTTTTGAAAATCTACAAAACAAAAAATTAGTGAAAAAATATATTCATCGTTGGACGAGTAAGTCATATGATTCACTTTGTAGATGCTCGACGGAAGCTCCCCCTAGCTCGAGGGCGTCAAGAAGAACCTACAAAAAAATAAGTAAACCTCGTCCGAAGACAAGTGTGCCATATACAAACCCATGTATATGAGTGAACCTACAAAGAAAAAAAATTAGTGTAAAATTTCATCCATACATAGACGAGAATCCCATACACATCAAAGTGTATATATATGAATCTACAAAGAAAGGATTAGTGTCAAAAAGAGAATAATCCTACTACTTGCATCATCGTGGTTGGTTTAGGGGTTGTACGGTTGTTCAAGGTAAGAAAATAAATGTATTTGGGGATGAGACGCATTTTATTACGAAATTCACTTGGCTTTTGACAACATAGATGTTTGTGGAGGATGGTTGAGAGACCTTGAATTGTAGTGGTAGTGAGACACTTGTAGAATGTGGTTGACACAAGTACCTTGAGGTTTGAGGTTGTGGTTGACACAAGTAGGATGTGGTAGAACATGACACATACTTCATCACGTAGTTCATGAACTAGACCTTGGACACGGTGATAATGATAGAAATCATCATTATGACTTAGAGGTATGGAAGTTGTGGTAGAGGTGATGAGAGGTCAAGTTTTACTAGGTAATAAAGAGACTCAAGATTAGCAAGGATGGTGATGAAAGGTATCAAGGTGACTCTTTGACTCGGTTGATGACTTAATAGAGGTGGTAGACATGATGATTTTGTGAGTAGTGACAAAGTAGAGTAAGATGGTTAGGATGATGCAAGATTAGGAATATATATAAAACTGTGCGAATGAGCACAACTTGACTTGATGATGAAATCAACCATTGTCAACCTACAAGAATCCAAAAGAGTTAGTACAAAAGGAAAACATTTATACAAATGGAGAAATTGTTCACATAATATCATGAAAAGAAAAGAAAGAACACGCAAATAATCATATAAATGAAACTCATTTATAAACATATAAGAAACTGATAATCCTAAGTGTTAAACAAGTGCTTGAGTGGAAAAAGAAAATTTGAAATGATTATCTAAAGAGATAATGTACCTTACGTTCCCGGTTCCACCGTTCCCTCACTAGAGGGATCCGGCTAGCTTTAGTCTAAGGATCCGGCTAATAGATGAGGTGAAAAGGAGGTGGTTGGATTCTATCAAGGTCTAGCACCTAACTATCCTAAGTTACTCAGTCTATTAAGTGTCTTACATGGCATGAGACCTAAGTGGTCAAGACTAATGAGTGAGATTTGTCAATGATGGCTTTTGTGGGGAAAATGGAGTTTTAGAAACACAAATGAGTGATCATGGATGACACTAAGTGTTTGAGGATGGTGAATGGTTATAGGAACTAGATGGAGGTTAAAGGAAAATTTATAAAATTTCTTAAAAATCATAAGAAATAAAAAACTAGTTTTTGGAGCATTTTAAGGTAAAGCTGACTAAAATCAATTTGCTAAAATTGAAAGAAATATCAAACTAGGTGTTTTTAGTTGAGAGGAACAATGTGTAACCATTGTAGCGGAAACATGATGAGTTTTGAAGTAGTGATAAATCAAAAATACTTTGCAGGTGATCCTAAGTCATCTATTAGTGAATGTGAGATCAACTGAGCCTAAGGAAAGTTTAAGTGATCCTAATGTAGCATGTTTAACTAGTCCAATAAGGTGTGGAAGGTTAGATTGATGCAAGGAGGCTAAAAAGGAACTTCTGTCCACCCGGATCCCACGGATCCTTCACTTGAGGGATCCATCTAGCTATATCTAAGGGATTTGGCTTCTAAGACAGATTTTCTCAACAGAATAGTTACAAAATTTTGCTCTATGTTTCGAATTTTGAAACTAATGATTTCTACAACAAGTATACATATATACAAGTTAAGCATAGCAAGGAGAGCATGTAGAAATAACATATAGGCAATCAAGTGAGATTGAGCTCACAAATAACACAGAGGTTTAGTAAACTTAACAAGCACTATTCAAGAAGCCAAAAACAGATTTACGGTCTAGATTAGTAAATCATTTACACTAACAATGACATGTAAGGTATGTGTCTAGAAAGAGTTGTGAGGTGCTAGTTTAGGACAATCTAGACTATCTTTAGATCCAAAAGGGAGTTGTTATTTGTGGAGATGAAGGAATTGTGTTTAGAAGAGTAAGTGTTGGATTTAGAAAGGCTTGAAGCAAGTACCGTTTTGTGAGTTGGTTTTGGCTAACAGATGTTTGCCTATGTGTTGGTATTTGAAGAGTAAGAAACACATGTATATACGTCCTTAAGAAATTAAATTGTTTTAGAAGGTTGTTTTGGTCAACGGAAGCAATGAACTATGTATAGTCATTACAGACGGTGATTAGCATACAATGAGCTTCGTCCATGAAGTCATGTAGCTCTTCTCGATCAAAGAAAGATAATCGCTTGATGAGGCAAGTGGTTGTGATTAACTTAAAAGAAAAATTAATTTTACAACTTGTTTGATTAGTAATTCTAAGACAATGCAAAGTATTTCCATTGTAAACTTACTTTAGGAAAACATAGGAGTATAAATTTCTCAAGTGAGAGAATGAATATGAGACTATTACTAGCGGTGCTCAATTACGGCTAAACACGACCATTTTTACGGGCTGTTAGGAATTGGAATTTCCATGTTAAAGTGTAGGTCACCCCAATTATGGTCTAGCATAAGTTAGCTCGTAGACATGTCGTTTGTTATGTTATTTAGTAGTTTATTAGTTAGTTTATAGCGTAGATTAGTTTAGTATAACACCATGGAGGAAGGACGGATCTTTACCCACTGTATACCTGATCCACAGGCCGTCAGGAGGTCGTGTAGTCTGTAAGTACAAATACCCCTTCTATCCTTGGAAGGGGTGGTGCTTCTTTCAATCTAACCTTTCATTTTTGTATTACAAGTCTCTACCAAGAACACCCTCTCATCTCTTTCTCTCTCTAAATGGCTAACATGTATTTCCATCATCCTAGACCACCTGAATCATCTATAACACAATATATTTACGATCCTACAAATGGTATCAGATCCAAGGTTATGGTGTTGTGTTGATTTATGGTGGTTTTTGTACCTTGTTGTAAACTGTTTTTAGTATTGTTTTTGATCCGGAAAATTTTTCTCTTCCTATTATGTTGGTAAACAGTTTTTTGTAACAGGATTTATGTGTCCTTGGTCAAAAAGGTATCTTGCTTTTTCAAATTTGCAATATCAGTTTTGTGTGTCCAACCTGTTTGTCACATCTCTCATATATCAAGACGTTTTTGTTTGGTACCAATTCTGTGAACATGATCATATGGGTCAAAATGGGTAATAAGTATGTCCTTTTAAGTCTTTTTTCTGGGTTTTGCAACTTGGTCGGAAAAAATGGTCATTATGTTTCTTAATAGCGACTTGTGGTCCTTTTCTTAATAGCGACTTGTGGTCCTTTTTCTTAATAGCGACTTGTTCTTAACTTAGTGAAGCGAGTTGTGTAACTGAAATGACTAAAGCGACTTGTGTTAAAAATTTTCATCAGTTAAATATTGTCATAAGCGGTTTATCATCAGTTTCTTAAATATTATCCAGTTTCTTAAAGAAGCGACTTGAGTTTCAAAAGAAAAAGCGAGCTGTCATTTTGGTCTAATGCGAGTTGACTCTTGAGTCAACTCAGGTCAATAGCGACTTGACACAAAATCATGTAGCGACTTAACTCATAAAAACAAAAGCGACTTGTGTGATTTGACACACATAAAATCTAGCGACTTGTCTATATTGGTCAAAGCAAGATGCAGTTTGTCTATATCAGGTCAATATGTATGCAGTTTAAGAAGAAAAGAATGAAGCGAATTGTTTTTAAGGTTAAGTCTACATATTCATAAGCATTTATAACTCAAATCATCAAAATCAATATTCATACATAATCCTACCTCATTCATCATCAACAAGAATCAAGACTCGACTCAAATCACATCAATCTCAACGGTTATATTATCAAATCACAATCACATCTTACAAGTCTCATTCAAACATTCACTCATGTCTCGATCTCAGTTTCGATGTTGTGTGGTTCTTCAAACACATATACATTAAAAGGTCTATTCACAAACATTCGAACACATCATTGATCCATTTTGACGTTCATCCCTTTAAAACATCCGAAAGTAATGATAACTCAAATAACTAATCTGTTTTTTTCTGAGTTTCTTGACTCGTTTACATGGCCAAATCAAAGAATACATCTTGTGGTCACACATATTAATTTCTTGGTTATGTTCGAACTTCAAGTAAAAGGAAACAACAATTTTTTTTGTCATCCCCTTCCCTCATGTTCGATTGGTATTAAGAAACTAATGCACACATAATAAATTAAACCTACCTTGAATCACTTGGTCAAATCTTGTAAATGATGCGCGTGCCATCCCTGTGGCCTATTCGTTATACCTCAAGCCATCCCTGTGGCGAGGTCAACAAGGAATGAATGATTTATGTGCTTGCCTGTTATGACCCTTGTTGTGGCATCTATCGTGATAAGGGATGATGGATGAACTATTCTTTTTGAATGCTTCCATTGATCTGTTTATATCATTGAGGCGTTGAGATTGAAAGGGTATAATGGGGGCGGATGAAAAAATGGATTAGGGTTAGTTTGTGTGTTGTAAGTGGTATTAAATACCCCCGTGGGATTATGGTACACCTTGTGTTGGATCATGTATACCGGATATGTTTTTGGGCCGGATTTGGTGTTTTTTCTTGTCCGAATTTCATGTTGAGAGGGCCGGACTTGGATGTTGATTGGACCATGGGCCTAGTTGTTTTGATTTATTTCAATCAAACACACATTTATCTTAGCCATCTGCTTACGTATATGGTCTTTGAACAATGTGGTGGAATCACTTTGTTGATCGACTATCATGATATGAGTCGACTATCATGTCAGTGAATTGTTGTAAAATCACATTTGGATCGGGTGTTTGGATTAATTATGGGTTGTAAATGTAACCGGCCGTTGGAGTGGAATGGACTTGGATAAGAGCTTGAATTAATATCTTATGTGCGCTATGAGTTTTTGATCTGGGTAATATGTCGACTGAGTTGGGAATACTGTTTGAACCAGGTCAAGATAATTGTGTACATTTGGGCCAGTTGATAATTATCTTACGATTTGAGACATGCGTGGTGTTAATTGATCATGAGATTTGAGATAATGAGATTTTATGAGATTCGTTGAAGTGATTTGGTATGATGTTATGAGTCGTTGTGGTATATGGTTTGATACTTTGGTGTATACATTTTCACGAAAGATATTATGTCACGGTTTGAAGAGTTTATTGGTAAATATTGACTACGGGGTTGTTTATACGGTATTTCTTATTTGGATTTGAAGTGAGATTTTCCGGGCGCATTTACTTATTTCGTCTTCTTTCTTTCTACCCTTCCGTGAAGATGACTTGTTTGAGCATTTATAGAGGGTGATAAAGACTTGGCTATTTAGTTACGTTTGTGATTCTTTCTCGCTTAACACACAACGTAGCTATCACTTCGGTGTCTCACTCAGTTGAGAATGTCAAGAGGTTTTGTACATTGGGTACACCGTTTCTTTTTCACGAGGATTAGTACAAGTTTAAGTAACTAATCTAGGGAAGTTTACTTCATGATCAAGTTTGGCATATCGGGTTTACTTCACCATGTTGTCACTGCAATAGCTGACGAATGCGTGAATGATGTGTTTACCAAAGTGTTTATTGGATGGTTGATGATATTGTTGATGTTGGATAATGAACCGTTGATGAACCGCTGCATGTTCCCCTAAAACAGATATTCACTAAAACTAAAGTTGTCATAACACGTTCAAAGCGACATTGTTTACGGTTTTGTCTTGATTTTGTAAAATCCCGCGAAAGAATCTATTTCTCGGTTTGAATCATAGACTTGTAAAATCCCGTGACAATGGAAACATCCCGGTAATAGTAAAGTGCATTTTCGGATCTATCTTACGGTTTATTCTTGGTCTTGTAAAATCCCGCGAAAGAAACTATTTCTCGGTTTAAACCATAGAATTGTAAGATCCGGTGATGATGGAACCATCCTGGAGAAAGGAAAGTGTATTTCGAGGTCTTATCGATCTTGGTGCTACGGTTTCTACTTTGAAGAAGGGATAAAAGGGTATACTTCATGAATTGGATGTGTGTTTGGATATTCGTCATGGCAGTTTGGTTATTACATGGTTTTATGGGGTTATGTGCTTTTAACCATGGTCGGGATGAAAACCTTTATCATAGTTCACTTAAAACGTCAAAGGAGGCTAGATTTGAGCTTTTAACCAGAAGATGTGACAACGGGGTTAATTCACTATTATTTATTTGAGGTTGAAGTGAAATATCACGGGCGAGTGTACTTAGTATCTGAAGGTATCGGGGATGGTTGGATGAAGATTCTTCAAGATCCTTGTTCGAGCTTATTATCAAATACGAAGACTTGGAAATCTAGTTATTGTTGGGTGACTTTTTTCTTTTCTTTTACCACTTAGGGGAATTGGGCTCTTACCACCACAAAATAACTATCACTTTAAGGAGTTACGTTGTAGTGCTCAGTGTCACATTGAATTGTAGATTTTCAAGAGGTGATGTACGTCTAATACTTGATGGTTGGTTGGTTGAAGAGTATAGAGTACTTAGAGATTCAATGGAGGATGAACTCTCGGCACCGCTCTTTGTTACATATGTGCAAGTTTAAGTCACGAGTTCGGGTTGTTTTACTTCAGGGTCAAATTCATCATATGGGGTTTTCTCCATCAGTTGTCACTACAAAGAGCCTACGGAATGATAATGGGGTTGATTATAAGTTTGCCAAGAGTAGATGAAAAGAGAGATATTATGACGTTTGAATACTTCAGTTCAAACCTCGTTCTCTAAAAAAAAGAAAAGTGTACGTTTCAGTGCGCTTTATCTTTGCAAGAAGAGAAATCTTCTTATGACGTTTGAACACAACAGTTCAAGCCTCGTTCTCTAAAGAAAAGAAAAGTGTATGTTTCAGTGCGCTTTATCTTCGGAAGAAGAGAAATCTTCTTATTATGACCATTCTCATCAACATGCTTCATACTTTTTCCATGCGCGTACAATTATCAAGTGAACCGGACTACTGTTGATTGTTCTCTTATTCCACTTGCTCTATTTAAATGATGATGGCGACATCATGTGCAACCTTTGAGGGGGAGAAGTGTGAAGAGACTACATCTTAGATATATTCACTCATTTAATCAAGAATGGCAACTCCGTATGCAATTCTTGAGGGGGTGAAGAAGTGTGAATTTACTGCATGGTTGATTGATATCTAAGAATAAATGGTCAAACGGCTCCAAACTCATGTAAGAACCGAGCTTCTTCTTATCGGGTCATCTTCACATGGAGTTTTCTTCTAAGAGCCGTTGGTTGACATCTTCTCACGGACTGATGAGTTTATTGACAAAGTGTTTCCGGTTAATGCTTCACGTACACATCAACATGATGATTCCGAACAATCTCTCTGTTCTTGTTTGATGTGATTGGTAGTTTGGTGTTACCATTTAGTGTGTTCATTGCGGGCTGATTGCTGATTTCCTTGATGGACATCTTTCTATTCTTGTTTGATTGGGAGGGATTGGTGTTAAGGGGATTTGCAAGAGGTAAGTTAATTGGGATGCTTTTTTGGTGAAATGAAGATGTTAACATGTTAATCCCCGGATGAACAATCTTGAAGAAGGTCGAGTCTATAGTCTGTTCTACATTTTCTGTTGCATGCTAAAAGAATAAAGACGAGTTGCATTTGATTATCTAAAGACTTCTTCTTAATATGGGCAATTATCAAACAGATTGTCGGTTTAGGGGAGAGCACTAATTGGGGAAGAGTGAAAAGTCAGATTTAATCCCCAATTAGACTTGCTCACATTCTTCAGCAAGTTGATTCTCACAGATACATCTGAGCTAATGATGTTATTCTCAAATGATTTCTAGTACATGGGCTTATTATATGTTGCTGATTCTGAAGTGTCAAAACCAGCAAGGGGAAGGAGACACGCATCTAAACGCGAGTAAACTGGATGAGCTTAATACTTCTAAGTGATTGAAGAAATCCCGGGAAGACATATGTCATTACCGCAGAGAAACTCAAGGTTTGACTCATGGCGTTTAGTGTTATTATTCCAACTACGTGGGGGAAGTGATGTAAGAGAGTTTCGAAGATAAAGAGGTACACAAGTGTGTTATGATTTTGATGTTATCGCAATCATCGGGGGAGAGAATTGTATACATTGAGGGCTCACTGTCTCACTTGAGAACTTAATCGATGATTCAGATATAATCACTTATTCGGAGTTGACATCATGAGATTGTCATCCGAGATGTCGTGATTCACCGCTTCTTCAATGTTATCGGTTATTTTCTTTTTGGGCATTCGGTTACTTTGGGTACTTCGGGTTCTTGAGCTTCATACACTATCATCAGGGGAGAGAAAAGTATACATTTGGGTTATTCTTTGGCTATCGGACTTAATCTGCTACTTCGATGGTATAAGTTTCCCTGTCTTCGGGTATATGTATATTCGGGTTCGTGAGCTCTAGTCTAAGAAACTGACTGCATCAATTCATCTACTTGGGGGAATTGTTCTCTTGACACCTTTTTGGGATGCATCGCTTGGACTTGTGGTAATGAAATATGAGAAGAAATTTAAAGAGTGGGATGATACATTCTTTGTTCTTGTTGATGATATAACCCCGAACGAAGAATCTCGACTATCGTTCTTAAAAGGAGCAGCGGAATTTATGATAATGGTGTGCTTCTCTCGTGCACTGGCTAAGGCAAGGTTGAAATAGAGCTTGAATCTGCTCATCTAATGGATTTTTGGTTTGGGGGAAAGCTCCCAAAGTCTCTCTTTCTCAAAGGCTCATGTTCTATCTTCTATTCGGGAGCCTCAGAAGCTTTGGTGGTGGAAGTTTAAGAGATGACAAACTCTATCTTCTACGACGTGCTGCTCGATATCCTTATCTCGGTACTCGTATCATCATTCTCTTAAACTATATCATCTACTCTATCTTTGTAAATATTTATTAAAAAGCAAAATACAAAATTATAAAACTAGCAAAACGAAATAGAAAAATATAAAACCAACAAAAACCCTTTAAAAAAATCAGAAAATTTGAAAAAGACCAAAAATATGTTTTCTCAAGAAATGTCTTCTGGTATCGATAACATCTGCGGTCTTAGAAATGTCATTCAATAATGGCACGGGACCATAGATGAAGTTCGAGCAGGAGGTGTAAATATTCTTTTTCAAAACATGTCTAAAATTATGGCTTACAGTTACTTCAGACTATAACCCGTACTTAAATCATGGCTTGCTATTATTTCCGATAGTAACCCACCCTTCAAGGAAGGAAAGTGCTGCGCTAAACCAATTTTCAAATATTTCGAGCACTTATCCTAAAAACAAAATGAGGAAAGTATGTCGAAGGACTGCTGTTCCTACTCAAATATTTTTCCGTCTAAAATTCTTCAGAAAAATATTTGTTTTAACTTAATGGTGGTAAATGAGTTGCTTGAAAATCAATCAGTATTGGAGTTTTCATAAATTTGCAAACTCAATCAATGACTTCCGCGTTTTTAATCTTTTCATAAAATGAGTCATTGATTGAGGGGGATAATGTTTTTCAAATTTATATCATCTATCGGACTTATTTAATTATCCTAAATGCTTAAATGTAAAACATATTAACATACGTTGAAGGACTAGGTGCCTAGGATATGATTGTTAGGATTAGATGATTAGAGGTTGATAAACACATTATTCCCATGCTTTACATGATCTGATTGATATGTTGAATTGACTTTTCTTAGTCGATTGTTGTTTGGGTGATGTCGACCACCATATATCTGTTTGTATGTCTACTAACGTATGCAGGTATATTGGTATATAAGAATGTTCCCGATCTGGATCCCACAACAGAATATGATTGGATGCCGAAAGGAAAGGGTAACTATATCTTGGGTTGACAAATGAAGAAACGGAGCTTAATTTGACTTCTATGGAAAGTTGGCATGAAAAATGCAACGTAAGAGGTCTCACTGCATCAGCAGATAGTTTTCTTCATCATCAAATGAAGAAACGGAGCTTAATTTGACCTCTATGAAGAGTTGGCATGATAAAATGCAATGTAAGAAGTCTCACTGCATCAGCAGATGGTTTTCTTCCAAACCTACAACAACAACAAAAGCAGCTCAACCACCTAACGTATCTTTGTGCATGACAAGTAGTGGATGATAACATTTTTTAAAACATTTTTTTAAATAATATTGTTTTGAAAAATGAAAAATATTGTTTTTTAAAATTAATTGGACTTAATTTTGAAAATCACCGGACTTAATTTTTATCAAAACCTAAGTCACTCAATCAACGACTACGGTCATCGATTGAGGGGGAGAGTGATTTAAAATAAAATATTTTCAAACGATATTTATTCACAAAAGGTCCGTTGGTACAAAAACAAAGTGGTGATCTAAAGATTTAATGTTATGTCATGGTATGATGTTCTTTAAAACTCAAAGATCTTACAAAATGAAATTTTTTCTGTTCTTGTTTGATTATGAAATTGTTTTATTTTACTTAAAGATCTCTTAAAAATTATCATACCTGACACTAACAATCTTTAATGTCTATAGTTGGTCCTTATCAGTCAAATTTTCAAATTAAATCTAGCCACGTATTTCCCTAAAATTCTCCAAATGATTTAAATCAATCGGGATCCAAAATCTCAATTGGTTTGAAATTTTTGATCGGGGGAGAGATCGTGATTTAAATCTCAAATTGGTTTTAGTCCTTTAAAGGCACTCCTGCCTCCATGTGCCAAACGATTTCAAATACAAGATGCACATGTTGAGGAGGAGGATTTATCCAAAAACAAGATGAGTATTTAAACCTGGCCACATATTCTCCCATGTTTTCTAAACCTAATTAAATCACTTGGGATCCAAAATCTCAAAGGGTTTGATATTTTTGATCGGGGGAGAATTTGTAATTTAATATGAAATTTGATATAAGATGATCGTTTTGATTCAAAGTGCAAGTTCTCTCTAATATGTGCTAAACTCTTTCGTATATCGAAGCACATATTGAGGGGGAGCATTTCAAAAAGAAAATAAACTTTCAAGGTACAAAGATTTCTATGTTTCAACATAAAGTACCTTGATTGATTTTCTAATGGTTTCTTAATGGCTTTTGTTATCGTGGATATACTTCAAAAGAACTCTTACCTCTATGTGATAAAATGATTTCAAATATCCTATGCACATACTGAGGGGGAGAATTTACCAAAAAAATCAAATGGCTTTTTCTATGGAAATTGTGATCAAGAAATCCTTCTGGAGCCAACATCAAACAAGCTCTTGGTGGGTGACATGTGAGATCTTTTCTAAAGATCAAGCTTGTGACAACTGGACAGAAACGATGGGGCGATTCACTCTTGAATCAACCTTGGTCCAGGAAATGAATTGACGAATACTTTTGGAAAAACCATTCGATGTGCAAATCTTCTTTTCTCTAGCACATCGAATGTGTACTAATGTTTTCAAACACAAAAAGTATCTCTGATTGAAAAAAATACTTTTGGAAAAACCGTTCGATGTGCAAATCTCTTCTTTTCTCTAGCACATCGAATGTGTACTCTTTCAAATACAAAAAGTATTTATGATTGAAAATTGATCTTTCTCATAAAACCTTGCGTGTTGCAAAACTCTTTCTTCAAAATACGCGATTGTTTTCAAATCAATTTTCATCAATCGTGAATCTCAATTACGCCGGTTCACTCACTCCGTGTTGTCTTCTTTGAGACGTTCGGTTTGAGAACAGCTAGAAACATTGCGAAACCCGTCAAGGAGATTCTTCGAATTATACGATCACGCAGTACTTGTCTGATCAACGGGAACCGTGGGCCGTGTACCTCAATTCAACGAAAGTGATCAAAGACACTTTCGTGTGTTTATTGCTAACTGTTGTTTGCAGGTACATTTGGACGACAGTGATCGTGAGAAGTCAATCCAAAGCCGCATGCTCATAGCATCCACACTTAATTGAAGAAATCATGACTTGTGCATATCTATAGAACCTTGCTCAGATATTTTTATACTATGTTTACTTTCTGGCTGCAAATATCATGAGCCAGTAAAACTTCCGCTACTCTGATGGAAAGATGTCATGATCCTGAAAGTGTGAGCATGTCGGTCCGAAAGTCACAACATTACATGATGGCAACACAACAAAGGGTGATCCAGAGATTTACTGTGGCTGATGATCTCAAAGAAAGCTCAAAGATCATCAAGATGTGGATCAGTTAAAGACCTCCACTTAAAGTACAAAACTATGCGGACTTTGAAGAATCGCTACTAAAGTACAAAGATTGTGGAATTTGAAGAATTGAAGTGTTGGAATCACTCCTAAACTAGAATTCAAGTGTTAGTAATTAATATGTAATAGTTAGCTTAATTATGGCTTTTATGTTAGTAATCAAGGCTAGGCTTATGTAAAAAGCCCATAAGCCTAGGCCAAGCCCAATAAGCAAAGGATGGGAACTTGGAGTGTTGCCCTAGTTCCCTCCTATAAATAATCCTTGTAAACTCTCACTTGAGGGTTGGTTGTTCAATTCACTCATTCACCTTACGCATAACCTTTCACATATTATCATACGTGTGTGTGTGTGTTTGTTCATCCGATCTCTTCTCTTCTATTTCTTCTATTGATGCTTGTGTTATGAATATGGGAACTTAACAGTGGTATCATTCGCCAAATAGTTGGGTGAAAAGTTTTTGTTTTTGAAGTTGGTTTTAGCCTTATGCGTAACTCACGGTTCTCAAACTTTGTCACGCTTAAAAACTCATTTTTTACTCTTTTCAATCCAAGATTCTTGTACTTTCAACGTTCTTAGGTGTTAAAATATCTGTTTTTGGGAAAAAGTTTCGAACTTTACGTGTATTTCATTGATTTTAAACTTGGTTTTATACGTAGGATCATTTCTACGCATAAGGTGTTTCTAAGTTTTGGATCATCAAGTTTCACACTTTTGTGTTATTTTGGTGATATTGAAGTTGTTTCATCTCAAAAATCTGGTTTAGAAACACTTTGGGCTAAAAATCAATTTTGGTTAAGTTTTACGCGTAACTAAACCCTAAAGTTACGCATAACTTTTCCTTGGATCGATCTTCAGTTTTCGTGGTTTACTCAGTGTTTTCTTGCTTGAATAAGCCTGAAAACACTTCGACTTTGGATATCCTTTACACTATGATAGTGTAAAAGATTTTTTGGGCAAAACTATAATTTTACGCATAAGCTCAATCTTACGCGTAGAACTCTTTTATGCCTAAGCTTAATCTTACGCCTAAGCGTTGTCTTACGCATAAGCTGATCTTACGCATAAGTTTTCTACGCCTAACTTTCAATTTACGCCTAATCTTAGTGTTTCTCAATTCTTACGCGTAAGCTAATCCTACGCGTAAATATACTTTTACGCGTAAGTTTGGTGTTTTTACGCCTAAGGGTTGCCTTGCCTAAACTTGGTTTTCTACGCCTAAGGATACTTCATCAAAAACGTTTCATTCGAATACAAAGATCCATTTAACAACACAAGTTTTTCAACATGTCTCAACCTCCATACTCTAACTACTTTCCTTACACGTATAATCAACAACAACAACAAAAACTTAGTCCACAACATCAAAAATTCAATCAACAACAACAAATTTATCAGCAACAATTTAATCAACAACATTATCCACAACAAGGAGCAATTCCACCTCAAATGGTTCAACCATCACCTAGTCTTCAAGTACAACCCTACACAAATGTCACACCCCTAATTTACCTGTTTTGCAGCGGAATGGAATTCTTGGGGATTGACTGTCATAACATCACAATCACAGTTATATTGAATGACCTAAAGTGTCGTTTTATAACACATCGTTTGATATTTATTTAAAACATTCAGAGTTACAAGATAGGTCCCAAAAGTTGATAAAGTTTGCGAAAAATAAGTTCATTACAAGCCAAACGATGTTTTGAAAATGCCATAATATACAATGAGACGCGTCGACGCCGCGACTCTATGAGGGTTCCTTATTCGTGCCATGATGCGAATGTCTTAGTTACCTGAAAATACATTTCTAAAAGTGTCAACACAATGGTTGAGTGAGTTCAATGAGTTTAGGTAAATGTTTAATACGACTACCACAAGTATAAATTATATATGACAAATATGTCACAAAAATGTTACAATTGCTATAAGTCCATGACACCAAAACTAGACTGAGCATGATGTTCGCCCCAATAGAGTGTTTGCCAAACAACTCAAATAATGATATTAAATGAAATGCATCCGTTTAACCAGTTGGAATCCACCAACCCGGATGGAGGAGTCACCCTCAATAGATCTATCCACTCACCCTCGCTTCTATGAAATTAACGGTTCATGTTATATAATGGGGATATTCAATTGGCATGAGGTAACTTAAGCAATGTAAATGAATTTAATATACTTGGTATCGTAATAAAAATGATGTGCAATGTATTCTCCCCCGTAGGTTTGAAATAAATTAAAAACTTGAATAAAACGGGGCTATGAAAACTCACTTGATGAATTGATGCGATGACAAAAGTGAGTACACCGAAATGTAGCGTGAATCTCTAACCTTGACCTATTATGAATGATATGATACGTAATAAGTTATGATGTAATGTTATGCATGCAATTCGGATGATATCTATACCACTTATGAATTTTTGAAAATAATACTTTTCGTCGAGAAATAATCTTTTAACGTCTTGACCATTTTTAAATTATTTCACATGTTTTTACGTTGAAATGATATCCGACGATAATCATTTAGTGATTTATTATGAAATTATAACTTTTCGTCGTAAAATAATGTTGTTGAAATTTTCATGAAAGTGACTAAACGGCCTCTAAAAGCTAGTCGTAAAATGGTGCACGTCGAGCGTTAGGAAACGAACTCAACGGTTTTGGGAAGCTTGTATCATTATCTCAAAGTTTTAGTGTTTAAGTTTTCATCCTAGAGGTCTCGATCACGAAGAAAAATATAGGTAAAGTATGGTATTTTTGTCCAAAATATAGTTTAAGGGTGGTTTCCGGAAAAGTTTAAGTAACCGTATTTAATTCATTACAACTCCGCTTGACAAACGGTCGGACATTTTGGAAAATATGCTTGGCGAACTTACTTTTACTAGAAGACATCACTTTATAAAAAGTTCTACGTCAATGTTAAAAACGACCTTCAACATGGTCACTTGTTGTCATAACACTTGTCTATTAGAAATATAATAGTTTTTCTTATATAATAAAGTTACGACAACTTTGTGTAAACGTGTATAATTTAATCGTTACAAATCCGTTTTCTACGTTTTATATATCCTTTGCTTTGTATCAAAGTATACTAATATATTTTTGATAAGTCGACACAATTTATAACGCCTAAGCTTTATTTTTGACTCGTACAAATTAGACGTAACATGCTGAAATTTCCAGAATTTATAGTTTTCGTCGCCTAATTGAAAAATTCATAACTTCTTCGTTATAGCTCCGTTTTAATCCGTTCAAGCGGCCACGTTTTCGTTTTAAAGTGTATTTTCTAAATATCTAGGGCAAAAATTTTTACCTACTGTCGAATTTTCCAGATTTCGAAAATAAGGACAGACCCTTTAGAAAACTTGTCGAAATGAGTTTTTCTCGCGCCAAACCTATTCTAACCAATTCAAAACAACTCCGAAGCTATTCTAATCCTACCATACACCTTCTTAGGGTGTCATAGGTTCCTAGACATCACCAAGAGTGATATATTACAAGGAGTAATTATAGGATGACATAAATATATATAACTCTTAAAAACATTGAAAAAGTGGTATAAACATCATATGACTTGCATGTTTTCTCAAATATGATGAAATGAATATAACAATGAATATGAAATATGATCATGAATATGGATGCTTACTAGTTAACTTGATGAGGTTATAAGAACAAAGGATTTTTCCTAATCACCCAAGGTTTTTATTTCACAACCTTAATAAAGAGTGATACTAGAGTGTATAAAACTTGTCTTTAAAATTTTTGATGATTCCTTCTTTGTCCCTTGGTGTGGCCGGTTGCAAGAGAAGAGAGGAAGAGAGTGTTTTGATCTAAACACCTTGGATATTATGAGTGTATGTGTTTGTACAATGAGTTTAATACATTATATGAGTAGATATTTAGTAAACTAAATGACTCACCCCCCTTGTCGACAAGGGGGTATTAGTCATCTCTTAATACTTTTTTTTTAAATTATGTATAAGTATAATTATATGTAAGTTAATTGAAGACATGTGGTAACTTGTATACACATTTGAGTATTTAGGGTAGCGTTAGATAAAAATAAATTTTAACGGGTCAAGATAAAATATATTGAGGTCATAAAAATTATAAAAATACATTTCTTGCAAAATTTGAGTGAAATAATAATTATCGTGTAGTATTTAAGAAAACCGTCGTAATTATATAAATATAACACATTATATACAAAATAAATTTAAAACACTGGGTAAACTCATAATATTATTTTATAATGTTAATATAAGTATAAAAATATATCGGGATAATTTTTGGAAGTATCGGATCAATTGTTCAAAATAATTAATTACGCGATAGCGTTTATTTAATATGAAATTATACGTTATGTAAAATGCAAAACCATGCATGAAATAATATGATGATAATGATGCTAATGATATGTAGACTAAACCTAGTCTATATGGAATGTCCTTGATGATTTTTCATGAATTCACATCTAAACCATTAAGGTTACGCGAATTTGATACTCGTAAACCTAGTTTACGATAAATGATAAATGGTAAAACATGAGTAATGTTTTGAAAAATGACCTGAAAATACGAGTTGTCACATTCGCCCATCCAAAAAGGAATTCAGTCCTTGTTGGGTCCTACGGTGTTGTCGGTGAAAAGATGAGGATATTTGAGGCGCATCTGGTCTTCCCGTTCCCAAGTAAACTCGGGACCTCTTCGAGAATTCCAGCGAACCTTCACGATAGGAATACGACTTTGTTTCAACTTCTTGACCTCGCGGTCCATGATTTCTCTGAGTTCCTCCACGAAATTTAGTTTATCGTCGAGTTGAATTTCTTCCAACGGAATAACGAGTGATTCGTCCGAAAGACATTTCTTCAGGTTTGAACGTGAACGTGTTGTGTCGTGACCAAGTTCGACGGAAGATCAAGTCGATAAGCTACAGGCCGATTCTCGCTCAAAATTTTGAATGGCCCAATGTACCTCGGGTTCAACTTTCCGCGTTTTCCAAATCGTACCACGCCTTTCCAAGGCGATACTTTCAACATCACTTTGTTGCCGACTTGAAATTCTAACGGTTTTCGCTAACATCTGCGTAACTTTTCTCGCCGGCTCGGCGTTCTGAGTCTATCTCGGATTTGGACTATCTTTTATGTTGTTTCCGCGTACCATTTATGGACGTGAGTTGTGCGTCTCCAACCTCGGCCCAACAAGCGGTGATCGGCACTTCGACCATAGAGTGCTTCAAATGGTGCCGCTTTTATATTGGTGTGATAACTATTGTTGTACGAGAATTCGATCAATGGCAAATGGTTAGCCCAACCATTTCCAAAATCAATCACACATGCTCCCAGCATATCTTCTAATGTTTGAATTGTCCTTTCACTTCGACCATCGGTTTGTGGATGATATCCTGTGCTCATCTCTAATTTGGTTCCAAATGAATCTTGTAATGATTTCCCGAAGTTTGAAGTGAATCGACTATCTCTGTCGGAAATGATGGAAATTGGTGCACCGTGCTTTGAGACTATTTCCTTGACATAAAGTCTAGTAAGTTGTTCCATGGAATAAGTCTCTCTAATTGGTATGAAATGGGCTGATTTGGTAAGGCGATCAACGATTACCCATATAGCATCGTAACCTCCCGATGTCTTAGGAAGTTTCATGACAAAGTCCATCGTAATGCGTTCCCATTTCCATTGGGGAATTTCTGGTTGTTGGAGTAATCCACGAAGGTTTCGATATTCAACTTTTACCTTAGAGCAAGCAAGACATCGCTTAACGTCGCGTGGCAATTTCGCTTTTATGTTCGGCCACCAATAAAATTTCTTGAGATCTGATTCATCTTATCGATCCACGGGTGAATAGAATACTTTGACTTATGCGACTCATGCATAATCAATTCTCGTATCCCGCCATAAAATGGTACCCACATTCTATCCTTGAAGCATAATACTCCATCTGCTCTCTTTACAAAGCCATTTGCATTTTCGGGCATTCCATAAAGCTTTTCACTTGGTCGGTTTTCCTCCTTGAGTGCCTCGATTTGTGCCTCGAGTATTTTTAATGGTAAAGGTGAACTGATTGTCATTCCTAATGATCGGACTCTTAATGGTTTGGGTCTTTCTTTCCGGCTAAGAGCATCAGCCACAACATTGGCTTTTCCCGGGTGATACTTGATTTCACAATCATAATCGCTGAGCAATTCCAACCAACGACGTTGCCTCATGTTAAGTTCCTTCTGATCAAGAACATATTTTAAACTCTTGTGGTCCGTAAACATTGTGCACTTTGTACCATAAAGGTAGTGTCTCCAAATCTTGAGTGCAAAAATTACGGCCCCCAACTCAAGATCATGAGTGGTGTAATTCTTCTCATGGACCTTAAGTTGTCAAGAAGCATAAGCTATCACCTTCTCGTTTTGCATTAATACAGCTCCAAGCCCTTTATGTGAAGCATCGCAGTATACAACGAAGTTCTCAATTCCTTCGGGTAGTGCTAAAATTGCGACCTGCAAAGCTTTTGCTTCAACAAGCTGAAAAGCGACTTCTTGTTTCTTTCCCCATTCATACTTCTTGTTTTTCTGTGTCAACTTGGTCAAAGCTTTAGCTATCTTTGAAAACCTTCGATGAATCTTCGGTAATATCCGGCGAGTCCTAGAAATTGTCGAATTTCTGTAGGATTTATTGGAGTAGCCCAATCTTTTACGGCTTCAATCTTTGCAGGATCAACTTGTAATCCTTGACTATCAATGACATGACCAAAAAAAAATTGTACTTTGCGATTCCAAAAATCACACTTCGAAAATTTGGCATACAACTTCTCATTCTTGAGTAGTCCTAAAATCTTTCTTAAATGCCCTTCGTGCTCTTCTTTGCTCTTCGTATAAATCAATATGTCGTCGATGAATACTATAACAAACTTGTCCAAATACGGTTTGCATACCCTATTCATGAGATCCATGAATACTGCAGGTGCATTAGTTAATCCGAACGACATTACTTGAAACTCATAATGTCCAGAACGTGTTCCAAACGCCGTTTTCGGGATATCCTCCTCCCGCACTCTAAGTTGTTGGTAACCTGACCTTAGGTCAATCTTTGAGTAAAGACTAGAGCCTTGCAACTGATCGAACAAGTCGCTTCGATTGGGAAGTGGGTAACGATTCTTCACCGTTAACTTGTTCAGCTCTCTATAATCTATACACATTCCGAAGGATCCATCTTTCTTCTTCACAAACAAGACCGGTGCTCCCCAAGGCGAGGAACTTGGCCTAATGAATCCTTTGTCTAAAAGTTCTTGCAACTGGTTAGACAACTCTTGCATCTCCGATGGTGCTAAACGGTAAGGTGCTCGCGCAATTGGTGCAGCTTCGGGCACCAAGTCAATATGAAATTCTACTTGGACGTGCGGGTGGAAGTCAGCAAGTCTTCGGGAAAGACTTCAGGAAATTCTTGAGCAATCGGTACATCCTCAAGTCGTTTCTCTTCCGACTTCTTCTCGGTTATATGTGCTAAGAAAGCAAAACAACCTTTCTTTATGTACTTCTCCGTCTTGACGCATGATATAATACTGAGTCTATCGAATTTGAGTTTATTATGAAGATCGAGGAGAGATGACATGAGGAGGTGTCGTTACGGTTATCCATGATTAAGGGTGTATAAAACATCATAGTAAAGAGAATATTAGATGAATCTCCCATGAGTAACACTTTGACTTGGAAGATGTGAAAATTTTGCTTGCACTAAGATTTATAAATAACTGCTCCCAACATAACATGATCCCTCCAAAATTAGACATAGTTAGCTAGGCTATGTATAATTAGGGAACGATAATGTGACATTCGGTTTAGTTGTTATAACTCTCAATGTTTACAAGGATTTAAACCGTGTCGTTAAAATGGTAGTAAAAGTAAAAGGAATTAATATTCTCGTAAGTGATATCGAATCGTAAGAAAATAAAGTACGATAGATGAGAATATTTTACAACAAGTGGTTTATCAAACAATAATACATCCTAAGTTATAAAGATTCGGATACGATGGAAGACATAAACTTAGTACGACATAATACATAAGGAAAAATAAGACTGTTAGTTTCCGAACTTTCTTTCTTTGCATTGTTGATACCTTGTTGAGCTTCTCCTCCTTCTAACATATTTGCTTTCCCATGAGCTCCTTCAACTTGTTAACCTTGGTTCCTGGGACATTGGTTCCGATAGTGTCCTTGCTCCCCACATCCGAAGCATGTGACTACGGATTTACCTCTACAATCCCTGTCTAGGTGTCCCAATTTTTTGGCACTTGTGACACTTGGCAGGGCAAAGACTTGAGTGATGAAACTTACATTGATTACATAGTGGTTGAGTTCCAACATATCCTTTGCCTTTGCAGTCCTTGGTAAGGTGTCCCACTTTGCGACAACTAAAGCATATACCACATGAGCCATCATGATGTAGCGTGCATTGGTGGCATCTTGGAAAGTTTCCAGCATAAGCTCTTCCCTTTGTTGGTGCAACAACATAAACCCTGGCGGCTTCTTGTCTTCTATTCTGTTGTTGGTGATGGTTAGTGTTACGGTTTTGGTTGTTGTTATTATAACCTCTTGGGCCATATTCCCATTTCCTTTTGTTGTAGTTGATTTGGTTATCGTCGTTGTTGTTGTTGTTGTTATTGTCGATAATGTTTTCCCTCTTCACAACTTGAGCCATGAATATTTGAGTTATCTTAATGGTCTCTTCAATTGATTGTGAATCGAAAGAGGTTACATCTCCTTGAATACAGTTTGGAAGTCCTCCAATGAAACCTTTCAGTAGTTTCTCATTGTCCAAAACCATAGATGGACATAAAGCAACCAACTCTTGAAACCTTCTGATGTAGGTCTCGATGTCATAACCAACAGTTACTAACTCATAAAATTCTGTTTCCAATTTCTTCACCTCGTGGCGGACAATACTTCTTAGTCAACAACCTCTTGAATTGATCCCATGTGAGCTTGTAAGTATTTTCCATACCAATAGGTCATGCATAATAATTCCACCATGACATTGCCTCATCCAAGAGTGTACTAGTAGCGAATTTCACCTTGCAAGCATCTGGGCAATCGCATAGAAGAAATAATGACTCGATCTTTTCCAACCAACGGATCATAGCAATGGCTCCTTCTATGCCCTTGAAACTTGGGGATCACGCTCTTAAAGTCTGGTATGTACCATTTGAACTCCAGACCCTCCTGCAGCTCTGCGGCGGTAGCAAGTCTAGCGGTTTCAATAGCGAGTAGCGGCCTACCGTTGCTCGTTCTTTCTCTAGTGCCCTAGCTATACTATCCTCTATATACCTTTGGATAGCGGTGGTGGAGCTTTCTACGGCCATAACTCTTCAAAATAAGAGGAAAATGAGACGTAGCAAAGTCCTATGTTAAAAAAAATAACGCTCTAAGGAGATATGATATGAGGTGATAAGTTTGAGGTTATTTTTCAAAATGATCGACGGGTTCCGAAAAGATGGGTTATGATGCGTAAGTGCTTCAAATGTATGATGGTTTAGTGACTTAATGTGTGAATAACGTGTAACTCGACATGTTAGTGGTGGAACAGAGGAGTGAGAGTGACTTACGTACCAAAGGTTTTAGCTCGGCATTCGACGTTATCGGTGATGAATCACGGTGATATTAAAATTGCGATAGGGAATGACAAAGCATTCTCCACATTAGAATATGAGGAAATGATAATGGGATGGGTATTTAAAGGCATCAATGTGACAATCGATTTGAAATGAAAGTAAATAACTCGAATAAAATGTATATGAATCTGCATGTAAAGTGAATATGCACTCATGATGAAATGATGAGATGCTATGATGATGTAGTTATAGTCTAGGGTCAATGATGCAACCTAGTTCTCTATAATGAAGCTCTGATGCCAATCTGTCACACCCCAATTTACCTGTTTTGCTTGTGAATGGAATTCACGGGATTGGACTGTCATAACATCACAATCACAGTTATATTGAACGACCTAAAGTGTCATTTTATAACACATTGTTTGATATTTATTTAAAACATTCAGAGTTACAAGATAGGTCCCAAAAGTTGATAAAGTTTCTTTGAAAATAAGTTCATTACAAGCCAAACGATGTTTTGAAAATGCCATAATATACAATGAGACGCGTCGACGCCGCGACTCTATGAGGGTTCCTTATTCGTGCCATGAGGCGAATGTCTTAGTTACATGAAAATACATTTCTAAAAGTGTCAACACAATGGTTGAGTGAGTTCATAGAGTTTAGGTAAATGTTTAATACGACTACCACAAGTATAAATTATATATGACAAATATGTCACAAAAATGTTACAATTGCTATAAGTCCATGACACCGAAACTAGACTGAGCATGATGTTCGCCCCAATAGAGTGTTTGCCAAACAACTCAAATAATGATATTAAATGAAATTCATCCGTTTAACCAGTTGGAATCCACCAACCCGGATGGAGGAGTCACCCTCGATAGATCTATCCACTCACCCTCGCTTCTATGAAATTAACGGTTCATGTTATATAATGGGGACATTCAATTGGCATGAGGTAACTTAAGCAAGGTAAATGAATTTAATATACTTGGTATCGTAATAAAAATGATGTGCAATATATTCTCCCCCGTAGGTTTGAAATAAATTAAAAACTTGAATAAAACGGGGCTATGAAAACTCACTTGATGAATTGATGCGATGACAAACGTGAGTACACCGAAATGTAGCGTGAATCTCTAACCTTGACCTATTATGAATGATATGATACGTAATAAGTTATGATGTAACGTTATGATGCAATTCGGATGATATCTATACCACTTATGAATTTTTGAAAATAATACTTTTCGTCGAGAAATAATCTTTTAACGTCTTGACCATTTTTAAATTATTTCACATGTTTTTACGTTGAAATGATATCCGACGATAATCATTTAGTGATTTATTATGAAATTATAACTTTTCGTCGTAAAATAATGTTGTTGAAATTTTCATGAAAGTGACTAAACGGCCTCTAAAAGCTAGTCGTAAAATGGTGCACGTCGAGCGTTAGGAAACGAACTCAACGGTTTTGGGAAGGTTGTATCATTATCTCAAAGTTTTAGTGTTTAAGTTTTCATCCTAGAGGTCTCCATCACGAAGAAAAATATAGGTAAAGTATGGTATTTTTGTCCAAAATATAGTTTAAGGGTGGTTTCCGGCAAAGTTTAAGTAACCGTATTTAATTCATTACAACTCCGCTTGATAAACGGTCGGACATTTTAGAAAATATGCTTGGCGAACTTACTTTTACTAGAAGACATCACTTTATAAAAAGTTCTACGGCAATGTTAAAAACGACCTTCAACATGGTCACTTGTTGTCATAATACTTGTCTATTAGAAATATAATAGTTTTTCTTATATAATAAAGTTACGACAACTTTGTGTAAACGTGTATCATTTAATCGTTACAAATCCGTTTTCTACGTTTTATATGTCCTTAGCTTTGTATCAAAGTATACTAATATATTTTTGATAAGTCGACACAATTTATAACGCCTAAGCTTTATTTTTGACTGGTTCAAATTAGACGTAACATCTTTGAAATTTCGGAATTTATAGTTTTCGTCGCCTAACTTGAAAAATTCATAACTTCTTCGTTATAGCTCCGTTTTAATCCGTTCAAGCTATTCTAACCAATTCAAAACAACTCCGAAGCTATTCTAATCCTACCATACACCTTCTTAAGGTGTCATGGGTTCCTAGACATCACCAAGAGTGATATATTACAAGGAGTAATTATAGGATGACATAAATATATATAACTCTTAAAAACATTGAAAAAGTGGTATAAACATCATATGACTTGCATGTTTTCTCAAATATGATGAAATGAATATAACAATGAATATGAAATATGATCATGAATATGGATGCTTACTAGTTAACTTGATGAGGTTATAAGAACAAAGGATTTTTCCTAATCACCCAAGGTTTTTATTTCACAACCTTAATAAAGAGTGATACTAGAGTGCATAAAACTTGTCTTTAAAAATTTTGATGATTCCTTCTTGGTCCCTTGGTGTGGCCGGTTGCAAGAGAAGAGAGGAAGAGAGTGTTTTGATCTAAACACCTTGGATATTATGAGTGTATGTGTTTGTACAATGAGTTTAATACATTATATGAGTAGATATTTAGTAAACTAAATGACTTACCCCCCTTGTCGACAAGGGGGTATTAGTCATCTCTTAATATATATATTTTTTTTAATTATGTATAAGTATAATTATATGTAAGTTAATTGAAGACATGTGGTAACTTGTATACACATTTGAGTATTTAGGGTAGCGTTAGATAAAAATAAATTTTAACGGGTCAAGATAAAATATATTGAGGTCATAAAAATTATAAAAATACATTTCTTGCAAAATTTGAGTGAAATAATGATTATCGTGTAGTATTTAAGAAAACCGTCGTAATTATATAAATATAACAATTTATATACAAAATAAATTTAAAACACTGGGTAAACTCATAATATTATTTTATAATGTTATTATAAGTATAAAAATATTTGGGATAATTTTGGAAGTATCGGATCAATTGTTCAAAATAATTAATTACGCGATAGCGTTTATTTAATATGAAATTATACGTTATGTAAAATGCAAAACCATGCATGAAATAATATGATGATAATGATGCTAATGATATGTAGACTAAACCTAGTCTATATGGAATGTCCTTGATGATTTTTCATGAATTCACAGTTAAACCATTAAGGTTACGCGAATTTGATACTCGTCAACCTAGTTTACGATAAATGATAAATGGTAAAACATGAGTAATGTTTTGAAAAATGACCTGAAAATACGAGTTGTCACAACAAACGTTTACAATCAACATCCATCCAGGAATACTATGAAGGAACCGAATTAGTTTGCAAAGATGTGTGAAGCTTTAAGTAGCCAACAATCCATTCATGAGGCAGGATCACTTGATAGACCTCCAATGCTCACTCCCAGAAACTATGATCAATGGGTAATCAGGTTCTTTAGGTTTTGTGATCTAAAGAGGCCACATGGAAAATTCTTAAAGAAGGTTATATTGGAAGGTCCATTCCAGATGCCTATTATCACTACACCCGGAGATCCTAATGCTATTCCACCAAGAGATGATCTCACAAACATTGCAACTAAGTTCATGACCTTTCGGTGATGAACTTCTACACTCTGAAGTGATGAGCTTTCAATGCAATATATCCTTTTAGGATTACCCAATCCAATCCTTCGAAGTGTTGATGCTCAAAAGACTGCAAAAACAATGTGGGAACATATTCATCTTCTTATGGAAGGCACGCACTCAATCAAGAGGATATGGAATCCAAAATTTACTTGGCTTATGAACACTTCATGATTGAACCTGGAGAGACATTAGAGTCTTATCATCATCGATTCTCGGACATCATCAATGATTTGGATAAACACAACATCATCATGCCAAGAATTGCTGTCAATACTAAGTTCCTAAGTAGTCTTGGTCCCGATTGGGAGAAGTATGTCATTTTCATCCGTCAAGCTAAGAATCTTCATCATGTTACATACAGATTGTTGTACGACTATTTGAAGCCTCACCAAAAGAAGTTGACAAAGAAAGGGCTATCCGTGGACTCCCGGCTCCACCGTCACTTCCGGACAATCAAAAACTTGCTTTGTGGGCTCAAACTAGTTATCCTCCTCAACCCGCTCCTCAACCAATTGCAACAATTACACCATATGATTCATCACAGCAACAAATTCAACAAAATCAATTGGTTCCATACAACAACAACAATGATCAAGCACTACGGTGAAGCTAATGAGGACTCGGATGCTTTCGATGCATTGCAACAAGGTTTTGTTATGATCGCTAAAGCTTTTGGCCGTTATACAAATAAATCCAACAATCGCATTCGTTCCTGATCAAACATAAGGAATCGGTGTTGTGAACAATGGACGAGTTGAAGTTCAGAATCGTGGTTATGGTCGACAGATGGGAGGTGGTCAAGGGTTTAATGCTATGGGAAAGAATAACATGGGTGCTCCGCAACATCAGAGAGCTCAAGTGGTTGAACAGGGTAATGCTAAGAATGGGATTAATGGTCTTCGTTGCTACAATTGTAATGAGAAGGGTCACTGCTAATGCATGCCCAAAGCGAGGACTAGAGGCGGTGCTTATCACAAGGAGGCTTTACTTTTGGCTCTTAAGGATGAAGCTGGTGGAACGCTCACAACCAAAGAACGAGCTTTATGGCGGATGCATGATTCGGATGATGATATGGAGGACTTGGAGGCTAATGCAGCAGTGATGTTGATGGCACAAATGCAAGCTCTACACATGAGTGACACAGGCCCGGTGTATGACATCGATGGCTTGTCTCAGTACGAACAAACCATAATCATCTACGATCTACTATGTCCGCCAACATCCGAATCGGCGAGGCTCAGAATGTTCAACATGAGTCGTCCACATCTCATTTTGACGATTCTCAACTAGACCCCGTAGTTACATTTGATGATCAAGATGATCCTTTGGTTACCTTTGATACTCAAATTGCCTCCGTGGTTATACTTGAGGATCTGACTAGTGATCATGTTGTGAATCACGTTGAACACACTAAACCTTTGCCTAATCCAGATATTGACCTCTTACTTAAAGATTATCAATCCCAAATGGATGAATGTCGTTCGTTAAATCAGCAATTACACGAAAAATGCAGCATTAACCGGGGATGTTGAATGCTTAAAATGGCAACTCAATTTTTTCAAAACTCAAGAAAAACGTGAAAAAGGTTTTGAAGTCGCTTTTGCTAAATCACACCAAAACGAAAAATCTTTGGAACGACAGATTCGTGATCTAGCCGCATCGAAGAATGCTTTGTTGTCTCGGATAGAACAACTGAAACATGAACATAAATAACAACTTAACACTCTTACTTTGGAAACTCAAAAAGCCAAAGGTGAAGTTGTTAACTTGTCAACAACGAGTTCTCTGCGTACAAAAAGCATTCAACTAAACGAATAGATGACCATCTTGAAGAAATTGTCGGCTTACAAAACAAAATCAAAGAGTTTGAAATGTTGTTTATAAACATGGTGAGTCAATCACAACTATTCAAAAGTTTACTTTAAAACCCAATCCAAATGGATATGGATCGAATCTTGCTGATTACAAACCAATGCTTTCAACCAAAGCATTCAAACCAAATCCACGAAGTTTCGGTGCAGAATACAAAATTGATGATTCTGTTATGAGTGTTGTTGAATATCATCGTCAAGAGGAATTAGATGCGAGAGAAAGAGTCGATCAAAATTAGAAAATGTTGTTTATAACAAACCATTTAACTATTAAAAGCCGTCACTTTCGTCACACCAATGGATTCTTCTAACACACCTAGGATTATCACAAAAGCGTCTGAGTCTTCTAATGTTGCTCCCCAACCAAATTATGCACAAATTTATGGTCCTTTACCTTCACTCGGTGAAGTAAAATCAAAACCAGAAAAATCGTCAAATTCTTAGATATTTTGATATTTTCACCGACCTCAAACTTTTAGAATGTGAGACTGAATTTCATTCTGAAATAAAAGTTGAACATTTTCAATCGTCGAGAACAAAGAGATATTTTCGAAAAGAATTTTACCCCATTTAAAAATTTGAAAAATTGTGCATTGTATTGGGAAAAGGAATTTCATAAGGAACTTGGACTGATGAAAATCGTTTAGAAAAGCGTAAACATCTATTTCAATACAAAGCGTAAAAAGAAAATGTTACGAAAAGATGTTGATCGACTCTTGGAAGATGTTATCGTCTGATATCCATAATGTTGTGTTATTCCATTCTTTTCATATGCATCGATTATCTCTCATGATTCATTTGAAATTGTTGAGAATCGATAATGTGCCTCGGTCGAGTCTTTAAAAGTTGAAAATGAGCGATTGCTAAAGAGCTTTCAAATGCAAAACGTCATCTTCAATGGTGTCAAAAAGATTGTCAAAATAGTGAACTTGCTTTGCAAAACAAAATCAACCGAGCAATCCACAACTTTTAATCCAAAATTTGAGCAAGCTGGATGATCAAAACGCGTCTTTGAAATGTCAAATCTCAAAATATGAACAAGAACTTGCAAAAGTTAAAAGGAATATGGTGTCATATTTGATTTACTCAAAGACTCGTGATGAAGCATCAAACGAACTTGATCATTATCTTGCACACACTAAAGAAGTCATGAAATTTTCCGGAAATCTTCGTTCGAAAATCAAGATTTGGTGCACACTATCATTAAGTTAAAAGAGATGTTAGGAAAGTATGAACAAGTTCAGCCTAGCATCATTAAGAAACTTGCACCTGTAACACTTAGTAAACGTGACCCCATTGCCTACTTGACAAACCACAAGATACTAATGTGCTTCCTCTCTGAAACAGAATAGTTGCCTCTTTTTCAAAGCGTCCGACTTCACAGACCTAGGAGCAATACAAGGAAGAATAGGAAGTTGCGACCTAAGAAAAGAACAAAAAAGAATGCTAAAGTATAAGAACACCCTAGGACTTTGAATAAGACTCAAGTTGCACCCACTTTAGATATTGCGTCTGACAAATGTAATGGGAAAAGTGATGTAACGAATCGAACCTTTAAGTACTTTTGATATTAAGTCTGAAGCTTCTTGTGTTATATGTCATAAAAGTATGCTTTCTGATTGTCATGATAAATGTGTTGCTAAAGCTATCTTGTCTCGTTTACGAATCTAAGACGGAATACCTCTAGGCCCACTAATGCTTCTAAGTCATTGCTTGGTAAACCGCCTCTTTAGATTCTAAGAAGCGCATTGATGTCCTGTAGTTCTAGTATCACCTCCAAGGAATGTAGTACCACCTAGTGCATTCACTAAGACTAAAGCAAAGACTAGTTGGAGATGGCACAAATGGATTCATAATACACTAGGATTTAAATGGATGCCTAAAATCATTGATGTATGTATTTCGACTATAAGCGCATCGGAACCCTCTAACTCCTCGGGTTCCACATCTACTTCTATTCCATCCTGTAATCGTCATTGTGTAATGCGGTGATACAGATCATCCTTTGGATTGTTGATAGCGGATGTTCCCGACACATGACAGACAGGAAATCTTAACATGTTATCAAACTTTGTTGCAAAGTTCATTGCTTCTGTCGGTCGGGAATGATCACTTTGCAGCTATCATGGGCTATGAAGATAACATCAATGGAAACATCGAAATTAGCAGGGTTTATTATGTGGAAGGCCTCGGTCACAATCTTTTTCGTTGGTCGGTTACGTGATGGAGATTTGGAAGTTGCTTTTGGGAGAAAACTTGTTTCATTAAGTGATCTACAAGGAAACGATCTTATGTTTGGCACTCGCAATTCAAGTCTGTACACAATCTCAATGCAAGACATGATTGCTTCATCTCCCATTTGTCTACTTTCAAAGGCCACATCAACAAAATCTTGGCTATGGCACCGACGTCTCTCATATTTAAACTTTCAAACCATAACCAAGCTTGCTCGATACAAACTTGTTGAAGGTCTCGAGATTCGGTATTCTAAAGATCACCTTTGCTCAGCTTGTGAACAAGGGAAAAGCACTCGTGCTCATTTTCCTTCAAAGGTGGAACACAACTCTTAGCATGTGCTTCATCTTCTTCACATGGATTTGTGTGGCCCAATGCGTGTGCAAACGATTAATGGCAAACGCTACATCCTAGTAATTGTAGATGACTACTCAAGATGGACTTGGGTCTACTTTCTTCGAAGCAAAGATCAAGCTCCATAGATGATCATCACCTTTCTCACGAAAATTCAAGTTCACTCCGAATACAGTCCAAAAATCGAGCAGACAAAGGAACTGAATTTGTAAATCAAACTCTTAGAATTTTATGAGAAAGTGGGAATTGAGCATCAAACATCTATTGCACGCACCGAAACAAAACGGAGTTGTTGAAAGATGAAACCGTACGTTAGTGGAAGCTGCAAGAACAATGTTAATCAATGCTAAACTTCAAATTACTTGTGGTGAAGCCGTATCAAGTGCATGCTACACTCAAAATCGCTCAATGATTAATAAACGCCACAACAAAACACCTTTTGAGCTTATCCACAACAGAAACCGAATCTCAAACACTTTCATGTATTTGGATCCCTTTGCTACCCAAATAATGATCGTGATGACTTTGGAAAGCTCAAAGCCAAGATATTGGAGTCTTTATTGGATCTGTGAGAATTCTAAAGGTTCCGGATTTGGAATCGTCATACAAAGCGGTTATGGAAACGATTCATGCAAATTTCGATGAGCTTCGGAGATGGCTTCGAGCATAACACTTGGAACCGGTCATAACCGTTTAAACTTCCCTCAAACCCCATCATCGGTTGAACCAAGCTCTAGCTTACTCGTCAACAAATGGAAAAGCTATTTGCTCCTCGTTTAGTGATGACATTGATGAGCGTGCTCAGGTGTATCCAATGTTTCGCTACTCAACACGATCATATTCCAATACGATACACTGCTACAATAACCACGTTGAAGAAGCACCACCGATTGACTCTACAACAACGGTTGAACAAAGCTGCATCCAACGGCTGAACCGGTGATGATGTTACGAACAATGAAGTACCCACCTGCAGATTTTGATCCAAATCGTTCTTCAACCCGTTTGCTAATGAAAGCTGTTGCACCGGATGTTGCGGAATCATCTACAAGCCATTTGAATCCTCCCAATCTGTAGAATATATATCAACATCAACCTTCCACACATCGTTGGACAAAAGACCATCCTCTAGAGAATATTATTGGTAACCCGAATCAACCCGATTAAGTGCTGACAACGCTTCATCAGATGGTGAACATTGCATTTATGCACTCATCTGCCAATCCCTGGAACCTAAAACATTAAAGACAATGACCAATGACAACCGGATTGAATCCATTCAGAAGAACTCAATCAGTTTAAAGCGTTGAAGTATGGGAATTGGTTGAAAGACCAAGAGGGGTCTTCGTCATTGGTCTCAAATGGATTTGGAAAAACAAATTGGATCTTTGAAGGAACCGTGTCGAAACAAGTCACGCGTCCGGTGGCTAAGGGTTATAGACGGGAAGATGGTATTGACTTTGAAGAATCATTCGCTCCGGTTGCTGTCTTGAGGTCGTCCGGATATTTCTGGCGTTCGCGGCTCATATGAATATAACGGTCTTTCGGATGGACGTCAAAACGCTTTTCAGATGGTCAATCAAAGAAAAGCGGTCTATGTCACCAGCGAAGGATTCGTTGATCAAAGTTCCTGAACCACGTTTACAAACTGAACAAAGCTCTCTACGGACTCAAACAAGCTCCTCGAGCGTGGTACGATAAGTTATCATCCTTCCTCATTGGCAATAATTTCACCAAAGGTTCGGTCGATCCTACACTTTTCATACAATATCACGGGGCTTGGTATGTGCTAAAACACATACCTTTTCTTTATCAAAACTGACCCAAAACAACCAAGGAAAAGCCGTTTATTGCTAATATTTGTGGTTTTCTTGAGTTTATGCTTGTGCAGGTACGGATATGCAAAAACACGCAAAAAGGACCCAAATCAGGACGTAAGAAGCCCGAAGAGCACGAGATTAAGAGAGCTTAAGCTGAGCCGGAAGGTCAGAATTGAGCATTTTTGAAGATTTCCAATCTCTGAGGATGATTTGTGAAGATTTGATCAAAGTTTGAAGAAATGGCCCCTCAAGTTTCAGTAATTGTCAGAAATGGCCCTTGGAGATTCAAAAAGTACAAATTTAGCCCCTGGTCTATTGAAGATTGACAAGAATGGTCCTTGAAGAAGATTTTCAGAAGTACACCTTTGGTCCCTCAAAAAATACTGGATGTACATGTTTAGTCCCTATGGTTACCATTAATCCATTATTAGTCCTTGTCCATTAATATCCACTATGCCCATTTATCCAATTCACTAAACCTTGAGGCCCAAAAATACTTGCATCCGGCCCAATCCCACAATCACATAACCCGGCCCGTTTTACTAAGCCCTACACCAACACACCCAGACCGAAATAATAAACCAGGTCAAACATAATACCCGGTCAAAGTTCTTTGAAATATATTAAACAAACATGCCCGCCACCCAAACAGTACCCATCTCCCCTGCGCGCCCCAAACACCACCAAACTCACCCATTCACCACAATAAACCTAAACCAAACATCAACCTCGTACTAGAATCATTCTAGAAACTCTTTCCCAGCTGACTTGTCAGGATAAGAGTGACCACGTGGCCAATTCAAGCAACTCTATTGGCCGAAACACCTATTTGAGCTAGATGGTGCAATTTGATTGGTGAAAGTGATGATGGAGGAATGAGTGGCTCTGAATTTGCTTCTAGGATCTTCTCAAGGGCATCCCAAGGCCTCTCCACTGCTATAAAAGGACCCCTTTGGCTCTCAAAAGAATCGTGCAATCCTTAATTTTCATTTAAGCTTATTATCTTTTCATTTTCAGTAGTTTTCTTAAAATGCTTTCTTAAGTTTTCAGTGTATTTCTCAAGTTATTGTATCAAAGTTTAGTATTAATAAAAGTTCAAGTTTCCACCTTTTATCTTGCAAATCTATTTTAAGTGATCAATAAGCCTTAATGGAATAATGGAGTAGGTTCATTTAAGCTTTTTGTAGCTTCTGTGAGCTTATATTGCACCCTTACTATCACTTGCACTCAATTCACAAAATATCTCAGCTTATACAGTTGCTACAGTGCTTGTTCTGGTCTGCTGATTTTAGATCTGGATTTGGATGATAATGATCTTTGGTTATTGGTTGAGATCCCAATTTGGAATTGGTTAGGATTAGGGGTAATAGTAGGTTAGAGGTTCTGTTCTATTGGTGCAAGCCATAATGGCTAGGCTATCATTGTAAGTGCTTATATCTATATTTCACATTTGGTTATTAAATTTGTGATTTGCATTTGAATTTAGTGGTAATTTGTGGTGATTAATCTGAGTATGATGTTTGTTTAGTTTGATATAGTGGTTATCCGTTAATTAGTTCATATTGAGTAGTATAACTAGTGTTTGGTAGAACTTAATAAACTGTGTTAAAGGTTAGTAGAACTGGATAGAGGTAATTGATACAAGCTTAGATAGGATAATTAAAATGGCTGAGGTCTTTGTTTTAGTAGTTATACTTAAAAAGTCAACAATCTCTTAATATTGATCTAAAAGTTATTTTCGTCATAATCGATGGGTATAAAATTTGCTCATTAGCTTTAGAATAAGTAGAACTAGCTTGCTGATATCACTATTAACTTTTAAACATCAAATTGGTGAGTCATTTTGGATCAAATCTCAAGTTAGTCAAACTTCACATCTCATTCTTGAAAGCCAAAACTCATGTCTGCGGTAGCTTTATGCAGATTTTGCAGGCGTTTGATGCATTAGGTTCAATTTAGAGAGTTAGAAGCTGGTAATTGGCACATTTGTAGCTAGCCGGGTGGTTCATAAGACCACCTATCTGTTTTTGGCTTTAGCACTCTTGATAAGCTTTTGAATAAGCTCAAACCAAGGGGGTGTTCACTGTTTTTGCTTAGACTCATCAGTTTGCTTAGATCTTGATCAGAGCTTTAGGCTTGTTAGGATTAGGTTTAGATAGTTGCTTTGAGCTTAATTTAGTAAACATTAGCTTAAGTCTCTGTTTGGTTGCATTATTAGCTTATTTGCCCTTAATTAAGTACTTTATTCCTTCATCAGTTGCACTATAGCTTCATTATTTCACACATAACCTGCTATTTTATTATTTTTCATAGATTAGTAATATCATTTTAGAATTTTCCTGAAGATTTCATAATTTTTGGTCTTCATTTGCTATTTTTCTCAATTTAAGTAGATTTTAATCAATTTTTAATAGGTTTTATTGCAATTAATTAAGAAAAAGCTCAAAAAAATAATTTTTCATTTTTCTCAGTTTAAGAAAAATATAAAAAGCATAAAAAAGATTTTTCCATATTTTTCCCCCTTTATTTGATATTTTCCACTATTTAAATTAGATTAAATTAGTTTTAAATTAGTAGAAAATAGAAAATTAATCGGAAAAATATAAAAATAGTTTTAAAAAGTCTTTAGTGATAATTTAGATTTTTAGAAATTAGTTTCATATTTTTCTCCCTAAATTTCATAATTTTTAGAATTTAATTTAGATTAATTAGTTAAAAATTAGTTTTTAATTTAAATAAAATTCAGAAAAATCCAAAAAATTAGGTTTAATTCTAAATTAGTTTTCTAATATCATTTTAGCATAAAAGTAGAATTAGGCATTTTTAGGGTATAATTTAGACGTAGTTGCATTTTAATCGCGTTTGTTAATTACGCTTTTAGAATTTGCGCTTAGGATTTCCAGTAAAATAGATTCCTTAATTACTTTCCCCATTCCCGTAGTTTAATAATCAAAAACAAAAAAATCAAAACATCGAGCATTAAATTCCAAACCAAGAACGGCGTTGGCAATTCACGCCTCGTTGGGAAAACGATTCGGGTTGACTAATCAGGTACACACCGCGATCACACCACGGATTTGATTTATTATTCTTTTTTCCTAAGAGAATTTGAATCTATCTTCGTGATTATTTTTGATATTGATATTGAGGATTTATCCACACAACCCTTAAGCAGACATATCAAATTTTGGGGAGGTTGTCCGCGACAATATCGTTTGAGGTTTGACGATTAGTGACTCGAGATCCTTCATTCGTGAAGTTACTATTTTCTATAAAAATAAAAAAAGTAAAAATATTTTCCTTTTTCTTTTGTATATATATATCAGATTAAAAATACAAAAAGATTTTCTCCTTTGATTTTGCTAATAAATAGAAGACACCAATTATATAACATTCTCAACGGAGGTGTTATCATTATAAGTTCCCGAACAAAAGATCAAAAACTTGCCTTTGTGTCGCTTGTGAGTTTATTTATTTCTATCAGGACAAACAAAGCGTGTGGGTGGGTATAAGGACGGCCGACATTAAATTGCGGTACGTAAAGCGGGTTTTAATAAGCTTGTGACCTACAAAAAGCTTCTCCGCCGCAATGCGTTTGTCTTGTAGAGGTGATTTATTCACTTGGGATTATTGGTTTAAGTTCACCTTTGTGTTTTCAATATCGGTTTCTTTTAATTGACTTGGTTTTAAGTGCATGCGCACTCGCTCTCAATCACGGCGTGAGCGTAATGTCGAGAATAGGCGTGCACGGATTCGTACTGCATCGTTGAAGAAACCGTCATGGCTGATTACTCGAACGATGAACGAAGTTACTTCAAGCTCCGTGAGACGCTACGGTGATGCTATCGTACTTCCACCAATTAACACGAAAATTTTGAACTAAAACGAATCTATACAATTGGTGTCTAATAAACCTTTTGTGGTTTAGATCATGAGGGCCCCATACACACCTCAGTTTGGTTTAATCAAGTTGTTTCTACAATTAACTTTCTATGCCGCCATGAGTCATTAAGTTGAGATTGTTTCCATTTTCCCTTGAGGGGCAGCCCGGACTTGGCTCAAAGAACCCCCCTCCGATCACAACATGGGAAGATCTTTCTAAGAAATGTGAACCAATTCTTTCCTCCGTCAAAATAACAATGTTACGAAATCAAATCATAAATTTTCACGAATTTGACGAGTTTTGGAGAAGCATGGGATAGATTCAAGGAACTTTACTGCGAATCACGGTTTTACCGATCTCCATCAGATTGATACGTTCTATAATGCTCTTACTCCATCCGATCAAGTAACGCTGCCGCGGTGGTAATATCTTGAGTCGTATGCCCACCGATATTAGAACGATTATCGAAAACAAATCAAAAGTTTCTTCGCCTAGGAACCGCCCCGTTGTTTCTAAGATCACTACTAATGATAATTACGGTTTGAAAAGTGAGTTGAAATGGTGACCGATGCTATTAATTCTATGATGAGAGAGTTTAAGATTCATAACCAATCCACAAAGCCGTTATTAAACATGTGTTATTTATGTGGTCCCTCATCCGCACTATAATTGTCAAGCTACCATGGCGATCTCCAAATGCTTCCGTCAGCCTCGCTAATCCGGTTCAAAATCAGAACCAAGGATACCTTGCCAACCAAATGGGACCACCCGGTTTTGCACCCATTCCTCAACAAAACCAAAACCGTTATCAAAACCAATCTTACAATCAAAACCGAGGAGCCAATCTCAATCATGGTAATCAAAACTACCAAGCTCCTCCAGCTCAAGTTTATCAACAAACACCTCCTCCTCAACAACAATATCAATCACCTCACCAAGCTATTTCAAACAATGAGTTTCTGTCTTACATGAAGAGTTCTGATAGCATCATTAAAAATTTGCAAACTCAAATTAACGGCATTAGGAATGATTTCAAAATAGATATGGAAGTTACTAATAACAAAAGTGATGAGAGAAATGAGGGATATGATGGCTAGTTTCTTTCAAGCTAATCAACCTTCTACGTCTTATTCTCAACCCTCGTTGGCTCTTCCGAGTACGAGCATTCCTAACCCAGAGGACATGAAAGCTATCACTACCCGGTGGTTGTTTACGATGGACCCACGGTTCTACCACTATTTCTTCTTCTCCCTCCGGTGTGGTAGACCGTGAGATCTGACAAAGGACCCGCCGCTTCCTACCGATAAGGAGACTGAGAATGTCCAACCCACGGTTGTCCAAACTTCTGAACCCAAGGATGCTCCGGATAATGCTAAAAAGCCTAATTCAAAAACAACACCCCGCACTTCAAGGATGAATGATCAAAAGCAACGAACAAGCAAATCTTCAAATGGAAAAATTTCTTCGATATTTCAAGATCTTCACTTGAAATTAGCTTCATGATGCTCTTTTCTCGCCTAAGTTTGTTTCGACACTAAAAGGAATGTTAAGTAACAAAGAGAAAATTGTTGATTTGGCAAAAACGTCTTTGAATGAGAATTGTTCACGGTTATTCTCAAGAAACTTCCCAAAGTTAAGACCCTAAGCAAGTTCCTCATTCCGCGGTGGATTTTCAAGGAATTGTCTGGCCGCATCTTGGCCAGTATCAATTTGATGCCAAATCAATTTACGATAAACTTTCATTGCCTCCACTTACCCTCATGTATGACCCTCGAGCTACCGAACAACTCACGACTCAACCAACCGGTAGCCGAGGATGTTTTGTTAAAGGGGAAGTTCGATTTCCCCGCTGATTTTGTTGTCGTTGATTTCGATGCCGACCCTCGTGTGCCCCTTATTCTCGGAAGATGCTTCTTAAGGACGGCCATGCTGATTGATGTATGGAGGAGAAATTACTTTAAGAGTTGGAAACGCTTAACGCTAACAATACTTCTAAATCTTTTACCAAACAATATGATGTGGCCAAAATCAAGAACACCGAGGTGACAAAGGACCCGGAATTCCTACCGATAAGGAAGTGTCAGAAACGCCCACCCGGTTGTTCAAAAAAGTTGGGCCTAAGACATCGAGATTTGATCTTTCACGCCACGTTAAGAGTTTGTCTACGATACGTCTGAACAAAATAAGAAACTAGAAAAGGAGACTACAACGGTTGTGGTGGAAAATGCTAGCTCTAAGAGCACACCACCACCCCACCTCCGCTTCGTGTATCGGATTGATCTTGTTCCTAAAAACACCGAAGTTGAGTGGCAATCCCACTTCTTCTTCTAATATCCCTTCCCATACTCAATATGAGGAAGATGAATCTATCATGAATGAAATTGAAGCTTATTTGAAAAGTGATTCCGCCGGAAATTGATAACGGACATCGATACATCGGAAGAGATATTCGCTTGATTGAAAAATGCTTTACGGAGATTCTAAAGTCAAGCCGCTTTTAATCCTTCTCTGCCCGAGCTCAAGGATTCTTCCATTGATTTATTTCTAGGAGTTCGCCGATGAACTCGCCACATGGATCCTCTTCGGAAGTGAGGATGACATCTTTGATTTTAGAGCCGACTTACGCGAAATTGAATATTTGTTATATCAAGATCCATCGATTTACTTTGAGAAGTTCACCATGAACTTGTTCACCCACCATTTCTTCCAAAAATGAAGAGAACGAATATGATGATCCATTTTTCCCAAAGAAAGATAAAGTTAAGATTTCAATGATGAGCTTGTTGATTCAGAGGTCCCACACTATTTTTTATCCGAGAGTGATTCCTTTTCTCGTGAGGATTTTTACGTGGATGATACTTTGATTTCGCTCTTCGAGGACAAGATTTTCAATCGGGATACTCTTCAAGAGTACATTCTTATCACCAAAGTTATTCGAAAAAGGATCCTAACTGGATGCCTTCATTGTTGAACCTTTGGAATACACCCTTTACCATGGACTCTCTTTATGGAGTATTCTTATGTGATATCATCCTTCGTCCGGCCTCGCTAAACCACCGGATGATGGATCATTCTTTCATATACCGTATGTGCTTGAGCCCGACACTCTTTTCCCACCCAACCCACCCGTCTCATTCCTTCGGGAATGAAGACAACCATTTTGACCCTGGTATCTCTACCACTTTCTTCCCCAGGATAAATGAATTGGGAGAGTCGCTAGCTTACTCGCTTAAGAAAAAGAGCTGGGAGGCACCCCATGCTTATCCATCTATCTTCTTTCTATTTTCTAATAAGTGACGAAGGGGTCTCCTCTTCATTTCTCGTGGTTTGGTTGTTTGTGATTTGTGTAGATTTTCCCCGATATGAACTCTCGTGTTTCAAGTTTGTCATTTCTCCACTCGAAGTTTCATGATCGCTGTCAAGGAAACTGATATCCTAATCTTATCGACTAACGTCTATCTTCTAGCATACTTAATAAACGGCTTTTAGATTTTCGTTGATACCCTTGAACATTGAGGACAATGTTTCGCTCTAGTTCCGGGTAGGGTAATCTTCGATTTGATTTGACCGCATTGCTTATTTCTGTTGTGTTCTCTCAGAACTCGTTTTCCTTAGAAAATGAAAAATTGTGCAAAAATGAGAAAAATTTAAAAAATTTTGTAAGCTTTTGTTAAGTCTTTTTGATTGAAAAGTTGGCTAGTCTCTTAGATCGGGTTATAAAATGCAATTCTAGCTCACAAGGCCAAGATTTTGCAAGCCCCGGTGACTTTTAAATATGCATGACTTGATTTCATTAGACGAAGCATTTGCTAAGTAATATATGTTTTGACACCTTGATTGACTCCTTTGGTGAGAGTAGGAATAGATTCTGACTTGACCTGCCAGAGCCCTAGCTTGTTCCTTAACCATAGATAATCTAAAATTATCGGCTAAGCATCTACGATCTCATTATTTGGGATTTTAAATTTGTGAGATAGAAATGATAGAGTTACTTATGATTTTAGATGCTAAGCATGGAGTAGTTGGTTCTCTTTAGAGCCCATCGAAGGTACTTATGGCTTTTGTTCCCACAAATTGTTTCACCACATATCTGCTCTAAATAATTAGATGTCGAAGTTTTTGGCGATAGTTAGTTCTTTACCTTCTTAAAAGAATCTTTGTTTTAAAACTTGGGTACACATCAAGGATCCGTAATAAATAAAGAAATAAGTGATAGCGATATAAAGTAATAAGTAAAAGTTGTGAGTCTGGGTGTCGAGATTCACCCTGGATTTAGCCGGATTGAATGAGGTCTTAGCCTAACCACCGGATTCTCATCTCATGAAGCCTATAGTCTTGGAATTACCCCGTGAAGCTCCGTGGTTCATGTACCATATAAATAAGTATAAGTGCAATATAAAAAAAAAAAAAAAAAAAAAATGTTGAAAAATGAAAAATCAAGTATAAGTGAATAAAATTCCTTGATGGGACCTCATTTTACTGACAATGGTTCTAGAGAAGGCGGATAACAATTATCGACTTAGCTTTGTATCTTTATCGAATAGTTATCAAACGAATTTGAAGAAATTCATTTCTCACAAAAATAAAAAAGTCTAGAGGAAATAGGAAAATGGGAGCAAAAGGTATTTACACAAGTAACTTCCATGGGTAGTGTTAGCATCTAGAGTTGTATGTAACAATGATTTGGTTTTACGCTAGTTTGGGACTAGTGAAAATCATCGTGGACGATGTATTCTATCCAGATGGTCTTCACGCCGTGTTGTGTTTCTACCGTGATCCTAACGTGTCGTTTGAAAAATGTTGGAGTTATTGATCGACATGAAAGTTCAACAAACCGCCATTCATAACCTAATGTGCTTAATCGTTATATCTATATGAGAATTACAAGGTAAACGTATTTTTAGAATTAAGGCTTTCTTAATCTCTTTTGAGGAATCTTTACTTCTTTCATGGTTTAGTAGAAAGAGATTGAAATCCTTGGTTTTGAATGATTGTGATGCGCGAGGACACGCATAATAGTTTCGTTCAGTATTTTGGTATGTGCTAAAACACATACCTTTTCTTTTAAAAACACCCAAAACAAAAGGAAAAGCCGCTTATTGCTAATATTTGTGGTTTTCGAGTTTATGCTTGTGCAAACGGATATGCAAAAACACGCAAAAGGACCCAAATCGACGTAAACCCAGCACCGAGAGATTAAAGAGAGCTTGTCGAGCGAAGGTCGAATTGAGCATTTTGAAGATTTCCAATCTCTCGAGGATGATTTGTGAAGATTTGATCAAAGTTTGAAGAAATGGCCCTCAAGTTTCAGAATTGTCGTGAAATGGCCCTTGAGATTCAAAAGTACAAATTTAGCCCCTGGTCTATTGAAGATTGACAAGAATGGTCCTTGGAGAAGATTTTCAGAAGTACACCTTTGGTCCCTCAAAAATACGGATGTACATGTTTAGTCCCTATGGTTACCATTAATCCATTATTAGTCCTTGTCCATTAATATCCACTATGCCCATTTATCCAATTCACTAAACCTTGAGGCCCAAAAATACTTGCATCCGGCCCAATCCCACAATCACATAACCCACACGCTAAGCCCTACACCAACACCCAAGACCAAATAATAAACCTAGTCAAACATAATACCCGGTCAAAGTTCAAATATATTAACAAACATGCCGCCACCCAAACAAGCACTCCATCTCCCCTCGCGCCCCAACACCACCAAACCCACCCATTCACCACAACCTAAACCAAACATCAACCTCTGATTTAGAATCATTCTAGAAACTCTTCCCACCGACTTGGGGATAAGAGTGACCACGTGGCCAATTCAAGCAACTCTATTGGCCGAAACACCTATTTGAGCTAGATGGTGCAATTTGATTGGTGAAAGTGATGATGGAGGAATGAGTGGCTCTGAATTTGCTTCTAGGATCTTCTCAAGAGCATCCCAAGGCCTCCATCGCTATAAAAGGACCCCTTTGGCTCTAAAAAGAATCGGCAATCCTTAATTTTCATTTAAGCTTATTATCTTTTCATTTTCGGATCTTAAAATGCTTTCTTAAGTTTTCGTATTTCTGTTATTGTATCAAAGTTTAGTATTAATAAAAGTTCAAGTTTCCACCTTTTATCTTGCAAATCTATTTTAAGTGATCAATAAGCCTTAATGGAATAATGGAGTAGGTTCATTTAAGCTTTTTGTAGCTTCACGTGAGCTTATATTGCACCCTTACTATCACTTGCACTCAATTCACAAAATATCTCAGCTTATACAGCTACAAGCTTTCTTGCTCAGTCGTATTGATTTTAGATCCGGATTTGATGATAATGATGTTGGTTATTGGTTGAGATCTGGAACTGGAATTGGTTAGGATTAGGGGTAATAGTAGGTTAGAGGTTCTGTTCTATTGGTGCAAGCCATAATGGCTAGGCTATCATTGTAAGTGCTTATATCTATATTTCACATTTGGTTATTAAATTTGTGATTTGCATTTGAATTTAGTGGTAATTTGTGGTGATTAATCTGAGTATGATGTTTGTTTAGTTTGATATAGTATATCCAGTTAATTAGTTCATATGGTAGTATAGTATAACTAGTGTTTGGTAGAACTTAATAAACTGTGTTAAAGGTTAGTATAACAGATAGAGGTAATTGATACAAGCTTAGATAGAATAATTAATAGTAACTGAGGTCTTTGTTTTAGTAGTTATACTTAAAAAGTCAACAATCTCTTAATATTGATCTAAAAGTCAAGTCATAATCAAATGGTATAAAATTTGCTCATTAGCTTTAGAATAAGTAGAACTAGCTTGTCGATATCACTATTAACTTTAAACATCAAATTCAGTGAGTCATTTTGGATCAAATCTCAAGTTAGTCAAACTTCACATCTGTTCTTGAAAGCCAAAACTCATGTTCCAGTAGCTATGCAGATTTTGCAAGATGCATTAGGTTCAATTTAGAGAGTTAGAAGCTGGTAATTGGCACATTTAGCTAGCCGTGGTTCATAAGACCACCTATCTGTTTTTGGCTTTAGCACTCTTGATAAGCATTTGAATAAGCTCAAACCAAAGGGGTGTGTCTCACCGTTGCTTAGACTCATCAGTTTGCTTAGATCTTGATCAGAGCTTTAGGCTTGTTAGGATTAGGTTTAGATAGTTGCTTTGAGCTTAATTTAGTAAACATTAGCTTAAGTCTCTGTTTGCTTTGCATTATTAGCTTATTTGCCCTTAATTAGTAGCTTATTCCTTCATCAGTTGCACTATAGCTTCATTATTTCACACATAACCTGCTATTTTATTATTTTTCATAGATTAGTAATATCATTTTAGAATTTTCCTGAAGATTTCATAATTTTTGGTCTTCATTTGCTATTTTTCTCAATTTAAGTAGATTTTAATCAATTTTTAATAGGTTTTATTGCAATTAATTAAGAAAAAGCTCAAAAAAATAATTTTTCATTTTTCTCAGTTTAAGAAAAATATAAAAAGCATAAAAAGATTTTTCCATATTTTTCCCTTTTTTGATATTTTCCACTATTTAAATTAGATTAAATTAGTTTTAAATTAGTAGAAAATAGAAAATTAATCTGAAAAATATAAAAAATAGTTTTAAAAAGTCTTTAGTGATAATTTAGATTTTTAGAAAGTAGTTTCATATTTTTCTCCCTAAATTTCATAATTTTTAGAATTTAATTTAGATTAATTAGTTAAAAATTAGTTTTTAATTTAAATAAAATTCAGAAAAATCCAAAAAATTAGGTTTAATTCTAAATTAGTTTTCTAATATCATTTTTAGCATAAAAGTAGAATTAGGCATTTTTAGGGTATAATTTAGACGTAGTTGCATTTTAATCGCGTTTGTTAATTACGTTTTAGAATTTTGCGCTTAGGATTTTAAAATATAGATTCCACTACTTACTTTCTCCCCATTCCCGTAGTTTAATAATCAAAACAAACAAATCAAACATCGAGCATTAAATTCCAAACCAGAACGACGCTTATAACTCCTTCGCTGGGAAAACGATTCTCGTGACTAACTGCAGACGTACCATCACACAGATTTGATTTATTATTCTTTTTCCTAAGAGAATTTGAATCTATCTTCGTGATTATTTTTGATATTGATATTAAGGATTTATCCACACAACCCCAAGCCTTTTAGACATATCGTGGCTCACATTTTAATCGCTCAAATCTACGCGATGACATCAATTGGGTCAACACATTTAAAATACTTAAATGCTTTTGCAAAACTAATGACAAAACATTTTGAAATGTCAATGATGGTTGAACTCACATTCTTGGAATGCAAGTTCATCAATCACCCCGTGGTATTTCTTAAGTCGGCCAAATATGCCTTGAACTTTTAAATAAATTGGAATGCAACCTGGACACCTATGCCACACCAATGTCTACCAAGAAACTAGACTGATTTACATAAATTAGTGGACTACCAATACCACAGTATCATGGTTCTCATGTATCTAACAGCTAGTGTGCCCTGATATAGTGTTTGCCGATATCTTTGCTACCCTTGCGACAACGAGACCAATCGCAAAACCTAATCAGGCTAAAAAAAGAATCCTCCGATACATCAAGGGAACCATTAACTTGGGGATCTCGTATCCGGCGATTCCGGCTTGAACTAATAGCTTTCAAATGCTGACGCAGATGCTTTAGATTCATGGAAAAGTACTTCAGAGCATTACAATTTCGGTGATAAACTAGTGTCATGGCAATCACCAAGAAGCAAGATTGTACATCGCCTCAAACGGGCAATATGTAGCCAGCGTCGCTATGTGCTCAAGCCATTTGGATGAGAACACAACTCAAAGACTATGGTTACGATTGGTGTGTAATCCCGGCATGTACCGCTTGACAATCGGCGTTATTACTATCTGCAAATTCGCTCAACACTTAAAATCATCAAAGCACATCGACATCTTCGGTTATCATTTCATCGGAGCACGGAAAAGGGTATTGTTGTTATACTGGTACCTAATAACAATTGCTTATTCTCTTCTCACCAAAGCCTGCCCTAGTTTAATGAAAGGTCCAACGGATTGGTATGAGGTGTTTGACCTCGCAGGAACTGGATGAACTTTAAAACATTCTTAAAAAACCAACAATCCAAAACCTCTTTTGTAAATATTTCAAAACAAAATAAAAAATAATATAAAACTGATAAAACAACAAAATATTCTTTCAATCTATATTTCTTTTAACATGGCAAGTACAACCTTCCCACAACACTATAATCTTTCAAATTTATTTTTTCATCAAGTGTCAGGGGGGGAGAAAGCAAATATTTTCGCCTCTTATAAAATCATGTACTTGCATAGATATGATGCTTTAATAATGGTGGTACTATTTGTTGTACTTATAAATATATTTGAAAGGGAGTAAATTTAATTTTCAAATATACGTTTGTTCAAAATAAGACGATGCATTACAAAGATTCTTAAAATAAACAAATATTATTTACAGTCTATTATATACGTCTTATCCATAATCATCACATGGAGAAATATAGCGAGCGTTGATTATTAATGAATTGAACTTGAATGATAAACAGTTTGGGAGATCACTGTGTTCTGGCCGCGTATGCTGCTAAATCAATACAACTTTCATTTGTGTGTTTGTGGTTGAAATGGTAAAAGTGTCAAAAAACGCTTGTTTAATCATAATGATACCATTTTTCATCAAATATCACCCAAACTCTAAATGATGAATTTGGTAATTAGGGTTTGGCGTAAGTTTGGGGGTTTTCATGTGTGAATGTTTTTGGACAAAAATATAGCCGAAAGTGTTGTTGTTTACAAGCTGAATTGACTACAAGCTTAGAATCACCCAAACACTAATGCATGAAAATTGAAAATTGTATTTAATGTTCTTCATATTTGGGTATTCTTGATTCATTTAGATTTTGATGTTAAAACTTGGATAGAACAACTCATTTGGCTTTAGATTTCACAGAACAAGTTTGGTGTTAATCCTATGGTTAGAACTCTTCTAGGAATTGAACTTTAGGTTTATGTCACGCTATAAATGATCTTCTACGCATAACCCGCCCAATATGTATCCATGTTTAGAACTGATTAAGATTGAATGTATGTTGATATTATAGGTGTTATGATGAATCTATTTCTGTGTTTCACGCTAAAATAACTCGTAATCAAGGCTACTTGAACATCTACATAGTGGGATCACCTTAATGCTGTAGTATGTTGGCGCGTAGAAAGGGTAATTCACGCGTAACCTTACCGTAAGGTTCCACATCAGACTAGGCGATCCGTTAGGATATATGTGAAACAAAGAACCTCACGCATAAGGTTCACTCTTTACGCAGTAAGCCTTACGCCATGTTCATATACTCACGCTGTAAGCTTTTTCCATAAGGCCCCTTTTCCACGCTGCATTTCTTACTGTGTCAAGAACCTACGATAAGCTTACTGCCACGCGATAAGCTTTGCAAATTCCACGCTTTAAGCCTAGTTTTTTAAACTTTATTATGAATTGTTACGCGGCAAACTTGTAAATAAATAAAGTAACGCCACAAAACCAATAATGTCATCATTGCTGCTTAAATGTTTAATAAATTGTGAAAAATAAGTGAAAACATAGACTTAAAACTTAAAGTTAATAACCTACTAAACTTATCATGGTCGCTCTTTGACTATTGAATTCAACAAGTGACATTGACGTAACAATCATCGACATATCACATTCAAAATAATTGTAATAAAATCAATCAAGACTAACGTAATGTCTTTCGATATGTTGGTTCTTTTGGCTAAATATTTCCGATCACGCATGGACGCCAAATGCAAAATGCGAAGCACCAAACGTTCTCACCGTGAAGATATATTCCCCACGGTTATCTAATGAAGATAGGAAAGAATAACCTTCGTATTGATTTTGATAGTCTCACCGCCGAAGTCTTCTCTGTGTGATTGTTGCGCGACATTCTAAAGAATCACCCTTATCGGAACATGCTCACCACCGCTATTAAAGGTCTCCAGATCTACATTCACCAATTTTCAGATACAATGAAACGATCAGTATCGGTGCCGTGACGGTGGACACTCAACCACAAACAAGTCACCATCACACCGCTAGAATTTAAGGGCTATTCTTTCTCTATTCTCGCCATCTAGCCAACCTAATACAATGCCAAACCAATCAAGAGCAATTCATGATCGAGCATTGGTTATGACGGCTACATGAGTAATCACAAAGCATTCATACGCTGGATCTTAAGTAGTCATTCTCAAAATGGTGGAGAGATCCCTTTACATTATCAATACCAAACTGTTTCGGACGCCGATATATATGAGCATCCCAAGCTCATAAATCCATGTGATCTTTTCGCTTTTGTTCAACATGAAACACATTGAAGTCAAGCTCGATGTACAATGGTTATGATGACTTTCCTCAAAAGCTTTGGCTCCAAGATTCTATAGATTGATATACCAAATTGAAAGCGATCCAAAGAGTTTGGGAATCCTCATATCCCCTTGAGACTCAATGACCCAAACACCACTCCATGTTGTATGAGCCACACTCACAGCCGATGGCGAATCTACAACAAGAACAGGGTGCGCTGCTGATTTCACCTTCTAAATCATGCAAATAAACAACTTTGCCCATAACAAAAGCACAACTAGTAGCTATTGATTTAAGGCAAAGTAGGTTTTCATGAAAGTCCTCCTGCACTTCCACAGAAAACTGAGAGTGGCATGGGTGTGGAGGCTGCTGCTAATCGGGAGTCAAAGAAAGCCTCAAGAGGTCACATACCTCAAAAGGCTCCCCCAAGAAGTTTGACTCATTCCTATTCCCAAGTCAACCAAGCTAAAGCCTATACCATGAAAGTTTCCGAGGAAACCTGAATCAAGATGGAAGATGTCGGCCACTGAAATTCGCACCGAGACACTCCAACAAAGTAACTAAACCCTCCCGGGCCGAATAGTCGAGCAAAGGCAAAGGAAAAAACTCCTGTGCTTTGATCATGATATGAAACTTCAAGAAGAACCAATGGGGAAAGAGAATATCAAAAGAAGTCAAAGAACCCACTCAGCCATACCTTTGCCGAGCGACTCGTAAGGCGATCAAACCGCCCCAGGTCAAGGCGTGCTGAACCTGCCACAACCCGCCAATGTGCGGTTAATTCAAACCCGATAGTGGAACTGGTACCACCATCAATTCACGAACAACAAAGAAGGTGATTGAGGGATTCCATCGCCTTTGCATATAAAGTGGAACCGTATACGGTAAAAGACCGAAAACTTCAAAGCAACATACCATAGTCGAAGAAATGGCAAAAACCGGAAATGCTGAAGAACCGAGATACTTTTCTTCGGGGACAAATTCCGCACGCCTAGGCGAGGAAACTTCTGAGCCACTCTAAGGACCCCCGCCAATTCCTCGCTACATCTACCCTCATCACGTCGCACTTGTCTTCTTACCTTCTGTCCACCATCCAAAAGGAACAACCGCATCCACATCTAAATCGAAGAAACCACCGCATTCCTCGATATCCTTGCTAAACAAGATATTGTAAAAAGTCAAAAGCAAGTTGGGGAAGAAAGACGCTGACCAACAAAAAAGCTTAATCAACTTGTTTCAGTGTGATTCTTCTTCAAGGACGAGATAGATCAAGATGTCCATGAAAAGTGGAGTAAGGTCCGTAAGATACGCAACGCGACGCTCACATAAGGAAAATGAACTAGATGATTAAGTATTATACTCATAGAGTTCTTACCGACATTGTCTCGGTGTTATAAGTGGAGACTTACGCCTCTATCCCATCTCATGAAATTAACAAGCAAACAATGCAAACTCACCCCTTGCAGAAGATAGACTATCAGTCACCTAACAGCCCCGCAGCTTCTCCTCTGAGCGTCGATAGATTTGGGCCGGTGCTACAAATGTCTAACGATCCGCAAACTTTCACCCACGCCATGAAAGGATAAAGTGATTTCGGAGGCACCCACCGTGAATATCAACTCATAGACTTCATACAAGGAGCCGCCTGAAAGGGAGCTCATGCTATATCTAAGGATGAAGGGGATTAAAG